>OY019130.1:51347510-51367510 GCA_955652365.1 Eristalinus aeneus
TAATAAATAATAAATAATAAATAATAAATAATAAATAATAAATAATAATAATAAATAATAAATAATAAATAATAAATAATAAATAATAAATAATAAATAATAAATAATAAATAATAAATAATAAATAATAAATAATAAATAATAAATAATAAATAATAAATAATAAATAATAAATAATAATAATAATAATACAAATAAATAATAAATAATAAATAATAAAATAATAAATAATAAATAATAATAATAAATAATAAATAATAAATAATAAATAATAAATAATAAATAATAAATAATAAATAATAAATAATAAATAATAAATAATAAATAATAATAATAATAATAAATAATAAATAATAAATAATATAAAATAATAAATAATAAATAATAAATAATAAATAATAAATAATAAATAATAAATAATAAATAATAAATAATAAATAATAAATAATAAATAATAAATAATAAATAATAAATAATAAATAATAAATAATAAATAATAAATAATAAATAATAAATAATAAATAATAAATAATAAATAATAAATAATAAATAATAAATAATAAATAATAAATAATAAATAATAAATAATAAATAATAAATAATAATAATAAATAATAAATAATAAATAATAAATAATAAATAATAAATAATAAATAATAAAATAATAAATAATAAATAATAAATAATAAATAATAAATAATAAATAATAAATAATAAATAATAAATAATAAATAATAAATAATAAATAATAAATAATAAATAATAAATAATAAATAATAAATAATAAATAATAAATAATAAATAATAAATAATAAATAATAAATAATAAATAATAAATAATAAATAATAATAATAAATAATAAATAATAAATAATAAATAATAAATAATAAATAATAAATAATAAATAATAATAATAAATAATAAATAATAAATAATAAATAATAAATAATAAATAATAAATAATAAATAATAATAATAAATAATAAATAATAAATAATAAATAATAAATAATAAATAATAAATAATAAATAATAAATAATAAATAATAAATAATAAATAATAAATAATAAATAATAAATAATAAATAATAAATAATAAATAATAAATAATAAATAATAAATAATAAATAATAAATAATAAATAATAAATAATAAATAATAATAATAAATAATAAATAATAAATAATAAATAATAAATAATAAATAATAAATAATAAATAATAAATAATAAATAATAAATAATAAATAATAAATAATAAATAATAAATATAAATAATAAATAATAAATAATAAATAATAAATAATAAATAATAAATAATAAATAATAAATAATAAATAATAAATAATAAATAATAAATAATAAATAATAAATAATAAATAATAAATAATAAATAATAAATAATAAATAATAAATAATAAATATAAATAATAAATAATAAATAATAAATAATAAATAATAAATAATAAATAATAAATAATAAATAATAAATAATAAATAATAAATAATAAATAATAATAATAAATAATAAATAATAAATAATAAATAATAAATAATAAATAATAAATAATAAATAATAAATAATAAATAATAAATAATAATAATAAATAATAAATAATAAATAATAAATAATAAATAATAAATAATAAATAATAAATAATAAATAATAAATAATAAATAATAAATAATAAATAATAAATAAAATAATAAATAATAAATAATAAATAATAAATAATAAATAATAAATAATAAATAATAAATAATAAATAATAAATAATAAATAATAATAATAAATAATAAATAATAAATAATAAATAATAAATAATAAATAATAAATAATAAATAATAAATAATAAATAATAAATAATAAATAATAAATAATAAATAATAAATAATAAATAATAAATAATAAATAATAAATAATAAATAATAAATAATAAATAATAAATAATAAATAATAAATAATAAATAATAAATAATAAATAATAAATAATAAATAATAAATAATAAATAATAAATAATAAATAATAAATAATAAATAATAAATAATAAATAATAAATAATAAATAATAAATAATAAATAATAAATAATAAATAATAAATAATAAATAATAAATAATAAATAATAAATAATAAATAATAAATAATAAATAATAAATAATAAATAATAAATAATAAATAATAAATAATAAATAATAAATAATAATAAATAATAAATAATAAATAATAAATAATAAATAATAAATAATAAATAATAAATAATAAATAATAAATAATAAATAATAAATAATAAATAATAAATAATAAATAATAAATAATAAATAATAAATAATAAATAATAAATAATAAATAATAAATAATAAATAATAAATAATAAATAATAAATAATAAATAATAAATAATAAATAATAAATAATAAATAATAAATAATAAATAATAAATAATAAATAATAAATAATAAATAATAAATAATAAATAATAAATAATAAATAATAAATAATAAATAATAAATAATAAATAATAAATAATAAATAATAAATAATAAATAATAAATAATAAATAATAAATAATAAATAATAAATAATAAATAATAAATAATAAATAATAAATAATAAATAATAAATAATAAATAATAAATAATAAATAATAAATAATAAATAATAAATAATAAATAATAAATAATAAATAATAAATAATAAATAATAAATAATAAATAATAAATAATAAATAATAAATAATAAATAATAAATAATAAATAATAAATAATAAATAATAAATAATAAATAATAAATAATAAATAATAAATAATAAATAATAAATAATAAATAATAAATAATAAATAATAAATAATAAATAATAAATAATAAATAATAAATAATAAATAATAAATAATAAATAATAAATAATAAATAATAAATAATAAATAATAAATAATAAATAATAAATAATAAATAATAAATAATAAATAATAAATAATAAATAATAAATAATAAATAATAAATAATAAATAATAAATAATAAATAATAAATAATAAATAATAAATAATAAATAATAAATAATAAATAATAAATAATAAATAATAAATAATAAATAATAAATAATAAATAATAAATAATAAATAATAAATAATAAATAATAAATAATAAATAATAAATAATAAATAATAAATAATAAATAATAAATAATAAATAATAAATAATAAATAATAAATAATAAATAATAAATAATAAATAATAAATAATAAATAATAAATAATAAATAATAAATAATAAATAATAAATAATAAATAATAAATAATAAATAATAAATAATAAATAATAAATAATAAATAATAAATAATAAATAATAAATAATAAATAATAAATAATAAATAATAAATAATAAATAATAAATAATAAATAATAAATAATAAATAATAAATAATAAATAATAAATAATAAATAATAAATAATAAATAATAAATAATAAATAATAAATAATAAATAATAAATAATAAATAATAAATAATAAATAATAAATAATAAATAATAAATAATAAATAATAAATAATAAATAATAAATAATAAATAATAAATAATAAATAATAAATAATAAATAATAAATAATAAATAATAAATAATAAATAATAAATAATAAATAATAAATAATAAATAATAAATAATAAATAATAAATAATAAATAATAAATAATAAATAATAAATAATAAATAATAAATAATAAATAATAAATAATAAATAATAAATAATAAATAATAAATAATAAATAATAAATAATAAATAATAAATAATAAATAATAAATAATAAATAATAAATAATAAATAATAAATAATAAATAATAAATAATAAATAATAAATAATAAATAATAAATAATAAATAATAAATAATAAATAATAAATAATAAATAATAAATAATAAATAATAAATAATAAATAATAAATAATAAATAATAAATAATAAATAATAAATAATAAATAATAAATAATAAATAATAAATAATAAATAATAAATAATAAATAATAAATAATAAATAATAAATAATAAATAATAAATAATAAATAATAAATAATAAATAATAAATAATAAATAATAAATAATAAATAATAAATAATAAATAATAAATAATAAATAATAAATAATAAATAATAAATAATAAATAATAAATAATAAATAATAAATAATAAATAATAAATAATAAATAATAAATAATAAATAATAAATAATAAATAATAAATAATAAATAATAAATAATAAATAATAAATAATAAATAATAAATAATAAATAATAAATAATAAATAATAAATAATAAATAATAAATAATAAATAATAAATAATAAATAATAAATAATAAATAATAAATAATAAATAATAAATAATAAATAATAAATAATAAATAATAAATAATAAATAATAAATAATAAATAATAAATAATAAATAATAAATAATAAATAATAAATAATAAATAATAAATAATAAATAATAAATAATAAATAATAAATAATAAATAATAAATAATAAATAATAAATAATAAATAATAAATAATAAATAATAAATAATAAATAATAAATAATAAATAATAAATAATAAATAATAAATAATAAATAATAAATAATAAATAATAAATAATAAATAATAAATAATAAATAATAAATAATAAATAATAAATAATAAATAATAAATAATAAATAATAAATAATAAATAATAAATAATAAATAATAAATAATAAATAATAAATAATAAATAATAAATAATAAATAATAAATAATAAATAATAAATAATAAATAATAAATAATAAATAATAAATAATAAATAATAAATAATAAATAATAAATAATAAATAATAAATAATAAATAATAAATAATAAATAATAAATAATAAATAATAAATAATAAATAATAAATAATAAATAATAAATAATAAATAATAAATAATAAATAATAAATAATAAATAATAAATAATAAATAATAAATAATAAATAATAAATAATAAATAATAAATAATAAATAATAAATAATAAATAATAAATAATAAATAATAAATAATAAATAATAAATAATAAATAATAAATAATAAATAATAAATAATAAATAATAAATAATAAATAATAAATAATAAATAATAAATAATAAATAATAAATAATAAATAATAAATAATAAATAATAAATAATAAATAATAAATAATAAATAATAAATAATAAATAATAAATAATAAATAATAAATAATAAATAATAAATAATAAATAATAAATAATAAATAATAAATAATAAATAATAAATAATAAATAATAAATAATAAATAATAAATAATAAATAATAAATAATAAATAATAAATAATAAATAATAAATAATAAATAATAAATAATAAATAATAAATAATAAATAATAAATAATAAATAATAAATAATAAATAATAAATAATAAATAATAAATAATAAATAATAAATAATAAATAATAAATAATAAATAATAAATAATAAATAATAAATAATAAATAATAAATAATAAATAATAAATAATAAATAATAAATAATAAATAATAAATAATAAATAATAAATAATAAATAATAAATAATAAATAATAAATAATAAATAATAAATAATAAATAATAAATAATAAATAATAAATAATAAATAATAAATAATAAATAATAAATAATAAATAATAAATAATAAATAATAAATAATAAATAATAAATAATAAATAATAAATAATAAATAATAAATAATAAATAATAAATAATAAATAATAAATAATAAATAATAAATAATAAATAATAAATAATAAATAATAAATAATAAATAATAAATAATAAATAATAAATAATAAATAATAAATAATAAATAATAAATAATAAATAATAAATAATAAATAATAAATAATAAATAATAAATAATAAATAATAAATAATAAATAATAAATAATAAATAATAAATAATAAATAATAAATAATAAATAATAAATAATAAATAATAAATAATAAATAATAAATAATAAATAATAAATAATAAATAATAAATAATAAATAATAAATAATAAATAATAAATAATAAATAATAAATAATAAATAATAAATAATAAATAATAAATAATAAATAATAAATAATAAATAATAAATAATAAATAATAAATAATAAATAATAAATAATAAATAATAAATAATAAATAATAAATAATAAATAATAAATAATAAATAATAAATAATAAATAATAAATAATAAATAATAAATAATAAATAATAAATAATAAATAATAAATAATAAATAATAAATAATAAATAATAAATAATAAATAATAAATAATAAATAATAAATAATAAATAATAAATAATAAATAATAAATAATAAATAATAAATAATAAATAATAAATAATAAATAATAAATAATAAATAATAAATAATAAATAATAAATAATAAATAATAAATAATAAATAATAAATAATAAATAATAAATAATAAATAATAAATAATAAATAATAAATAATAAATAATAAATAATAAATAATAAATAATAAATAATAAATAATAAATAATAAATAATAAATAATAAATAATAAATAATAAATAATAAATAATAAATAATAAATAATAAATAATAAATAATAAATAATAAATAATAAATAATAAATAATAAATAATAAATAATAAATAATAAATAATAAATAATAAATAATAAATAATAAATAATAAATAATAAATAATAAATAATAAATAATAAATAATAAATAATAAATAATAAATAATAAATAATAAATAATAAATAATAAATAATAAATAATAAATAATAAATAATAAATAATAAATAATAAATAATAAATAATAAATAATAAATAATAAATAATAAATAATAAATAATAAATAATAAATAATAAATAATAAATAATAAATAATAAATAATAAATAATAAATAATAAATAATAAATAATAAATAATAAATAATAAATAATAAATAATAAATAATAAATAATAAATAATAAATAATAAATAATAAATAATAAATAATAAATAATAAATAATAAATAATAAATAATAAATAATAAATAATAAATAATAAATAATAAATAATAAATAATAAATAATAAATAATAAATAATAAATAATAAATAATAAATAATAAATAATAAATAATAAATAATAAATAATAAATAATAAATAATAAATAATAAATAATAAATAATAAATAATAAATAATAAATAATAAATAATAAATAATAAATAATAAATAATAAATAATAAATAATAAATAATAAATAATAAATAATAAATAATAAATAATAAATAATAAATAATAAATAATAAATAATAAATAATAAATAATAAATAATAAATAATAAATAATAAATAATAAATAATAAATAATAAATAATAAATAATAAATAATAAATAATAAATAATAAATAATAAATAATAAATAATAAATAATAAATAATAAATAATAAATAATAAATAATAAATAATAAATAATAAATAATAAATAATAAATAATAAATAATAAATAATAAATAATAAATAATAAATAATAAATAATAAATAATAAATAATAAATAATAAATAATAAATAATAAATAATAAATAATAAATAATAAATAATAAATAATAAATAATAAATAATAAATAATAAATAATAAATAATAAATAATAAATAATAAATAATAAATAATAAATAATAAATAATAAATAATAAATAATAAATAATAAATAATAAATAATAAATAATAAATAATAAATAATAAATAATAAATAATAAATAATAAATAATAAATAATAAATAATAAATAATAAATAATAAATAATAAATAATAAATAATAAATAATAAATAATAAATAATAAATAATAAATAATAAATAATAAATAATAAATAATAAATAATAAATAATAAATAATAAATAATAAATAATAAATAATAAATAATAAATAATAAATAATAAATAATAAATAATAAATAATAAATAATAAATAATAAATAATAAATAATAAATAATAAATAATAAATAATAAATAATAAATAATAAATAATAAATAATAAATAATAAATAATAAATAATAAATAATAAATAATAAATAATAAATAATAAATAATAAATAATAAATAATAAATAATAAATAATAAATAATAAATAATAAATAATAAATAATAAATAATAAATAATAAATAATAAATAATAAATAATAAATAATAAATAATAAATAATAAATAATAAATAATAAATAATAAATAATAAATAATAAATAATAAATAATAAATAATAAATAATAAATAATAAATAATAAATAATAAATAATAAATAATAAATAATAAATAATAAATAATAAATAATAAATAATAAATAATAAATAATAAATAATAAATAATAAATAATAAATAATAAATAATAAATAATAAATAATAAATAATAAATAATAAATAATAAATAATAAATAATAAATAATAAATAATAAATAATAAATAATAAATAATAAATAATAAATAATAAATAATAAATAATAAATAATAAATAATAAATAATAAATAATAAATAATAAATAATAAATAATAAATAATAAATAATAAATAATAAATAATAAATAATAAATAATAAATAATAAATAATAAATAATAAATAATAAATAATAAATAATAAATAATAAATAATAAATAATAAATAATAAATAATAAATAATAAATAATAAATAATAAATAATAAATAATAAATAATAAATAATAAATAATAAATAATAAATAATAAATAATAAATAATAAATAATAAATAATAAATAATAAATAATAAATAATAAATAATAAATAATAAATAATAAATAATAAATAATAAATAATAAATAATAAATAATAAATAATAAATAATAAATAATAAATAATAAATAATAAATAATAAATAATAAATAATAAATAATAAATAATAAATAATAAATAATAAATAATAAATAATAAATAATAAATAATAAATAATAAATAATAAATAATAAATAATAAATAATAAATAATAAATAATAAATAATAAATAATAAATAATAAATAATAAATAATAAATAATAAATAATAAATAATAAATAATAAATAATAAATAATAAATAATAAATAATAAATAATAAATAATAAATAATAAATAATAAATAATAAATAATAAATAATAAATAATAAATAATAAATAATAAATAATAAATAATAAATAATAAATAATAAATAATAAATAATAAATAATAAATAATAAATAATAAATAATAAATAATAAATAATAAATAATAAATAATAAATAATAAATAATAAATAATAAATAATAAATAATAAATAATAAATAATAAATAATAAATAATAAATAATAAATAATAAATAATAAATAATAAATAATAAATAATAAATAATAAATAATAAATAATAAATAATAAATAATAAATAATAAATAATAAATAATAAATAATAAATAATAAATAATAAATAATAAATAATAAATAATAAATAATAAATAATAAATAATAAATAATAAATAATAAATAATAAATAATAAATAATAAATAATAAATAATAAATAATAAATAATAAATAATAAATAATAAATAATAAATAATAAATAATAAATAATAAATAATAAATAATAAATAATAAATAATAAATAATAAATAATAAATAATAAATAATAAATAATAAATAATAAATAATAAATAATAAATAATAAATAATAAATAATAAATAATAAATAATAAATAATAAATAATAAATAATAAATAATAAATAATAAATAATAAATAATAAATAATAAATAATAAATAATAAATAATAAATAATAAATAATAAATAATAAATAATAAATAATAAATAATAAATAATAAATAATAAATAATAAATAATAAATAATAAATAATAAATAATAAATAATAAATAATAAATAATAAATAATAAATAATAAATAATAAATAATAAATAATAAATAATAAATAATAAATAATAAATAATAAATAATAAATAATAAATAATAAATAATAAATAATAAATAATAAATAATAAATAATAAATAATAAATAATAAATAATAAATAATAAATAATAAATAATAAATAATAAATAATAAATAATAAATAATAAATAATAAATAATAAATAATAAATAATAAATAATAAATAATAAATAATAAATAATAAATAATAAATAATAAATAATAAATAATAAATAATAAATAATAAATAATAAATAATAAATAATAAATAATAAATAATAAATAATAAATAATAAATAATAAATAATAAATAATAAATAATAAATAATAAATAATAAATAATAAATAATAAATAATAAATAATAAATAATAAATAATAAATAATAAATAATAAATAATAAATAATAAATAATAAATAATAAATAATAAATAATAAATAATAAATAATAAATAATAAATAATAAATAATAAATAATAAATAATAAATAATAAATAATAAATAATAAATAATAAATAATAAATAATAAATAATAAATAATAAATAATAAATAATAAATAATAAATAATAAATAATAAATAATAAATAATAAATAATAAATAATAAATAATAAATAATAAATAATAAATAATAAATAATAAATAATAAATAATAAATAATAAATAATAAATAATAAATAATAAATAATAAATAATAAATAATAAATAATAAATAATAAATAATAAATAATAAATAATAAATAATAAATAATAAATAATAAATAATAAATAATAAATAATAAATAATAAATAATAAATAATAAATAATAAATAATAAATAATAAATAATAAATAATAAATAATAAATAATAAATAATAAATAATAAATAATAAATAATAAATAATAAATAATAAATAATAAATAATAAATAATAAATAATAAATAATAAATAATAAATAATAAATAATAAATAATAAATAATAAATAATAAATAATAAATAATAAATAATAAATAATAAATAATAAATAATAAATAATAAATAATAAATAATAAATAATAAATAATAAATAATAAATAATAAATAATAAATAATAAATAATAAATAATGAATAAATAATAACATTATAATGATATAAATAAATAAAACAGTAGATGAAAAGATAAATGTGAAACATAGATTACATTTCTGTTACAAGATTGGAAATCAAATAATGTTCGGACGAGCTACAAGATATACTGTAGTGATTGCTAAGCTTTAAGATCCTTGTTTAAACCTTTTCAACATTTGCCAAAATATGCAACTTTTCTGTAGAGACATGTCACGGGAGATCAAAAATCATTTTCAAAAGTTTGTTTTGACAAATTTGCAATTTACGAATATGACTTATTGTTCGTTTACCCCAAACCGTAAAACATTATTGCCTGGAAAATTACGTTGAAGATGATCAATTTGTTCTCAATACCAAACTTGGATTTGCGATTTATAAAAGGATACAGAATCTTGATGTTAGCATTGACTTTACGTAGCGTTTGCTGGATATGTAAGCCAAATGTTAACGTTTTGTGCAAGTGTACTTCAAGATACTTGGCACTGTCTTTCCACTCGGTCTGAAGTCCATTTAATTGAAGTCTGTTGCTTGGTATGAAGCAGGCTTTTCATTTATTAGTAATAAGACAGCCTGAGTCTTTGAGCATTTATATTTATCTTATTATCATTGAAATAAGTTATTACCTCATTCAGAGCAGATTGCAAATTGGTTACAATGTTGGAACCAAAAGCATCTGAAGAAAGAATGCAGGTATCATCAGCAAACATTACGGATTGAAAATGAATAAGTGCTGGAAAGTCAGATGTATAAATAGTATTGACAACAGTACAGAGCCTTGAGGAACACCTGCAACAATTAAATAGTCGCTCAAAAACTGGCTATTAATGGACACCTTAAAAGTACGCTCATATAGAAATGATTTTATTCAATTCAATTTAATCTATTCACTAGCCAATTCGATACAATTCATGAAGGTAATTACATAACAAGTTAGATATTTAGGAGAGTTTCCTGTACAACTGTAATTCAATGTATTTATATTTGCTGCTTTTTTTTTGCTTCAAGGGAAAAGCTACCAACAAAAACCCTTACTTACATTTTAAACCTACTATTGCATATTAACCCTCTTGCACACTTAATTGAGCAATTAGTCTATGTTCCGAAAAAGAACAATTATTGTAGAATTTTATTTTAATTTTATTTAACATAGTAATTATAAGGTTGACACAGGTTATATCATGAAGGAAATGATTTTATGATCTTGACATATAGGAAAATTAAGAGACAAGCTTATGGAGCAAACCATTATGCCATACAGTGTCGAAAGCTTTCTCAACGTCAAGTAGTACCATATCTGTGCTATTGTCTTGAATAACACGGTGAATCTGTTGGATTGTGTTATGGTAAATTGCTCAGGAGGCAACATGTTATGTGAATTAATGTGAGCAACTAATTTGTTTTTAATAATTTTGTCAAAGCATTTGCTCAAGAAGATAAGTAAGCTTATCGGTCTGTAGCCGCTAGGCGAGGTAGCATTTTTACCGGGTTTTACAATTGGAACCACTTTTGCAGATTTCCACTTTGTAGGAAAATAACCCAGATTGATACAGCTATTGAAGAGAGTTTGAAGAAATTGAAGACAATTTTAAGGAAGATGTCTTTAGTAGATGTTCTTAATCTCATCAGAGCCAGCTGATTTTTTGAGTTAAGAGAAGAAACTACATCACCTCAGATAAAGACACAAGGTTTGGACCATATTCCCAAGAAGTTGTCCTCAGCAAGTTCATTGAGTGATCAACTGTCGAAGTGATATTGTTACTGGTGGTGTTATTGCTAGTTAAGCAATGATTAGCAGAAAAATTACTAGCTAAGGCGTTTGCTTTTTCGTGATTAGAAAGCATCACAGAATTTCCTACTTTGATCGCAGGAATGTGAAAGTTTTAACTTTTGATTACCATAACCGTATTCCAAAAGGGTTTGCCGCCTTTCGCTAAGTTTTGTTTTTTATAATTCCAGGATTAGTTTCTGAAATTCGAAATTAATATTTTGATATTTGCATTAAGCTTATTCATTTCTAATATTCAGAAACGATTCATAGTAGTAATCCAGCCTTCTCTCAACATGTTTCTAATCTTGATAAGTTGTGTTATGTGAAAAGGTAATGCATTGTTATTGTCACAACGTTGAACTTTTTATATAGAATTCTGAGCACTCTCCAGTACTACTCTAGTAAACGACTCTACCGCCTCGTCAATCATAGAATGGTTGGCAGCACTGTAAACATCCTCAATTGCTCTGATTTTTTCACGCACAAGACACTTAAATTTATTCCAGTAAGCATGTTTGAATAAATTTAAGTGTCTTGTGCGTGAAAAAATCAGAGCAATTGAGGATGTTTACAGTGCTGCCAACCGTTCTATGATTGACGATTATTCCAGTAAGCATGTTTGAAGTGGTCGCCCTGGCGAAGTGGGTAGAGTGCGACGCTCACACGCCGAAGGGTCTAGGTTCGACTCCCAGTTCAACACCAATTTTTCTAATATTTCACGGCACCACCTCTTTCGAGCTGCTGACAACACTCAAAGGGTAATAACTGTCTAAGAAAGCTTCTCAAATTTCGCCGTTCGGAGTTGGCAAAAACCTGTAGGTCTCTTCTACTCATGAGAGAACAGTAGCGCGCACAACACGAGTAGTTGATGAGCACGCTAGGCCCTGGTCCCCCTTTGGACTGTAGCGCCAACAATTATTATTATTATTATTATAAGCATGTTTAAAGTTAAGTTATAAGATCTCGTGTATTCGTCAAGAAAAAGTATAATGTTGACGGGTTTGACCGAGAACTAGTTGGAATATATGTAGTATGGGGAGGAAAATGGATATGAAACTGATGACTTAAATTAAGATCAGCGAGGATATTACCCCATGGATTTGCTCTCAGGCATCCCCTATCAAAAAAATGTCGACCACCCGGGAAATAAACACTATATATTTTCATTGATCGGTCATTTGTAAAAGGTATTTCTAAACCAATATTTTCTATCAGTTTTGTGCAAATGACCGGAACTACTTTCTGTTAAATAGTTCTTTTGATAACAACGGCAATTCCGCCTTCCCCTTTAAATATTTCTGTCTAACCGATAACATTTATAATTTTTATTTGAGAGATTTATTAAACCAATAACAACATTGAATTTCCTTAAAAAAGCAAACAGTTATAATATTTTACCTCGAATACTTCTAGCATTTCAACAAACTATGTTCAAGCTACTACTCATTATTTACTTGCATACAGATATTTAACAGCCAATTGTGCAATCGTATTAAACTGCTCCGCTTTGGTTGTACATCTCCTCAGCAGTGCAATCATCTCAGCTGTCAACGCGGTGACCATTTATATGGTGAAAAGTTCATTGCTTTCATCGGGTCCACCACTGGTATTGTTATTGTTGTTCTTCCACACATTTGGTGAATTATTGCAACTGTCAACTGGAGGTGGCAAAGTGTATCTCTTTCTCTGAGTTTTGAGAGCAGGGAAATCGTTGAGGTTCGGTGTAAATGTTGACTGTTACCTCAGCCCCCTCTTTGGTGGGTTTTGTTTCTCGATGAAAGCCTCTCTCGCATTTCAAGAAAGCTTTTCTTGCTTAGACATGATTCATCAATTGACTTGTGTGTGCATTTAATATTATTAGAAACACATGATTTGGTATCGTGGTTCTTAGAGAAAATCGGGCAATAAGTTTTGATGTGGCAATTTTTTTCACCATGCCCATATATCTGGCAGTTATGGCACTGAGTTAATTTTCTCTTCTGCCTCCGCGCGAAATCCCATTTAACTTGTGTTTTGAACCCATTTGTCATACGCTTTTTTTAAATTTTTATGTTTTGACACTTTAGTCGCACACAGTTCTTCTTTAAAAGAGTCAATAGGAACTTCACCCAGACCATACAGCATGACCTTGAATGACCGTGCTGATGGCAAGTCATGGGAGAAGAATTGCCAGATCTTTGTTGTTTAAAGTGCACGAACACTATTGAAACTATTTATGCCATCGCAGTCAACTTTAATGCCAATAGACATTTTTTTGAGACAATATTTTTGTATATTATTTTCGCGGAGCAAATTATGCACATTATCACTCGCTTTTTGGATAACGCAAATAGAAGGGATTTTTGATTTTTTATTCTACACTTGTGGAGTAACAATTTCAACACACTCAATATAGCTGGCAGGGTCCAGTAACTATTGCAATGGTGCAAAAGAATTAGCTCTAGAGTTGTTAACCTTGGAACTCATATTTAAAGTTTTTGGGTATAAGGCAACAAGTCGTTTTTGTTTTTGGCATATTTTATTAAATATCTAATGTTATCTTATTTTAATTCTAGAAAAGTATTTAAAACTAGCTTACATTTATTTACAGTAGTACTTAAATCTAACTTACTGACCATTAGCAGGTGATCTAAGCTATTCTTGATGTATTTTAAAAATTGCCTTTGGGCATAGTTTGTTAATAAAATTTTGTTTATAATAATTTATTTTTTTTGTTCCCCAAGAAAAGTTATAAAACTTGGCTCTGAGCCTAAGCCTAAGCCTAACCTAACCTATCGTAAATTTAAACTTAATAAAAACCTTATTTAACTATGTCCATATCAAAACACGGACGCGTGTACCATGGCGTATGTAGAATTTATATGCTTGACATATATAGCTAATACGCCATAGTGCACCTTTTTTTTATACTATTTTATTACATTTTTATTATTATAAGGAGAACTGTAAATTTAATATAGTCTACTTTCGCGCGTTGGCGGGAGCTGGTTTTGGTGCAACCACCAGTCGAATTGTCGTTCTCTGGCGGACTGAGCCCTATCTCGGGCGAAGATCGCCCTACTGAACTGAAGAAACTCCTCGTGGCTACGAGCGACGTCCGGTTCGTATTGGAGCCACCTATCCACTGTTCGGCGTACGACATGGAAGATGATAGGACATCCTTTCGTGTTCTGAATGACAACAAGTCGTCTTCAGTACTTGGTGATCGAATTTTTTTGGAAATTTTCGCTATTTGCACAGAATGAAACACGTCACACATATATATGGTACAAACCTGTAAAGCAATGCTCTGAATAGAGCTTATTAATCACAAAGACGGGCATAGTGCAACCCATCCCCAAAAAGAGCAAAGATTCCTTGCTTTTCTCGACTCCGTTGCTCTCTACAACAAGATAATGAACCGAGTTGATGTTAGATTCTCGGAAGGTTCGGACATCGAAAATATTGGGAGAATATCTGACGTCGCAACGTGATCAATATGATTGTCGGTAGATCGATTATCATCGATCGTTCTGTAAAAAAATTTCTTGTTATGAAAAAAACAGTGTTTAAATTATAGGATGTCTGTTTATAACCGACACACTTTCATAATAAAGACCAATAAAGTTTTCCTTATCATAATCTTCAATATCAACTGCAAAACCGAGCAGTTAATATGGATCAAAGCAGTAGTTATACCAATGTAAGAAAAGTATACATAGGGGTACACAATTAAAAGAGAAACAGTTGGCGTTTGTTTGGGATCCCAAATCAGCAAGTCGTTTCAGTTCGGTCCAGCGAACACTTTTCTTCAATTGTACTTGTATTTCTTATTGCGATTATCAACATCGGTGCTTCCTGTTCTGGTGGCCACTGAAGGTGTTGATTTTCGAAGGATGTCACTGGCAATTAAATTCGGACATATTGCTTGAAAAATGGCGCCTCATAGGAAAAACACAAATTTAGAAACTCACCACTTTGATGCAAGCGTAGCAACTCGCTCTACTACACTTACTTTTTTCTGTTGCCAAATAAAATCGTGCGCTTTTTTTGGAACGTAATTGGCCTGAAGCAGTATGTATTTATTTCGTTCCAACGACATGTTGAGATCAAGAAACATTTTTGAGAGAACAGTAGCACGACTATTTAATTTGCCAACCCAATATATACTATACATACGAGTATAAGATATAGGAAGCACTAACTTTCAAATCATACGTGTCATTTTCATGACTTGCGATTTTTGAAACAATCGAAAAAAGATTTTCGTGTGTTAATTAAACACTGAATTTCGATCTGAAAATTTACCGTGCAGGCTCAGCAATAGCTTGGGAAGTGTTACAAGAACTCTGCTCTATCAAAAGCAACTATTTGTCGGTGGTTTGCTGACTTTAAACGTGGCCAGACACCAACGATGCTGAACGCTCTGGAAGGTCAATTGAGGTGGTAAATAAATACAAAAAAATGTTTTAGAAAACCGCAAAGTAAATTTGCGTAAGACAGCTGACACCTTTAAGATATCAGAAGGTAGTGTGTACACTATTTTACATGAACGTTTGTCCATGAAAAATCTGTTTTCGAAATGAGTGCCGTGTTTGCTCACAATGGACCAAAGAGAACAACGCATCAATGATTCTGAGAACTTTTTGGAGGTGTAGAATAAACAGGACTTTTTGCACAGGTATGTCAGAATGACTGAAATTTGGATCCGGCACTATACTCCAGAGTTAAATCGGCAGTTAGCAAAGCGGAAAACAACAAAAAGCAAAAGGATCAAAAGCAAAATGATCAAAAACAACTACTAAACTACTACATTATTGGGTTATTTTCCATCTCTCTTATTTTAAAATACCATCTTTAAAAGATGAGTTCCCTCTGGTTTCTAACCAATCATTGAGCCATTCTTCGATATCTTCAGAAACTTAAATCACTGATCCCCAAATTCATTTTGTGTTCGTCGAAAAAGATACGAGTAGTAGTCGGAAGAAGAAAGGTGGAAAGAATATGCGGGTAGGATAAGATCTCCCATTTCAGCGGTAGGTTTTGACCGCGACAGGGCCGGGCGTTATCTTGTTACAAAATCCTTTTAGGTCGTTTCAGACGATGATGGAACAGGTCTTGAACAGACGATAATTTAACGGGTTTTACATAGTAAATATATACTACATATATTAGCAGTGGGTCCAAAATAAATTGAATAATACAATGTCTTGGAAACAGTTGCTCATACTTTGTTATTAAACTGGTTTTTATAACAAGTATATAATGAGACAAATAAAAATTATAAATTATTCGCTTAAATTTTTAATTATGTACGTATTTTGTGGAAAATTCTGCATTTTTCACTACGGCCTGCCGTCGTTTAGGCAGAGAGTCCACCAACCGTCTGCAACGCTCAGGTGGTATGGCAACACAAGCTCTCCGAATAGTTCCCCAAAATTCGGTATTACTTGTAGGTTTGGCGCTATGGACAAGTCTTTTAATATCCCCGGAAGGTTTTCACCTGGATTTAAGTCTGGTGATTGAGACGTCCAGTCCATAACATCAATCTGATTTGCCCGAAACCACTCTTTTACTTTTCAATTAGTGTATTTTGGGTTATCATTCTGCTGAAGTCCCATTTACGCGGCATATTCTCTTCGCAATATTGTCACATAAAATTTTTTTAAATGTCTATATAAACATGTTATAGACTATTAGTTTTATGCAACCGACTAACATCTTAATATTAAAAACATCTCCACACCATTACTATTGATCCTCCGTGTTTAACAGTTTTGGTGGTATGCTGCGGCTGGTTTTCTGTGTAAGATAATCGGCTCACATATTGGCGTGAGCTCTAAGATGTTTTTGAACTTGAATGACCGGGTCTAGTTTGGAGAAACGCAGCTTCCTTCTAACGTACTGTGGCTTTGTTCTTCTTTTTCCATCCATAGATTCTTTTTTGTCTATAAATCTAAGAGCATTTATCATTATTTTAGCTAATATATATATATATATATATATATATATATATATACGCTTTCTGCTCTGATTAATATACAAAGAAAAGTTAAAATGATAAAATATCGTTAGAAATATTAGTCACAATTAAAAAGCAATAAACTTAAGTAATAATTACCTAAAATAGTATTATTTTTCTGGAGGAATCCGTTTACACCTACCGTTGTAAAAGATACTTCTTCATCTACTCTATACCCAACAAAATATAAACAAAAATTTAAATACATGTTCAGTAGAGCCGTTTATGACTAACGGGACTAATACTTACACGAGAACTTGGATACGAAATTGTGATATATTATATATGTATGTATTATGTAAAACTAAATTAAATTATTTATATAATATTTTAGTTATGAATCAAACAATGGCTTTCAATTTATATGGTTTTTAAACTTTATTTCTTAAGATGAAAATAAACAATATATATCTCAAACCTTACATAATTTTAGTAAAATAATCTGCTTGTAGATTTTAAAAATTTATTTACTCATTTAGTTTTTGCTATTACTTTTTTTCTTAGTACTTTAATTTTTCTTAAATCTTATCCAAAACTGTTAATGCCCATAAAATAGTTTTTTTTTTTTAAATAATATAGTATACTTATGTTACTACGCATATTATATGATCCTTACTAAATTCAATCGAAGAGATGAAAAATGTTACATCATGCATTCAATCATTCATTGCGTTCTTTGATAATTATCTAATTTAGGGAAATGTTTAGCATGAAAACGTTTTAGGTTTCATGTGTACACGTACGTACATATATGCATTTATGAAAAATATATCATAGTTAATTAACTGAATATATGAAATAAACTAGGGTTTATTTAAAATAGAAACATAAGTTAAGGCTTTTTCGCAATACAAATTTGCGTCCCATGATTCAGTTTGTGGTAATAGCATACATAATATGTCTTTGTGTTTCATATGTTTTTTTAATTGTTCCTAGTATCACCTTTCTTCATTTAAACTTAAACAAACATGTTTGATATATTCTTATTCATTTATTTTTATATGAATAAAAATTACTAATTTCAGTATTAAACGTATGCATGTATGGCATGTTAAGCTAGTATAATAAATATAATAGAATTAAACTGTTTACTTTCGCTCTGTTATCAAAAACCTACTTAATTGGAATAAAATTAGTAAATATAAAACGCTTACTACAAAGGTTTAAAATAAAAAATGTTAATTTAATATACGTACATTCCCTTCACTTCT
>OY019130.1:51372510-51392510 GCA_955652365.1 Eristalinus aeneus
GTATTTATATTATATTTAATAATGGAACAATTAAGGCTATGAAGAAGCAAGTTGAAAGCGATCCCAGAATATTTAACCTTACTTTTGATACTTTTCATATAAATATAAATTTATATGTTTCTTATCATGTTTTTTCGATTTTATCATTTTTGTATAATTTTTTTTAACTACTCGACATTGCTTTGTTTCTTTAATATTATATTATAAAAATATTTCTGGCACTATTGTTCAAATAATTGAATTTTTTATTAAGATTACAAAAAAAACAAATTTTTAAGACTTGTCCGGAAAATTTGTTGAAAATGTTCTTATTTGATTAGGTTTGCTTGCTGCTTGGCAAATCTCATATAAAAACATTTACATAAAAGAATGTCATTAATTGGTTGGGTAAAATTTGATAGTTATTTACTTTTGCAAACGTAAATAAGAAAATTGGTATTAATATCTTAAATGAAACCCTTTTGTGTTAATATTAAAACATTCAACAAAAGATGATTTCGAAATTGGAGATTGCCTTAATGTTCAAAATATTTTTGGCACATAAAAGCTTTCTCCACCCTGGTTTATAGATCCGAATTATGGGAACAAATGCCCATAAATCATCACATGACTATTGCAACTTATTTGGTAAGTGTATGATCGTGTTTCCAGGCCAAAAGTTGACTCTGGCAAACAATTAAAAGTATTTGCCGGATAACGATCACATATACATATACGTTACTCTCTATTGTAAAATATAATATAATTATTTATAAATTCACTTTTTGTTAAATATATATGTTTTTTTATCGCATTTAAAAATGTGAACTGCTGACATGTGGGAAATATATGCTTTGTGTTGTGTTTCAAAATAATTTTAACAGTTCATTCGTTATAATTAATACTATAGACTTTTGTTCGATTTAAATATTCGTTCGTTTGCTATTAGCATTTACTTCTACATAACTTCTTTATAATTACATTCTTATTCTTATAATTGATACATACATTTATTATTTAATATCTGATCACATTTATTGCAGTCTCTGGTAATATTTATGTGAATCAAATTATTTTATTTTTTAATTAATTCATACATTGCTTCTTCCAATTTTTTACCTTTATGTATCCAACTCAACAATTTTTTGACTATTCATCCTTTGTTTGTTTGTCACATCTGTTTTAATGGTTGCGTTTCTCGTTTGCATGTATTTTTGTTTTTTTTTTTCTCTTAGACAATTTTAAAACATCTGGTTAAGTATCCTTCTCCTTTTATTTAAGCAAACAGGCGTATATAGCTTCGGTATAAGATTTTGTTTATTTTATCTCTTATTTAGTTCTCCAACTTAAAAGAGTCATTTAACCTAATCGAAATTACTCTAACTATAGTTGTTATGTGAAATATAATGAAATGTAATTAAATACAACAACTGCCGATCATTGTTTGTACTATATGTAAGATCTTATACGTTCATCTTTTCGCACATAATTTTAAAAATGATTCTTGGGCTATTGCGATGAAATTTGTGTTCAAGCTTAAACAAAACGAAAACGAACAAGCTGGAGAAAAACTAAGCAGTTTACATTTTTTTTTTCTTTTTCGAAAACCCGCTGAGTAATTTTAGGAATACTTTTAGATGTATTTCGCAAGTTTATTCTATATATTTGTTTTATCACTTATTTTCGGCAAGCTGCACATAGAAAAAGAGATACTTCTCATGCGGTAAGTAGGTATTTGAATTCTTACTCTGTCTGAAAAAAAACGACTAACAGTACAATCTTCTTCCATTGTGTAGATATATAATTATAGGAAATAAAGAAATAAACAAATAAATAATAACTTTTGTGGTTTTCTATTTAGTATTCAGTTTTGTTTTTCTTTTTTTTTTTGGATTTAGTTTTGATTTCGATTTGTATAAAAATATAAATTTATTATTTACTTCATGTAATACTTTTTTATATTCTAGTTTTTTTTGCTTCTATAAAATATTATTTGGTTTTGGCATTGTACTATAAATTATCCCGGTTTAAACGGAATATCTTTCTCCTAAAGAAAAATATTCCTCACTATTGCAACTTAATTGGTAGTGTTTTGTTTTATCAAACACAGTTGATCAATACAAATGTATTACATATTTAATATTTATGAAACTACATAACTGTTAATTTGAATTCGTTAAAAAAGGATGTTTAATGTGAAAATAAATCCACAATTGAAAATATCATATTGTCATTAAAATTTTACTTTGTTTTAGCTAGGGGTTGTATATTGCTTTTGTATAAATATTAGATACTTTAAAATTAATATTAAATATCACACCCGAGTTGCGAATGTTTCCCTGGCTATTGTTGAAAAATAAGTTTTCTAAATATGGCAATATATACACAAATAAATGTGCACGTTTTGTTAATTTATGTACACATGTAGTATATGCATATATATGTACATATGAATTGTGATAAGTGGTTCAGTTATATAATAAAACCTGTAGAATTTATTATTTTACAGTTATTGGGACCATTTGATATAGTCTCTTTTGAATATATATCAAGCAAATTTTGAATTTTTTAAAAGCCAGAACCCCTTTTCGTCTTGTATGTATTTGAAGTCTATTCATTTTATAAACGTGAAATATATGTATATCAACAATAAGGGTACACATCTTTCAAATAAGGATGTTTAATAGATAATTTAATCCACTAACAAAAGGATTTGTTTAAATATTAAAATTATTCCAGTGCATCAGTGACCGTCATGTCACTGCGCTACTATTGCAGGAACGTAGGTAACATCGGTGCAATAAAGTGCATCTATGTAAAATTGGTGAAATAAGTGATAAAATTTGGTTACATGTTTATTTACATTTACATATTGAACTAAACTTTCAACGTGCTACTAAAAAACGCAATGTTTTTAATGAATTCAAAAACGTTTACATTTAAGATTATTTTCAAAAGCCCAAACCTACACATATTTGTTTTTTGTTATTTACATTTTGTTATATTTTATTTTCTTGAAATGTGTATGTATCTGTGTGATCAGATTTGTTTTCAAACAAGGATGGTTACTTTAAATCATACGATTTTAGACAATCTTTCATGATTAGCCAAACACTTTTATGATATTTTTAGGATCGAAACGATGCAGTCCAAACGATCAACTATGATATATACTCACATCGTAGTTAATATTCATTTTGTTGGGATCGCGTTCAAATTACTACCACACAGTTTGATTATATATTTAGAGCATTCTTTACAAATGGTTAAATTTATTTTAATCTTATTCTATTCAATAATTTATAAAATCCTTCATATCCTTTGTATTACTATAACTTTGACCGAGGTGTTTTAATAAAAAAAAAACAACGATCAGTGTTGCTACAGTATTATAAAGTAAACGATTAGTATACATTGCATTAATTTCTTATTTAAAATCTATATATCTGTACGTATGAATGCGTGTTATGATAATGGTTTTGAACGGGTTATCTGCATTTTATACGCTAAAGTTTTTTTTAATATAAAAGAGAGACATGATAGCTGTTTCCTGTTAAATGGAAAACTCTTACTAAGTTGTATTTCATATGTCCGTTTTGGTTATTCTTCGATCAATTTGTTTTAAGTTCATGCCTACTCTTTCGGATCTAAGAGGCATGCATTTCTGTTTTTTTATTTCTCGTTTTTTACATATTTAATTTCCTTTTTACATACACTGTTTTAATGTTTTGTTGTTGTGTTGGTGTTTACGGGGTAAGACTATTGCCATTTCGTAATTGGTTTTATTTATAATCAGGATGTGAATTGCAAGGTGTAAGTTTTGGTGCTATGAATGTACGAGACATATACAATTCTTCTATGAAATAAATCGGTAGTGTAAACTGCATCGCTATTTAATACATCATTACATAAGATAAAAAATTTCTCTGATTCGGGCTATAAAAATAGAAAAATATAAGAATTAATTGCGTGAATGACAATAATTTCAAGCACAAAATTCCTGTTATTTTTGAGACTAATGTAAAATATTAAGCCGCAAAGCCATAAAAAGTAAAAATTTTACGCAATTTAAAAACAAACCCATTACATTAATATAACGAAGTGGAAATATATATATATATATATATATATATATATATATATATATATATATATATGTGTGTGTGTGTGTGTGTGTGTGTGTGTGTGTGTGTGTGTGTGCGTGTGTGTTTTACATATATATATATATGTATATTGAATATGTGAATATTAATAAATGATATTGTATAATGGAAAACTGAAAGTTCCAATCCAAATGTTAAGTATGATGGAGACTAATTATATACTATTTTTTGTTTCTGCTAAACTATGAATAAACTTGGTCCTTAACGTGAAGTTTACTAAAAATAAAAAAGCACAGTTCCATACCCATATAAAAATCAAAATACATATAAGAGACGTGCATTCGAAAACGTCTGTTTAAACATACAAAATTGAGAAACTTAACAAAAAGAAGAATGAGTCATAAAACAGGAAATAAGTAAATTCTGTTGTGAAATTTCAATATTTCTATGTAATTCCTTGTCCCTTGCAAAGATAAGAAGTCACATAAATTTTATATAAATATTCCAAAACGTGCGACATTCACCTGCCAAAGATTCAGGTTCGATTCGCAGCTAAATACCTCAAATCTGACACGGCACCACCTCTTTCGAGCTGCTGTCAAAACTCAAATAATAATAATAAAGTAATACCTGTCTAAGCAAAGGCTTCTCAAACTTCGCCGTTCAGAGTCGGCAAAAAACGGTAGGTCCCTTCTACTCGTTAGAAAATAATAGCGGGCACAACACTAGTAGTTGATGAGCACGTTAGGCCCTGGTCCCTCTGTTGCGCCACCCAATTATTATTATCTTTCCAAAACGTTAAGATGTTTCTAAGATTTACTATCCACTTCTAAAATATTGAAAATCATTGATATACATTTGTAATTTCCCAAAATTAATTTTTGCAAGAAATTTATCACAAAATTGTGGATTACGTATACAAGTGGACTTCAATGCTATTCTTTGATGAGCAAACCAATCAATAATGTATTTAAGTTTGATGTATGGACACGAATATATGGTATGTAACAACTTCAAAAACTGTCGTTAATGTTTTACATTTTTTGATGAATTATCACTCAACGTAAGAAGCAGAAACAGAAAACAATCAACTGTCAGCCCAATCTCAAATTAAGTTCAAAGCATCTGTTGATTTATATATTATTTTACGAAATTTCGTACAAGCTCTTGAGGAATGAAGTGCGTGACTAACAAGATAAGCAATTGGACACATTGAATCTACTTAGGGTTCTTTGTTTCGAAAAGCAACATTTAAGGAATAGACACTGTACTGTATCACAAAAACAGGTTTTTTTTGCGAACTTAATCATTTGCAATGTTCCACGAGATATATTAACAGGTTGTCATTTGAAGGATTGTTCAAAATTAAAGTCGTTATTGATATTTTAGATGGTAATTATAAGCCCCTATCCCTCCCATTTTCCAAAAATTAACAACTGATCTAGCCAGCTTTGGCAAAATATTAAAGCATAATTTATATCAATCATTTCCTGTTTTTGAATCAGCATCAGTTTATTTAACACATGAACTCGAAAGGGATGGGAAACTCGCTATCATGAACTTCCTCCCATAAATTTAAAATTTTGCAAAATGTTGTATTTATTAACATTTATATTTTATAAAAATAAAGTTTGTCTTCTGATTTTGATTAAAAAACATAATACGGATACATTGAATTTAAAGTTGGATTTTGTATAAAAAAAAAAACAAATAATTACGTAGCAGTACAGATTGCACAGTATTTGCGACAAACACACATGCGGAAAGCAATCTTTAATAAAATCAACGTTAAAACAGAACCTTACAAAAAAATTGTTTTTTTTTATGTAATTGTCACTTTCGTATTAATTTTAATATTGCAAGCCCTGCCTTAACGCTATATATTTAACTGTGATTGGAAAATACCCACTCTCACCAGAGATTGTCAAATGCTTCTATTACCGAGTTAAACCACTAAGTGTCAAAACTTTCTGAGAAGTCCAAAAATAGTTTTATCTTATATACTCGTTCTTTTATCGACGTACAACATTCACGTTTGACACAAATACATTCAGGTATGAATATACAAATACAATTTCAGTGTTTGTATATATGAATTTCACGAATACGCAGGGAAAAATATTTTTTAAGAAATATTATATTTAATAGTTTTCCTAGTAGACATAGAAAACAAATTAATTTTAGGCCCATAAAATGTAAAACCAAATCAAACAAATAAAGGCATTTCTTTCTTTTCATTATATTAGTTCATAATAATAGTGTGCCATAGTTTGAAAATAATGTTTATTTACATTTCTAACCAAAATCCTTATATTATTATAAAATCTATAAAAACAAATGAACGTTCGATTTTTAATAAATAGTTTAAGTAATTAAGCTAAATTAAATTGAATAAATAAATAAATACATTAAATTATAAACAAATTAGTTATTCATTGGAATCCAATTATAACTTTAATGCGAATTAATCTATAAATATTTGCTTTAAAAATTATTTTTTATTGCCATTATATTAGTTTTTGTATTAAAATATATTTATATTTGTTTAGTCTACATATTTGTGCAAGGTGCATACATGCAATAAAGTAAATTTTATTGTTGGGTATAAAAAGAGAATATAGTGATTTTAAAATAACTCGAAATTAAATAAGAAGTCTTTCTAAAATTGATGTATTATTGAAGTAATAAATTTAATTATCGCAGAACTGATTCGAAAAGTAATTGAAAATTTCACTTGTTCTTAAAAAATTTCTGCAATTAATTTTTTAAAAATATATATATATATATATATATTTATATTTATATATATATGTGTGTGTATATGTTTGATTAGAATTCCAGCAAGAACAGATATAAGTGTCAAAATAAACTTAAAGCTAGTATAATATAATAATAATAATACTTCTAATGCCCTTTGTGACAAATTTTGCAACACAGTTTACACTTATGTAAATAATATTTCGAGTGTGTCTTATTATTTTGTATAAGTGATTGTTTTACTTATTTTTATCCTTTTGTGGGTTCGATGGGACTCTGTTTTACGTAAATCAAAAATCAATTTAATAAATCTTTTTAAAATTTTTCTGTGGTAAAAGCAAAAAAATTGTTGTATGGGTAATATTATTCATTTGTTATTATATATTACACATATGATGTTTCTTCTAGGGAAGCAAGGTGTGTTCGAAATTTGAAATCAATCTCTTTAAAAGATTATGTGCGCGCTGCGAGTGAAAACCAAAAATAAAATCGTATTTCCAATTCCCTTTGAATTAATACAATCTCGTTCTTATTTTTTAATTTCGAAGTCATTATTAAATTTTTGAGCATTTAATAATTTTTGTAGTATATTATTTTTTCTAAAATTGCCATCTTAATTCTTTAAAAGGTAATTTATATTTTTTTGAAATAAAGGCCTAAACGCGAGTATATCGTCAATTTAATTACAGTCGCTTACCAAACTTAAGTTGATATTATCGTTTTCACTATTTAGTATTTATATATATCTTTTTTAATTTTTTATACATATTTTTGGACGTAAGCACACTACATTTTTTATAGGAACCACAAACGTTGTTGATTTCTCTGTTTTCTTTCCTTGTCTAAAAGGATTGTTTTATTTTCTTAGGTTGTTTTGATTTTTTTTACAAATTCGTCACTTTGCGCACACAAATTGCGTTTGTAGGTTACAAAATATGATGCCAACATTTGTATATCTTATCATTCAAAATCAAAGCAAAATAAAAAAAAATTATTCCAATTGCTCCAAGAAATTTGGTGACTTAAAATATTCCGGTACAGGATCATCCATTCGTGATATAATTTTATAAATTGATTTTTTCCATGACTGTTCAGTATCCTTTCCACCTTGAATTGCTCTAAAGAACTCACGCAAGGTCTGTTCAACAACAAATCGGAAATTCGACGGTACCTAAAATTCCAAGAAGCTTATTTAATATGTAAAGATATGTATACACATATATGACATATATGTATAAACATATTTATTATATAATACATACATATATATTTACACAATGTTATAATAGGGGTACAAATTAATTCGGTCCGTTTGAGTGTGATAAACTGAGTTGCTGGAACAATCCGAGATCATTAACGAGAAACGTTACCGACTCCAACTAATGCGTTTGAGCCATGCATTGCATGAAAAACGGTAAAAAAAAACCGAAAAGCTCGGCCGCACGTGGATGTAGCGATAAGTAACTATCTGAAAACGTTGAAATGAGAGGTGTTACCCCACCCGCCATATTCTAGAGACCTTGGTTCTTGCAACGACTAATTTTTGACGATTCGGGGGACCCCGGCTGGCTGAATAATTGGATGGATAGAGATAGTAGCTTCTGACGGACAATATTTCCAATGGACAATACTTAAGGTGATAAAAAACAATATATTAAACATAAAAAACTAACCGAATTAATTTGTCCTCCTAATAAATATACATCGACACACACACACGAGTATGTCTATTTTTCAGTGAATGGACTGTGGAAATAAGAATTTAATCGCGACGCTCATGAAACTTCGGACTTGTGGCAAGCGCTTAATTTCACGCTGTGTAAATTGGCCTCTTACACATGTGTGTGGGTTTGTATGTTTTGTTTGTGGGTGTGTATGCGTGAGTATATATATACCTCAATGTGGTTATTCCGATTGTAGTGCAGGTTAAGGACACGATAAAGTTCACTATCTCCGCCGACGTGCAAATCATCTCCATTTTTTATTCCCTCAGTGACGGCTTGGCGAGCATATTTTTCCATCTGGATATAGTAAAATTCCCTGTTTAAAGATCAAAAAATTATTGCTCGTAGTTTTCTGGATATATGATTTCTGTATAAATTTATATATATATATATTGATTTAAAAACCATGTGGTAACGTGCCTTACGAAAATCTTAATATATTATTTAAAGCAACGTGAAACTATAATGTTATCAAAGCTAATAAAAGAATCTGCGCCCTCTACTTAGGAGATTGGAGAGTAAAGGATTCGGACCTTAATTTGCAGGGACGAAAATTAACACTCGTAAAATTGCAACACGCCATACGGAGCAAAGATATGGCCAAAAGCCGCAAAAAAAGTCGTGCATTAAAAAGTGGTGCACTTCGAACTGTATCCCACGATAAGTTTTATATTATTCGATGCCTAGAGTTATTGTATGATTAGAAGGTAGACACCTTTTCGACAATCGGGAATTAGTTAGGCAAGGATGCTAAAAGTTCGAACCTATCCCTCATAAGGTAATATCGTTGCACAATCACCACCTCCCCACATACAAAAAAGACAACAAAACAAAGACGCATACGAAAACACCGTGGAGACGAACTATACAATGTCATGTCTAGTTTTAACATTCCTGCTTGTAGCTGCATCAACATCAAGGAAATCACAAAAATTGTATTTTTGTTAAAAAAAAGGAGACCTATGATGAGGCTACACGCTTTTGGAATCATACAAAATTTGAGAAGATGGTGATAAATACAGTCAAGTGCTTCGTTGACCTAAATAAAAATAGTATCGATATCAAGCTTAGAAGTCTTCTAGCAGATCACTTTTTAGCTTAAAAGGCAATTGAATACAAGAGCTTTGGAAATACTAAGTTGACTTTATTAAACCTTAATCATTCCCACCTGGCTCTATGGCGAAGAGACTTGAACTCATTTTAAATGCCGCACACTTATTGTCAGAATTTGATTACGCAATAGAATACAAAACCACAAAAGCTCAAAGAATGAACATCTAGATTTTCAGGAAAAGATCTAAATTATAAATTATTTGACAACAACTTTACTAGCCTTTAATGGTATAAATGCAAGCAATACATATTTACCTAAATTACTGACAAAAAACAACCCTGGACTAATGTGTATTTTCGTTATAAATAATATTTAAAACGGAAAGTTTCATAACCTTAAAACTTTATTAAATTACATGTGGCTTCTGACATATCATACATACATACGCCGCCGTGGCTTAGTGGGTAGAGTGCGACGCTCACACGCCGAAGGGTCTAGGTTCGATTCCCAGTTCAACACCAATTTTTCGAATTTTTCACGGCACCACCTCTTTCGAGCTACTGACAACACTCAAAGAAATCTTCTCAAATTTCGCCGTTCGGAGTCGGCAAAAAGCTGTAGGTCCCTTCTACTCATGAGAGAACAGTAGCGCGCACAACACGAGTAGTTGATGAGCAAGCTAGGCCCTGGTCCCCCTTTGGACTGTTGCGTCAACAATTATTATTCTAACATATCACACTGGTTTTCTCTTATAATTCATTTTGAACATATACGAATACCTAATAGTAAGTTACTTTAACATAAAACATGAATTGAAATAAATAAAACACAATCGAATCCACAAGCCATTTTATTTAAGCCACTTGGGCCCTAAATAGACAGTACAACAGTTCTCTAACAAATTGATGTCAATCCTTTACGAAATTTCACACGTACATAAGGTTGACTTAGAATTGATCATAATTGATGGCGGTAATACTTACTTTTACAACTATGTACACATATTAAAACTAAATAAATATATACATTGCATATGTACATTTCATATGTACATTTCATAGACATTTTATATGACTAATTCCTATTTGAAAAAAATAAATAAAACAAACTTTGTGTTAGTGTAAGCCGTTAATTAAATTTTAACAATTTAAGAAGTACATAGTAAAGTATAGAAGAAAGCGAACAAAGCAAAGCGATTGTTACATTAAAAACGGTAACAAGTTGCACTCAGAAAAGCTTAAAAGAGCATAGAGTGAATATTCATTACTAGATAAAAGGCCACTCCAACGGCCGCCTCCATTTAAAATGTCGCCCTTTCATAATAGTGGCTATTATGGGGCTTAGGTGAGGAAGAAGTTATGATGCACTACATATTCAAGTTTTTTGAACTATTCACTTCAGCGCATATTCTGATATAAATAAGTCGTAATTGTCGAACTAACTACACCCTAATTAAACCCAAGCATATTCAATTGTTATTTGACCATTTGTCAAAACTTAATAAATGTTGCATGTGACTTTGTCAAAACATAATTCGTATACCTTATTTAAAAAATATAAGCAATATAAGAAAAACAAACGTATATACGGTATACAACTGCTAAATAATAAACATTAAAAAATTACTTTGTAATTAAATAAATAGAGATATTCATATGATGTCGGTTATTTTATAAAAATTAATTATTATCTCAGGAAAAAAATGGTTCACATCAAACAAAAAAACGGGAAATAATAAAGTTTCCCGTTTTTTTGTTTCATTAAACGAAATCTAAGTATATATTCAACTTTAGAAAACCGGTGTCATTTCCTAGTTAGAGCATTGGGGGGAAAGATCCCGGAATGAATAATAACCTGGCTTGGCAGTTTGAGGTGTTATATTGATTTATTAGAGAATAGAGAGTTTTTCAAACGGTTTTTCTTCATGACATCATAAGTGCCGAAAAAACTGATAGAGCCGAATAAGACCCATGGAATTTTTAAAAATCTTTGGCAATTTACATAATGTTGTATTCAATTTGATTTTATTTGATATAACGAGGGCAGCACTAAGCCATTATATCTAAATGCAAGCATGGGTAAGAAACGAATTGAGATTAAGGCTCCTCAATGCGTAAAATTATGATATGTGATAAGAGGACCAAATTAAGCTAGCTTAATAGAGGATTGGGCGCACAAAACTAACGAAAGTACATTTAGTGATGTAGAGAACTCGTAGACTGAAAAGGCAGGAAGAAAAGTGTTATTGGGGACGATTCAGATTCTCATTTGTGTTGAAGAATATTTGTGTAGAAAAATTATGGTTACATAATTATTAACATTTAGTTTAAGCAAGGCAATTTTCAAACCCATAGATTCGGAAATTGACTTTCGATTATACTTTGTACCTTTCCCCCCTTTGCAGAACCTGCCTTGTTTGTTAACCTAAGCAAAACGATTAAAGAAAAACATAATACAAACATTACAGTGCAGGGTTGTGTGGTACAAATATTTAAATAGTTCCACAGCAATATAAAAGGTATATGGTTTCTCATTTATGTATATATATATATATATATATATCACAATTTTTCCCTCCTTTTATTTATTATTTTTCCATTACTACTGCAGTGAATTAACTTCAACAAAGTCATGAAGAAATAAATAACATCTGCCTGTTTGAAATTATAAGAGCATTTTCTCAAGGGTGAATACGGAAAAAGGTTATTTTCGTTTACCTGCTTGCAAAACAGAAAACAGCTGTCTTTTGAAAACCCTGATTTCAATCATCTGAAGTCCGTATTATTACTGGCAATATATTTTTCGGAGCAAAATATATCCCTTACTTTGCAATACAATATTATTCTACAATCTTTTCACGCTTTTAATATTGCTATAATATACATGACTTTTATTTTATTGGAAACATGTATGTAACTGATCGGCACAATGTAAGTAGAGCGGTGAACGCTACGTTAATCAGTAATCTACAGGTGGAAGTATCTTTAACTGTGTACTTTGGAGTTTGAGAAGTTCATGGTACATAAAATATGGAAAGCGGAATCTTTCTACTTTATCAAAGTCGGTTTCAAATAGATCCGACAGATGATGGACACATCTTGCAAACACCATTAAGGAAACATTTTTGAAATTTCTAGGTTTAAGTTAAGTAATTCTAGTTAAGTATCTAGTGTTAAGAATCTCGAAAACTTTCCTAACTGGAAGAAAATTAGCCTTTCATAATGAATTGAAAGGGGGTAACATATAAGGGACTATCTGAAGATACTAAAAAATTTTCGCAATTGTTTTATGGTTATTTATGGTTATTAACACACATTTTCATTACTTTACATACAAATGTGGTGGCTCAATATTTAAAAATTTAAATAAAACTCATTACAAGAAGAATCCCTAGTGTCCCCAATTTTTTTGACAGACAGTTTATAAATACATTTATTTAAGATAAGCTCGATGTTTCAAATGCAGTAATAGATTGATCAGCACACAAAGTGGAATGGAGTGAAATACAATAAAATGAGCCAGTCCCACTCCGGTCTTAAATTAATGTAATCTATGTTACATGGAAAAAATATGTTTTTTAAGATCATGTTTTTAGGATCATATGAAATCGCACATTTTAGTTAGAATAAGCGTATTATAAGTTCAATGACAATTATGTATTCTAGTACTTACCGGAAATTCGAGAACCATTTGACCAATTGTGCTGTATTGTTCTTGTTAAACTTGATGTCTGGAAAATACATTTTAAGAACAGCAGAACTAGGATATCGCACCCAAAAAAACATCAGCTTCGCCTTGCGCAGGTGCATTGGTGTAAGTGTTGAAGAGTGCAATGGAGTTAAGGAATCAGATTTTCTGTGTTCGATACAAATATATAAAATTTAGTTGTGTATCATTTATTCATAAATTACATAAATTCATTCTATTTAAATTGAACTTATATATACTGCATATACTTTATATAAAAAATCATACTTAAAAAAATCGGTGTTTTTAGACTCTTTTTTGGTCATGGGTACATATTTAAATTTTTTTATACTGAAGGCATTTTTGTGGTACTGTTGCTTGTGTCAACTAATGGAAAAGCCTTTATCCGTATCTAATGAAATCCAAGTTTTCAAGTACCAAAGTAGACGCAGGAAATTTTATCAAGGCATATATACATTTGTTTTCTTTTATCTCCCTTTTGTATAAATTTACACTTTAGCTACTTTTCTTAAACAAAAAAACTATTAGGTATCAGATAAATTCCAAAGGAATGTGGCAAAAGGCACATATGAAATTAAAGTAATATGCAGAAGTAATCGATACACTGTACATACTAATCGGATGAACAACATATATACATATATATATGTAAAAAGGAAAACTAATAACAAATAACGTTGTATATAAGAATAAGTAAGAATAAACTTAAACTAGTGCAAAAATAATGTCAAACGTAATAGTTTCCTAAACTCTGTGCAAGATGAGCACTTTGCAGATAATTAGGCGTTTTATTAACAGTAAAAAAGATATGTCTTTGTTTTGGCGCAAATGTTACATGCGTTTGTGTCATGACATGTATCGTTAAATGTAATAAACAAACACAAGACAAAACAGAACAGAAGAACAACAAAACAGAAGAATGAAAAATGTTTGTAGATGAATTGTGTGACTAATTGAGTGTGTATACATTAACAATACTACACTAATGTTACATAATGTAAAATTTTCCACGTTGCATATATATCTTATCTTTAATTTAAAACCAAACGGGAAGAATACGTTTAAGAGCTGTTTCAAACTTACATTATTTGTTGTTTCAAAAAGGATATGGTAGGTTGAATCCCATCGAACTGCATTTCAGCTGAATTGCAGTCTGAGTTGCGGTCTTGAGCATCCATAGCTGCGCGTAAATGGGCACTATAGTCAGGAGAATTACCATGATGAGCTGCAGCCAAAAGTGCAGGATGTAACATTGTTGGTGGGTGTGGTAATGGAGGTGATTCTCTAGCGTCCATAATACTTCCAAGACCGGGTGGACTCGATGACATTTTCATATGATGAATTTGGGCAGCTGTAGGAGGTGCATGAGATCCTCCGTGTGGTCCGTGTGGACCATGATGAGGGTTAAAAAAAGGACTGTAAGGTGAAAATACTTGGGATTCGTGCAATGATGGATTTGGAATTGCCACAGATGTTGGTAGCGAAACTGGCATTATTGGTGGCGGTGGTGGGTATTGACTTGCTCGGGGCGATGGGCTCTGCGTTGGCGTCGTGCTCGTTATCACCGAGTTATTATTACTACAACTACTGACTGGTGTTTGATTCAAGTACTTATTATGTTGTACAGTTGAATTTTGTCCATTATTTGAGTCCAATACCATATTCGAACCACTGGTTGATGGTGTAACTGTCCCGTCCTGTGCTAAAATTCGACTAACAGTTCTTGGTGTAATGCGAGTGTCAGTAACCTTGTGGCGTTTTTTCTTTGGTGTTACAACGAGACTGAGCGCCTCATTTTGTTCCATATTCTGATCTCTTGGCTCAGGTATACAAAACGGATTCAATTGATTAGTATGTGATCCACTTACATTACCTCCTAAACCGCTGATGGAATTATATAATGCAGCTGCTGCTACTGGATTTATGGCGTGGGGTGCCTTGGGTGTCTGGAAAATTGCTGTTGAGGGCGAAGGACGTATATGTGGTGTTATATTGTGTGTATTATTGATACTATTATTATCGGTCTGACTTTGAGGTCCAGTCATGGCGGCAGCATGGTGTATCTGCATACCTGTACCAGAAGGTGATGCGAATACCATATTGCTACCGTTCATTCGTGGTCCACTAACAAGATTATTCGTATTACTATTCCCGTTAACATTTGAAATTTGACTTGTCATCAATGAATTTGAACAGTTACTATTAGAACTACTATTACAAAGACTATTTGTCGATATTGTTTGACTGTTAGTTGAACTTAGAAGAACAGCGTTACCTGATTGATTTCCAGCAGTGTTGTTCCCAGTTGTATTTAATAATGAAGATCCAACGGATAAAGTGTTGGATATAGATTGATCTGCTATCTTTGTTCGAGGTGATTTTCTATCCAGAATTTGGGATGCCATTAAAAGGTCTTTATTAAGTTGCTCTGCAGCCGCTGCTACTGATTGGGATTGCTTGTTAAAAAGCCTACGTTGATGAACAAATCGAGTTACAATTGTATCCACTAATGCTGACAGAGACGTAGTAATTTCAGATTTCAAGACATCAGCTAATCCTTCTAGGTCCGAACCAGACATTCGCACCATTGACGACGAATGTGCACGTAACATATTAAACTTCTCAGATATTTCAGACTTGATTGTTGACTGCATAGATGAATTTAAATGAGGTGACCGTTGTTGCTGGGATCGTTGTGCTTGGGATATCGTTGAATGATTAGATGAAGCCGAGTTAGAAGGTACTCCTATTTGTCTTCCTCCGACTTGCGACTGCTGATGGTGTTGTTGTTGAACATGATTTGTATGCAGTCTTTGCTGTTGCAATTTTTGATCCTTTTGGCGATTGTCTTCTTCGAGTTGCAATTCAAAACGCCTTTGATCTTCCTGTTGTTGTTTTTCTTGATGCGTTTTCTGATGATGTTGTTGTTGCTGCATTACCGATTGACTTTGTTGCTGTTTTTGTTGTTGCTGATGTTGTCTTTCATGTTGTTCACATACTTCTTTCGCTATGCGAGCTTCTTGTTCTAATATAAACTGTTGTCCCAAATACATTGCTGCAGCATTACTGATTGCAGAATGTGGCATATTTGAATTTGGATGGTCTGCAGGAACATTTGATATATCTTGAAGTAAAGGAAGTTGTTGGGAAAAGGAATGATGTATTTGGGAATGTCGCCCTATTGAAGTGTGGAGTTTTGAAGTCATCATTTTGTTCATCATCTGCGATAACATGTGGGGCGTGCTTCCAACTGCAGCTCCTAAATTGGCAAGCTTGTTCTCTTTTATTTGAAATAAGGGAGGCGATGTAGATGTTGTTCTTTGGTTTTTCAATTGTGTTGATTCTGTTAGTGATACCGTTGGTGACATATCGCCAGGATTGTCATCCTGTTCCAAACTATCACTTGCTGTATCATCAATTTCCTGACACTCTGACTCTTGCTCCATCCGCGAACACAATTGCACATATTTTTGTTGCATCTCCGCAAGTTGTTCCTGCATTGAACGCAGCTGTGATTTTAAAGCATTTTTTTCAACACGTTTTTGTTGAATTTGTGGTGATTCAATTTCATCGTCTTCTTCTTCTTCTACAATAAGACTTTGCATATTTAATCCAAAATTAATACCAGATGCTGTATAACCATCCATTGCATGTTGCTGGGGTTGGTACAGTTTCCTTTTTTTACATCCATTTACTTGGTGATTAGATTGATGATGAGCGGACGGACTAGAGCGCATCGAAGAAACTATATTTTCAACACGAGCTCTTTTCATATCTAATACAACAGGTTTAATTGATCCCACACATTTGTTTCTTGTCATATGCACGTCTTTTTCAAATTCTTCTTCGAGCTCATCCTTTGCACTATCAAGCATAACATCATTCACTTCGGAATTCCCAGGAGACCCAAGCGACTCGATATCGGACCTTGAATTTAACACCATGAGCTCATCATCTAAAATATCATCAGCTTCCTTTTTAGTGACGATATTATCAATTGTAAGCAATGATTCAGAATTGGTTTGTTGATGATTTTGAACCTGATTTAATTCAATGGAATTATGGTCCCCAGTTTCTGCAGAATGTTGTTCCTCCGATTCCACTTCTTCACTTAAACACACAACAGCATCGGAATTATCTTTTAATTCTAACGATTTCCTTCGCCCTGAGATGTTATTACAGCTATTCTCGCTATTATTAGAACGGGATGGTGCGTTTACTGATATTAATGTTGAATTAGGTTCACTTTTAATTTTTATTTCATTACCAGCTCCCAAAGAACTCAAATGAATACCAGATGTATTTTTACAAGAGGTGGTATTGTTAGCAGTTCGTGTGTTTAAATTACTACTGACCTTAATGTTACCACTTGCCGCTGTAGTGTTCAAACGTAATTCCCCATTATTGCCTAAGTTCCTATTACTGCTTCCAATATTATTGTTATTATTACTTTGCACACCTGAACCACTATTTTTGTTTTTAGTCGTACAATTTTCACTATCTGAAGACACAATAGTCTCATTTCCACTGCCACCACCACTGCCACCGCCACAATTTAAATTTAAATTTGTATTATTATGGTGTTGATTTATCACTGATCGAAGTTCTTGGTCAAGAGTCATTAAGTCTTTTTTACCTTGAAGAATATTTCGCAGCATATGATGGGCTAAATCATTCTGTTGCTGCTGTAAATTGCACGTTGGTGGCGGTTGAGGAGAAGCAACAACACCTGTATCAGAGCGTTCACTACAACTGGTTCTTCTATTCGCAGTTGTGACAGCGGGTGAAGAATTCGATGATGTTGAATCATTTATATTGTTATTTAAGGTATTATCTGCTGCATTAATTACATCACTTGTGTTTGCACTGTTGTTTGTAATACTATTATTGTTTAATAATTTCGATGGATTCAAGCTCGCGTTGAGATTAGTACTAAGTAAATCAGCACTTGTTGCCGTTTCCATAGCAGCTGCCAACATTGCATTGTCTACCAATGAAGTTGGCAGACCACTCGTAGCGTCCTGCGCTTGTTTTACTTGTCGACCAAACAATTCATTTAACATTTTCGCTGAACCGAATCCGTTCGGACCGAATAAACCCCCAACAAAATGCGCCGATTGCGTTTGATTCAAAAGGGCCCCATATAGACCACTGGCTCCTGCAGAAGAACTGCTCATGAATGTCGACGGACGAGAACTAAAATTTGGAATCGACGAATAACTATTTCTGGGCTCTCCGGCGTCAACGCGTTGTCGGTTGCGTTTATTATTACCGCCGATACTATTATTACTAATGTTACTGCTGCTACTACTATTGCTATTACTGTTGCTTATATTCAATGAAATACATCCAGCACTAAGAAGACCTTTTTTCGAATTAGATGTGTTTATAAGTAACTTATCATACAACCCAAAGCACTCTGTGTCCTCCTCAGATGACATCATAAGATGAAACCCAACTTTATTGGCCTGCCGACCACTGCTTGTGTGGAGTGGGGGTACCACTTTTTTCCTTCTCTTTCAGTTTGTTTGATTTGCTGTATATACGTGAATATATTTCTCTAACTTTCCATTCTTTTTCTTGAATATTGCCATAAAGTAGAACAAAATATGAAACAAACTAAACTGATGAAAGGAAACGGGTAGACGTAGCGTATTGGTTGTTGGTTAGCTGTGTGAATAGAACGAAGTATGAGACTGCACTACTCTGTCAAATTGAGAGAAGAGTATAACAAATAACGTTTGTTTCTTTACTGATGTATATGATATTTGGTTGTGTTAATATATGAGCAATATCTTAGCTTCAGACGTTATTGTGTAGGTACATAGAGATGTCATTATATACAGCCAACACATTAAGAGACGTAAGAACGGGAACTATTGTTATGAATCTACCATATACGTGCTTTATTTTATTTCACCTTTCTTATATGCTGTATTATCCTTGTCGACCAAATACAGCTGCTTTTGCCGTTTGGCAAATTTCTCCTTCGCAGCAAGAAGCAGAAATCGCCGGCAGTTCCAACTTGCGGCCTAATCAAGTATACAGCTTGTTCCCTTTTTCTCCCTTCCTCACACATATGAATGCTGTAATGTTACTGCATACTTTTTATTTCCCTTGATGTATTGAGCAGCCCTGAAATCAAAAACAGTGAACTACCCCTTTGTTAAAAAGTAGTAAGAACATTTTGTGTATAAGAAATCAACGAATCTTTAACAAATGCAAATATACAAGAAAAGGAATTTTTTAATTTTCTTCGAAAACATTTCCAACATTTTTTATTGAAATAAATTAAAATAGTATTTTAATTATAACGCCCCGTACACCTCATATAAATATATCCCATGCCATATGCATGTATAAATATTCCTTGTACATTCCATTTTAATTATATATCTGAAGTCTTACCGCGCAACAAAATCAAACAATGATTTGTGATTTTGATATTGCTCTTTGCTATAAAAATTTGTATGGGCGAACGCTCAAACATACTCTCTCCTACAACATCAATAATTTCCATTACGCATAAGTCTTATTTATTGCAATCATCCATTATATTCATCTGAAATGAATAATGAAAAGTTTGGGTTGGAAATGAGTCGTAATACCACATTCATTATCTAATATTATAAAAAAATTATATTTGTTAATGTAGTTAAATATTAAAATAATAGT
>OY019130.1:51420010-51794712 GCA_955652365.1 Eristalinus aeneus
AGTTAACCCTGCTATTTCTATATTAACATGAGATGGAATCTGTGAAGAGTAGTTCCGCTTTTTTGTTAAGCATTTCCTATAAACAGTTTGCTTGCTTTATTTCTCTTAATTGACTACTTACTAACTAACGAGAAAGACGAATTGTTTCGCCGGGTACTTCGGGTATTATAAAACATACTAAAATAAGTATAACTAAGATATTCACAAAACAATAATTTTTACGAAATACTTCATATATAACACGTATCCAAAAATCTCAAACTGATCACCAAAAACGTTTTTCAGAACGAAACTTGTACATGTAAACGGGCTTTAATACATTTATTCGTGATATAATAAATCATAGAAATACGATTCTTAAAACTAAAGATACTAAGTTTCATAACCAAATAAGTCTTTTTTACCTGTGCTACATAAATTACCACATAAAAAATATTTTTAACTTTAAAATATACTTTTTTCTGCCACCTTCATTCTTTATTCTTGTACTAAAATAATACTAATAATACTAAAAAAAATAGGTACAATAATTTTTATATTTGTTTGTATTATGGTTGCATATGAATGACATTTATCGGTATTTAACTGTTTAATAGATTACATACCTTTTATTAGGCGGCTTTATTAAAATAATATCCACTGTTTTTTGATCTATAAAGAAAGGATTTGTTTCAATATTAATAAAATTAATAAACAAAAAACAGTCTTCTAGAATTGGATTCAAGTAAAAAGAAATTAAATTGTTTAAATGTGGGAGTTTCACCATTATCAATTTTCAAAAGATCTATTTATAAAAAAAAAATTTGTAGAATATCAGAACACTAAGACTTTAAAGTGTAAAAACATTAATTTATCATACAAAATGATATAGGGTGGTTTATGATTTCTCATAAAGCGAAAAAATCTTTTTAATTTAAAACTGCCAATAAAAGCTTGAATTTAACTTGGTCGCTTGCTTCTGAATCAGTAGCTTAGATTAAATTGCCGTTTCTAGTTATAATGCATTTCATTTGCTTAGACAAAAAGCAGAGTATGATCCCAAATTTTTAGTCAGCCATTTGGTACAACAAACACATAACTTAATATTTACATACGTACGTACATTTCAATAAATATTTTGATTGTGAATTCTAAAATTTACTAATAAGTTTAAGGAAGCTACAATTTACTGAAGATTTGAAATGCATAATTGTTCAATACCGGATATGAAGAAATATTAATATATAATATATATATATATATATATTAATATATGTATATTATATATTTAAAATTATATTTTAGGGTTCTCTGTGATTATTTAGTTTGGTTTGCGCTAAGCCATAACTCCAATATAGATTAAGCAATATCAACACATGAAAATAAAATAAAATAACGCCGAAATAGTCTGCACTAACTACATTTTATTATTCTTTTAAGTAACGCACATATGTTTACAATTTAAGCGTGTATTTGTAAACTGTTTAACACCTTTTGTTGCTAAATGAAACCACTTCCTAGAAATACAATACAGTTTCATATTTGCCACAAGTATCTTAAAAAAATATCTGTCAACGTTGCTAACGATTTTTACCATTCAAGTAATATGCCATAAAATTATTGTGGAAAAATGATTTCCTGATGGTTATCATATTTAGTTGTAAATTCATGCGGCGGACTGTATTTTTTATTTATCCTGAGTCAAAATTTATTGATGTTTGATCGTATTTTATTGCAATACAAAGTTCGGTTGATACGCTTGATACTATGCAATTTAAAGTTATTTAGTATGAAGACACGATTGCCGCCCGAAAGTATACAAAACATTTTTCCATTTATTGAATTTCATTATTATCTACGTTATGTATCAAACTGTAATTCGTCAGATATAAATTTTCTTTTTATTAGGTACTGTTGTAATTTTCTCAATGAAATGGCGTCAAACGAATAAGAACAAGCATCGAAAACAATTTCACTTTAAAAAAAACATTTTTTTTTATTTTAACTCATTTTGCATTAATTTCTCACACTCTGTATGCCTTTCACTACATGCAAAACATATATGTATAACGGGTTGCACCGATACGTTGGTTGGTTACATTAGCACATTAGAATAACTTCTAATTAATATTTAAATAAAATTCCCTCATACAAATATACGGTGCTTTCCTCTATAAGAAAAAATCGACCCGACTTGAACAAACTATATAAACGTCATATAATACCCGTCAGAACAAAACAAGTGTATTTAGTTTTGCCGTGCTGCTCAATGAGGTTATACGAGAAGAACTGACAGTCTTAAAATTTGCTCAAAAGTAGCGGCGGTCGCTAAACGTAACCGTCGTATGCTTAAGCCAGCTCCTTATCTTCATACTGTCGTTAGGTATATGACGTTTATATAAAGATGTAATTGTATTTATATTAAATACTTATAAGAAATAAATATACTTGTACCTACGTAAGCAATAGAAAATATCTTCAAAGCACCCAATAGCTGCTAACACTTTAGTGTACTAACCAAAGAGTGTGTAGAACCAACCAAGAAGAAGATAAATAAAAGGAACACTGTTTGCGGATCCAGGAGTATACGAATACAAAGGACAAGATGTGGGTGGGAAGGGTGTTTAAATAATATGAATAGGAAGGGAGTAAGAAAGTGTTTATTGTGTTCACACTAACTCGAATGTAATATTATTCAAAGAAAATGAATAAGAACATATACGGTATTTATATAAATAAATAAGTAACGACTATTAAAGATGTTTTTATAAAATATTCTTAGTAATACAATACTATTTCTAATTTAAAAATATATATTTCTGATTACGAATTGTTTTGAAAAAATAATTTCAAAATAAAATGCTTTGGCACTTTTGTAAGTTAATTGTATGCTCGATATTGTTATATAACGGAAAACTCAAAAATAATACTTCCGTAAGGCTTCCACGACTACATCGAAGAAGACTACTACCCTAAACTAAATTTACTTGATTTTAACTTCCCTTTGCGTACGTCTACACTGAAACATTTAATCCATCGTAATACACAACTAAACAAAGCAAAGCGATATGATACATATTTCTTCCCCCTTAATTTTCTGGACATAATAAGAAGAGAAGGTTAAAACAGCATGCTATGAGAGTGAACAAGTACTTGCTATGAGTTAGTCAAGGAAAATGAAAATAAGAGGTGTACCGAAAAGAAGACTCAAATATATGAGGAGAAAGTTTTCTGAGTTAGGATATTTAAGAAAACGTGTAAATGTTATTTTATTTATCTCCGGTTGGTTTAGAATGTGGTTGGTTATCCGACTTTATATCTTTCAAGGATTCTCCCCCAGACGAAAGAACTAATTGAGCTTCATTTGATTTGGCAAATTGTAAGAAAAAACTAATATATATATACATTTATATTTGTATATAAATAATATATATATATATATATATTTACATATATATATGTATATATATATGTATGTATATGTGTGTGTGTGTTTGTGTGCATGTTTGTATGTATATTAAATATATATGTATTGTAGACGTATATTTATGCATATATGGATATGCTGATTGTTCCTGACAAGTTCTACCAACTTGAAATCTAGTTAGCTTAAGAAAAGGAAGGAAACAGAAACGTATACATCTACAGTTACATTTACTTTACATTTGTTTTCTAGAAATCAGGGCGTATATATATATACATATATATTTCTATACGGATGTGGCGCTGTATATATTTATGTATATAATCTATGAGTACACCTATAGTAAATGTACAAATACATTGATTCATGAGCTAGTCTGCGAATCCTTCGAGCTTTATTGTTTTATATGTACACTTTTGATCCCTTCAAAAACAGAACTAAAATAATATTTTTTTCTTTTTTAAGAAAAGTTTATCTACAAGTTAAGGATTATAGTATTAAACAAGTGAGAATACACATAAGGAACTCAACCTTCTTTTAGAATTAATATTGGTAAATAATTTTCAACTAAAAATACGAAAAAAGGATCGAAGGTAATTATATATTTTTATTATTTAAAATGAGTTGTAATATCACTGGAGAACAACACGATTAATATGCTAGTTGCTTGCTTGAACTTAAAACTTAATACTAAATTCCATTGTATACTGAAAAGCACTGCTTCCTTTATGGCATTTTCCCACTTCGCAATATTTCCAAACGTATGTGAAATCACTCCTGTAAGCCCAAAAGATGACTCTATACCGACATCTCTACCAATATTTCGTTACTTAACTCCTAGCATCCACATAAAAAAAACAATGGTTGTTGCGAAACCAAATATTCACTGCAGCTACAAACACTTTCTAATCAGTTCTCTAATAAATGGAAAAAAGAGACAGAATCAAAATTTCTCAATAAATCCCTTATCCTTCTTATATTCAAAACATTCATCAGCTCCAAAGTTTCCGCGCATTTACGCATACACAGAAAACAGAAAAAAAGTGAAGTTTCCAGCAATGATAAATTGTGGAAAAGTATTTCAGGGGAAGTTCCAAATAGTCGAATAGAAATTCACTAAAGTACACTGGAGAGCGAATCTATGTACATGCGAAAAAATAAAAAAGAGCATGCGCCTGGGAAGATTGTAAGTTCCTGTTCTTGTGTGCCTAACAAAAGTCTTAGTAGGCATATTATGTATCCTCCTCCCGCACGAATCGAATATTGCTGCCATGAATTTGTGCCAACATTGGGTGCCATGAATGCATATGTGTAAAAAAAAAAAATATATATATATATATATTGTGTGTGTAGGTGTGTGTAGAGAGAGGGGAAAATTCAACACGCAAATACAATATATTTACATATAAATCTTTACATATATAAATGTTTCATTTGTTTTGCACTCATGTTTCTTAGCGTCATTCGTTAAAAAAGAGCTTTTTCATAAGTATTTACATACGTATATTTTTAACCCTTAAAAAACAAAAAAAAAATTTATTGATAATTAAAAGAAATTCCATTATCTAACCAAAATGTAATCCTTCGAGGCTGGTATTAGCGAAATCATGTTATGCGTATTTACTTAGTTTAAACATCTTAAGAAGTTTAAAGAAAAATTATATAGCATGATGTGATATTTTTTTAATCTTCTTTACTATTTAACTTAGCCTTGCGATTTGTGTGCTTATACATTTTTATGCCTTTCTATAACTACTGATATTTTGCAATGTGATACTATCTATAATAATTTGTTTAGGAAAATTGTTAATGGAAAGCAGTCTTCTTTTATCTTTACGTTTTACATATAACAGTTTAATAACTGAAAAACATTACAAACTATAGCACAAAATCCTTTAAACACTGTTGATTGAAATACATTGCCGATATACATTATTGTAATACATTTTATAGTGAGCACACGTGTAATATTACTTACCGTCTTTGTTGGACTTTAAGAATAGTAAGATTTCCCTACACTTTTTATATTTAAAGTACAAAATAAAATTACTCGGTGATATATAAATAACTTTTGTTTCAACTGCATGAAGATCCGATATTTTAAATATTTTTTTTGATAAACTTGATAAATTGAGAAACTGCAAAAATATCATCAACACGGTGCTTATTAAATATCGCAAGTTGTAAACGTAAGCCTCGGGTTAAAATTAAAGTATATAACTATGTGTTGTTCAAGTATTTTATCCGATATCTAATTTTTGAAACATGTTTTTGTCATTATTATTTTCGTGGTTAAATAAATGGTTTTCAACTCTTATTTTGCTTAAACATATTATACAAACGGAACTAAGCACTTAGGTATCTGCAATGGTATATAAAACATTTTAATATTTTCTCTTTGAAACAGTGTTTGTTTTCCTTTGAAAATTGAGACATTGGACCGCTATAATATTTTATTTCAGTTATTCAAATTGCACATTTTTGTTTACTATACACAGGGCATTTTCTTTAAGATCATTAGAATTTACACATGTAAAAAGTAAATAAAACAATTGACGACAACTCATAATTTATTTTATTTTTAATAGCCAAATCATTTTTTGTGTTAACATTTATGGACGTATCACACTAGATCTCGGGTTATTAATTCTTTAAACAAAAGTTTTTCCGGATTTGTATTTTTGAAAATTACTCTTCACCTTAAATTATTAAATTAATATATACACCGTTGTGCAATAGGCAGCTGTAATAAATACGTGTATCGGCAACAAAGCCGAAAAAGCTGACTGAAAAGCAGCGCCATGTATCAAAGAGACAACATTTTAATAAAGGAATGGTTCTCGAAAAGGAAGCAAAGTAATAGAATGTTTAACTTGTCTTGCCTCGCGTATTCCGGTGGAGTAAAACTACATCATAATATAGGTACCTGGCTCCGAATCGAACAAAAACTAAACTTTTTCAGGATAAATGTTTTAGTGCGTTGTGTTGGGCTTTCAGTAAGATTCTAACTTGAAAAGCTTTTTGACCACATCGACTGGTGTTATTTCATATGCCATTTGTGCAAAATGCGCCAATACTTTGAACTTCACATAAAGCCCTTGGTATGTATACTTTTGCCATATGTTTTTATTATTTCCATTGCACTAGTTCACCTTAGAAAAACAAAAAAATCACTATAAAACAACACACAGACATATGAAAAGGGAAATAAGGAATAGCAGTAACGTAGGGTGATGGCAAAGAAAGCTTGAAAGTTTAAGTCCAAACAGTGGGTAGACGCTCCGTTAAGGCTTGTCACCGATTTTAAAAAACTCTACGCGTTTGTTGCAAATATTTGGCCTATGGATGAGCGAATGAACTACACAATACTCGCAGATTTGTTGATGAAAATGCATTTTACGAAAAAGCAAGTTGTAAAATACAAGAAAATTATATGTTTTTGTATCTGGGATAGCGTATCACGCAACACTCATCTGGTTAGTAAAAATATAATTCAGAATTTATGTGCCTAGTTCGCACTGTATATTTATACACTTGTGTTAGTATCATCTGCTCTTAGAGAAAAAAAGCTTATGGAAAACATGTATTAAAAAACTTTCATCTTTTTTCTCATTATAATAAAAAAAAATTAAATAATTTAAAAACAACGGAACATGCACATTTGTTTTTTTTGTTTACATGGTACACATATGCGACTAAATTTGCTGTTGTATTTGTGGCACCTTGCACATAGTTGCATTTATGTAAATGTATTTGTGTGAAACCTTTGCAAAACATTTTTTTTCTGACAAATGGAAGGTGTGAGTTGACTTTATACAGAAAGTTTGGATTTTTGATATCACCCTGTGATGTGTATTGTGCGACATTGGTGCACGTTTTTGTAGACATCACCGTAATAACCCAAAGAATCATCACAACTTGCACAAGGGCAGCGCCTAGCTCTCTTCTGTACTATATGAACACACACAAGTTAGCGCAGTTGCTAACATTTGCTTCGGAACATGTAAAACGTTCATTCGCATTCTTGTATTCTTTTTGTTTTCAGACACACATACATTATTAATGCGCGCTTGCGTTTGAAAAAATAAAATTAAAAAATTGCTCCGCCTACTATACTCTCGGATACATAGACGCATAAATTCCAAAATTCCGCACATTTTCGGATAGTGGATACACATGATTGCTTAAGAATGAGACGAGGTTTTATATTTAGTACCGGAGCATCTTTTGTGCGTATGTATAGAACACGTGGATGCCTATCAATATACTTTTACAAGTTTAAACTGCATTCATGAAGAATAAACAATACACTCAGTAGAGGTTAAGATTGGGAGACATTAATTAGCATGTTCAAATATCTGATTTAAAGACAAGTGTTATCAGTATTTTTATTTGATATATGCAAGAAACGTACAGTCATTCCTGTCTGCGCAATATGAAGTGATCCTTTTAGGTAAACTAAATATTTATACCCAAATTTTGTCAATGCGATTTGTTTTAAGTGAAAACTTACAAAATACTTAAAATATTGTTTTACTCAATTAATTTTGAAAGGTTTCGTTCCACTTTAATTTTTCTCAGTATTCTGGAAAATTAGTTAAGCTTTTTGATTCTTTTTTATTAAAAATTTAATCAAAGGCAGATATTTTAGGCCTTGCAAGTAGTTGATTCACCTTATACTGATCTTTAGGTACATGCCATCATCTTCTAAAGACTAATGTGAATTAGTCTAAATTATTAGGAGAAATGGAAAATGTAGTAAACATTAGACTCTTACTTATATCACATTTTAAATATAATGACATAGTTAAACAATTTGTTACTGAAATCATAATTCCAGTACCAAAATAACAAATCATAGTAAGAAGTAAAATTTAAGGAAAATTATGGTTGAGTTCAATTTACAGATTACCAAAAATCAAGAAAAATCTACGCGGAGGAAGATATATCAAAATTATTCAACAACTCAACGTTTTACATATAGTCGTAGTGTTCTATAACAAGAAGGAAGAACATGAATCAGATTTGCACCGAAAAAAACATGAATCAGATTTGCACAAAAAGCTGATTTATTTTATTTAGGGAACTATAATCAAATCTGTTTTTTAAATGGAAAGAAATAAGATGATTTCGAGAATTTCTATAATGTTTTTGGACGAATAACTTTGATTGAGATGGAATTTGGTATATTGAAATATATTTTATGGTGTATATTTGTGGGAGTTGTTGTTGATTTAAAACATTCCATATGCATGTCAAAAAATACCGTCTTATACGCACAAACTGGAAAAGCAAGAACTTTAAGGGACTTGATAAGCCAATCATTTCCCCTTTGTTTCCTTATTTTTCTTAATCAAAAAATTAGCCATCATTAAACGGAAGATAGAAACTTGCGCAGTTGGAAATTTTCTTTTTTCAGTAAAATGTTTTGGGTCGGGCAAATACGTTTCTTTTTATCTAAAAAAAAATTAATTTTTAATTTCATCGTTTTACATTGCAGTTTCACTATATTGAAGCATTTTAAGCAGTCCAGTAATTACATCAATTTCCCTTTTTACATTTATATTCAGAAAAATCGTGACCGCAGCGTAGTGGATAAAATTTGACAATTGCCCGGAAAAGGTTCAGTTTTGATTTTGACTGAATACTTTTTTTCACTGCACCATTGCCTTTGAAGTGCTGTTCATAAATATATGTCCGAGACGAGTGTACCGACGTAACAAAACAAAAAAAAAGATAATCGAATGTACGTAGGCCCTGAAATTTGAATCTGTATTAGGTGATGTATAATATACGTCGTATTAAGGAGTGTCTTGTATCTTCAACTACTTCAGAGTTTATTTGTATTTTTTATTTTGTTATTACGTAAAATGAAACTTTGTCATCGGCTGCATACACAAATTTTGCTCCTGCGAACAAATAATTCAAATTTAGAGATTTGGATGTATTTGTTCGCAACTTGAATACTAAATTACTTTTACGTAAACTTATATCTATATACGAATAATGTTCTTAGAATTTAAGAAAAACTTCATGTTTTGTTAACATTTCGTTAGGTTTGGAAGTCCCATAGCTCAGAATGCATTATTTTTCTAGTAGTTGAACTTGAATTTTGTTGCTGTGATTGTGTGTTGTGTTGTGTATTTAATGATGTGTATTTAATGTATTTAATGATATTTAAAATAAAATACTAAAAATTTCATGTTGGAGAGATAATTATTAAATACAGGCAAAATAAGCAAAGTAAGAAATATAGAAAAAATTCATCTTTGAGGAATAAGTTATTTATACTAACTTTTCCTCCGGTCTTAAAAACTTCTTTGTTTTAGGTATCAAGTGTGTTGACCTTGAATCAATCACGCAATACATATACGTTATACATTCTAATATGTTATGTTACGAGGGTTGCCTTTTATATTTCTGGATTAGAGAAAAAAAAACAAATATTAATCATCGAAAATAGCTTTATTGTTTTTCAATATATTCCACATTAAGATCTATACACTTTTGCATGACTTTGAACCAATTGTCGAAGCGCTTTTGCTACTCTGATTGAGGTATCTCCAAAACATGCATTCTGAACGCATCAACCGCTTTTTCAGGTGTAGACCTCTCATTTTATTTTTTACGTACGGGAAGAAAAAGAAGTCATTCTGTGCCAAGTCAGGACTATATAGCGGATGACTCATCAAATCGATGTTTTGAGTGCTAAAAAATGCAGTTATTTGAGCCGATGTGTGAGAGCTCGAATTGTCGTGGTGAAGAGCGATCCGTCTTCGGCGGTTGGTTTTCCTGATTTCTAGAAAGACAACTGTCAAACAAATGGTTGTGTACCACTCAGAATTGACTGTTCTGCGTTGTTCTAGTGGTACGGTTGCGACATGCCCAGTTTTTCCGAAAAAACAGGCGACCATTTGCTTGGAACTGCTTCGTGGGCGAGCAACTTTTGTTGGATTTGGCTCAATTTGAAACACCCGTACAGTCGACTGCTGTTTACTTTCGGGCTCATACGCGTAAATCCAAGATTCATAATTTGTCACGATGTCATCGACGTGTTTCGTAGCACCGCGATCGTATTTTTGGAGCATTTTTTTCGACCAATCGAAAGAGCGATTGACAAATTGTGTGGGATCCAACGCAAATGCAAATGTATGCTCGTCCCACTAATGCCTAAGGTTGTCTCAATCTCACTATAGGTTACATGACGATCTTGCAATATCAGTTGGCGCACAGTACAATGGTTTCCGAAACAAGAACTGATATTGGACGACCTTCACGAAATTCGTCTTGGAGTGAACTACGACCTCGGTTGAATTCAGCATACGTATAACCTCAAAAATGTTAATCCTTACGAAAGAGCTGGCAGTTGCCAAATTGCAACACTAGAGTTCCCAATCCCGAAATATAAAAGACAACCTTCGTATTCATGGCAATCTTCTCTACGTTATTTATATCAAAAAAATGTTTTAATAATTCATCAAGCTGATTTGTAGTGTTTATTTCTGCAACCGAAATTGTGTAAGATTAACATTTTTGCAAATATGTTCATTGAATCTATTCAAATCAGATCTGAAATTAGGGAAGATGAACGGTTAGAAGATTATTTACTGTTTCACTACATGCCCAAGGATTACCGGAAACAAGTTTCTATCCGTCCGTCTTAATTTTTTTTTTCAGCATACAACAGCATAGAAACAATAAACAAAGCACAGGAGCCTGTCTGATAAACATGGAAAAAATTTTAAAAGTTTCTTCTTTAAGTTGGTCAGGCTTCGTATAAATAAAGTTACATATTCATGAACCATATACAGCAATGCTTTATTTATACGGAGCATAACAAGTAGCAGTAAGTATGTTTTAAAATGCTAAAAAATCATTCTCACTGTTTTTACTAGCGATCATATATGTAGGTCAGCTGCTTAACATAATAGCCCTTGCCAATAATCTAATCGCGTACGGATCAGTTCTGAAAGTAGAAGTAATTAATGTCTTGTTACTGAATTGCTATTTTGTGCAGGAAAAATGGGGAAATTATACGTATATTTATATGTAAATATATAAATTTATATAAATAGATAGAAAACTTTCAGATTCCTTTCCTTCTTTTCCTCCTCCTTCATTAGCAAATCAGTGTTATCGATAACGAACATAGTAAGAGGGACTTCATTGCTTTAAATCCTTTAGTAAATTATCTGTGTCTCTACGTCAACTTTTATTAAAACAGTCATATATATTAAAAAAACCAAAAAGATCAGTTTAATGCCTTTTGCATTTCAAGTAATGTATTAATTTGAGAGAGTTTGACTAGTGTAGTTATTATATGAAATTGCTCAGCATTTGAGCGACAAAAATTTAATTCGACAGTCAAATAGTTGATCCTTTCCATTGAGAACAGTTGGCTGTGTTCATTTAGATTGTTATCATGCTCAGTTTCAAAATGATAACTTCTGAGTGTTATTAAAAATTATTGTAGGACCTTCGGTCAGTGCAGTTGTTTGGTGGGAGTTATCCTAAATGAACTAGAAAAGAGAAAGGCGATTTTAATGAGTTTCATAGTTTATTGCGAATACATTCTTCCAATTCTTAATTTTTTTCTTGTATGAGGGAATTTAGATGCTTTTGTCGAGAAATTACTTTCTGCTGATGCAAGAGGGACCGAACGATCTATGACGGCCGTTGCAATTGGCGCATTTAATGGTCAGAAGAAATTTGCAGTTAAAAGTGCCACGCTGACCTTTATAATTAGAACAGCTCTGCTCCTGACATGCACCGTATAACTGCAACTGACGGTTAATACATTGGGTTATTTTCGATTGATTTTGTTTTTTAAAGTGCTACCTGATTGTAATGATGTAGGAACTGCCGTGTTTACCACAAATTTGTTTAATATGTATAACGTATATGTATTACGTGATCGGTTCAAGGTCAACACACTTGAAAGCGGGAAAGATGAGGTAATTTTTTAGAAGAAATCAAGTCCAGGGAGCCTAACTTTAATAGGTACATTCTCTGTACAGCCATGAGTAAGCAATTATAAATTAAGCTTTTTAAATTCCTTGCATGCTTTATGGAATCGCGTGACTGACGAATTCTGGCGTAGTAGTTAGATTGTAACGCTCACACTCCGAAGGTCTAGGTTCGATTCCCAGCTCAACATCTCCAATTTTTCACGGTACTACCTCTTTCGAGCCGCTGACAACCCTCAAAGAGTAATAAGAAAGAAAGCTTCTCAAACTTTTCCGTTCGGAGTCGGCCAAAAACTGTAGGTCCCTTCTACTCGTGAGAAAAACGCGCAAAACCTAGGCCCTGTTTTAAGTTACGAACAAATACATCCAAGTCTCTAAACTTTCTTACATTATTAACGCTATTACTTACAGGGCAGAAATGCATTAAAATTTCATAGATTATACTAGCTAAATATACTTGGGAAGGCCTGTCATGTCAAATTTGACATCACCGCATAAGATAAGTTTGCATCTATGATAAGTTTGTTGTGTAATCCGTCTATAACATCAAACTTTTTTCTTAAAATACAGGTTTATAGTTTTGATTTGTTGGCTATCAAATGTTCACTTGATACCGATTGATAAAATCAAGTAAGCAGCCATTTCCCCATAAGCTCCGTCAAGCTTTATTGAGATACATTTTCAAAACTTTATTTTATTCTTATTCTTCTTCTTCTTGTGGCACTACAGTCCGGAGTGGACCTGGGCCTCAACCAAAATGCCTCTCCAGCCAGCACGATCTTTTGCCATCTGCCTTCAGGTGCGCACTCCAAGTTGGTTGAGGTCCTTCTCCACTTGTGTGCGCCACTTTAGTCTAGGTCGTCCTCTGTTGCGTTGTCCCAATAGCACGGATTCAAAGACTTTTCGGGCCGGAGCAGTGGTGTCCATACGCTCTACATGGCCTAGCCACCTTAAGCGTTGTATTCGTAGATGCTAGACCAGGCGCATGTCGCTGTACAGCCCATAGAGTTCGTCATTAAATGTTCTCCTCCAGATGCCATCAACGCAAACAGGACCAAAAATCGCACGCAGAACTATTCTCTCGAAGAGACTAAGGAATTCCTCATCCGCCTTTGCTAACATCCAAGATTCCGCGCCATAAAATAGGACGGGGATGAGCAAGCTGTTATATAAAGCTAGTTTAGTCCTTCTAGAGAGGGCTTTATTACTCAATTGCCTCTTGAGCCCAAAGAAACAGCGTTTGGCAAGAGTGATTCTGCGTTTGATTTCGATGCTGATGTTGTTGTCCCTGTTTACCGCGGAGCCGAGATAGACGAAGTCCTTGACTACCTCAAAGTTTCTGCTGCTTAATGTGACGCTCCGTCCGCGACGTCGATGTTGTGTGTCCTTCCTTGATGACAGCATGTACTTAGTTTTGCCCTCATTTACCGCTAGACCCATTTTAGCCGCTTCCACTTCAATGCCAGTAAACGCCTCATTGACGGCTAGCTGTGTTCGTCCAATCACGTCAATGTCATCAGCGTATGCTAGCAATTGAACTGACTTCTGGAAGATCGTGCCTCTATTGTTGACTTGTGAGTTACGCACGATCTTCTCGAGGATGATGTTAAAGAAGTCACACCCTTTTTTGACATTGAAGGTCTCGGCGTGGTATCCCTTCTTGTGGAGCGGGCAAACGACAATAAGATTCCATATCTTCCAGATGAGCTGGTGCATGCGCCCAACCAGGTCATCTCCAGCTGCTTTAAATAGTTTTGCAGACATTCCGTCCGCTCCAGCAGCTTTGTTCGACTTCAGCTTGGATATTGCTATCCTCACCCCGTCTAAGTCGGGTGGACGGAATGCTTGTCTGTCATCGTCCAAATTGAGTGGAACATTCTGCCTAACAGCGGGATTTGGGCTGTCATCGCCGTTAAGTAGTTTGCAGAAATGATCCTTCCAGATTCTCAGCACAGACTGCGACTCTACTACGAGTTGTCCGTTTTGGTCCCGGCAGGCCTTGGTCCGAACCTTGTATCCTCCGGATAGCTGTTTTACCTTTCTGTAAAACTTTCGGACTTCATTTCTGCCATAGCACCTTTCCATTTCCTAGACCGCGCGCATCTCATGCTCCTTATTTTGCTTTCTTAGAAGCCGGTGCTCTTCCCTTCTTCTCTGTTCGTAGAGCTCACGAACAGCCCTCGTTGTTCGATGCAGCGTCGCCTAATATACATCTTGCTTAGCTGCGTGCGCTTGCCTGCACTCGTCGTCAAACCATGCTTTCCTTCTGGGTGGTGACGTGAAACCCAGCACATCAGTGGCAGCTTCTTTGATGGCTTCTTGACAACGTTTCCATTCTTCTTCTATGCTTAGTGCAGGAAGCGTCGAACTCTGATTACTTTATTTTATTACATTCTGTACAGTTTATTTTTTTTTATAGACTGAACTGTGCGAACTACTGTTCTCTCACCAAGAGAATGGACTTAGAGCCCTTTTTATGAATCCGAATGATGAAGTTTGAGAAGTTTTTTCATAGACAATTTTTCAAATGCAATATTGAATGTATGCTCCTCCCACTTATGCCTAAGGTTGTCTCAATCTCACTATAGGTTACATGACGATCTTGCAATATCAGTTGGTGCACAGTACAATGATTTCCGAAACAAGAACTGTATTTGTGTTGTTTACAGTAGCTTAAAGGATTAATTTTCCATCCACGAAATGGAATTAAATCGTGAAAATTTTCGTGCGATTATTTTTTACAACTTTCGACGTGGATAAACTCAACAACAGTACATCAATTAACTTAATGCAGTTTTTAGCGACGAAGCTCCATCAAGGACCAGTGTTTATCGATGTTATGGTGAGTGCCCGAAAGTAAACAGCAGTCGACTGTATGGGTGTTTTAAATTGAGTCAAATCCAACAAAAGTTGCTCGCGCACGAAGCACTTCCAAGCAAATGGTCGCCTGTTTTTTCGGAAAAACTGGGCATGTCGCAACCGTACCACTAGAACAACGCAGAACAGTCAATACTGAGTCGACACAACCATTTGTTTGCTAGTCGTCTTCCAAGAAATCAGGAAAACAAAAACATCGTTTTGATGAGTCACCCGCTGTATAGTCCTGACTTGGTCCCGAATGACTTCTTTTTATTCCCGTACGTAAAAAATAAAATGAGAAGTCATCGTTTTACGACACCTGAAAAAGCGGTTGAATGCGTTCAGAATGCATGTTTTGGAGATACTTCAATCAGAGTGGCAAAAGTGCTTCGATAATTAGTTCAAACGCATGCAAAAGTGTATAGATCTTAATGGGGAATATTTTGGAAAACAATAAAGCTATTTTCGATGATTAATATTTGTTTTTGTTCTCTAATCCCGAAATATAAAAGGCAAGGCAAGTAAGGATTTAGCGACGAACTGAAATTTAAAGTCTAATTCGCCGCAGAATTACGAAAAAGAGAAAAATGATTCGTTGTCGAATGCTTTGTTTTAACAAGAATAAAAAAATGATTAACACATAGAGAACATTTTTGATTTCAATGACAATATTGTTTACATAAATCAAAATTAAATGCAGACATCCAAGTAACCACGTTTAATAAAAATAATTCATCAGTAGCTCATGTAAACGACGATGCTACCAAATATTAGACACTCTCCGTCTGCTGTTTCCGCAATTTATTAAATTTCTTTTGTCATATATGAAATGAATTTTTCTAAACCGAATGAAATACACAATATACTCAAATTTTAAAAGAACAAGAAAACATAAAATAAAAAAAAAGAAAAGAAAAAGAAGACTGCTGCTGATATAACAAGCTTTTGAAGGCAGTGTCTACAAAGGATGTTGCGGTTAATTTTCGGCTCTTACTTTCAACTTTTCCCTCCGATGAGAAAGCTTCTGAATTTTTTCCAATAGTGAAACCAGGCAAAACAATTTAAAACTAGCTACAGGGTTATTAGTTTATTAAATACTTAAATGAATAATAAAGAAAATATCAATATATTTAAGAAAACTATATCCTTCCCGAAACGCAGTTCGGTTTTCACGGAGACAGAATGTTCATAGTATGCTTGGGTAATAGCAAAGTACTGACTTTGGTATTCCTCGAAGATGAAATCTTGCACCGATTTTCTTTAACCTATTTGTAACCGACCGCAATTGCTTGGTCTTTATACTGGAGGTTCGGCCTTCCTCTCCTTCTCGATCCCTGAGGCTAGGACTTAAAGACCCTCTAGCAGGAGCGTTGTTGCCCATTCGCTCGATGTGGTCGACGGATTTTACTTTACGAACTACATCCACATCTTGGTACAGCACATAGACTTCGTGGTTGTGTCTACCCCTCCATTCCAGATGTTCTCAAACCAAACTGCACAAATACATATGAAGAGTTTTGAACCGGCTTTAATTACTGTTGAAATCGAGATATACCCCTTGGGTCTGAACATTATAGATTTCCTTTTTTCAAAACAAAACAGTAACCATAGCATAGTTACAATAATTTGTTGTAAGTGAGAATGACTTTTTTATAATTTGAAGTAATTATTCTTTAAACCCCGTTTACCTCGGCTCCGCGGAAAATAGGGACCACAAAATCGGTACCGTGTGTTGTAGTTCTAATCTTTCGTGGAGCTGATGTAGTAGAGTTCTTTACTACCTCAAAGTTTCTGCTGCCACGTGTGACGCTCTGTCCGAGACGACGATTTTGCGTATCACCACACAGCCGGATGAGAGCCATGTAGCAGATCACCTTCTGTCCGGTGGCTGGCCTCTTGCAATAGTGCAGGTGTCCTTAGCTCACAGTCGACTGCCGTCGCAGTTTGCCAAGTATGCTGAACTTGCACCAGCGCTGACTTAAAAAACATATTTGGAAATTGACTTTCAACTTTGAGTCGTCGATATATCGTTGAATTGAAGTTACGTTCTAAAAAGACATTAATTTCTTCTTCTTTCGGATTTGTGATCGTCAAGGTCGGCATACCCACCGCATATTTAATATCAATCTACTTTCATATGGAACACTGTAGTAGAATTAACATTGCCATTTGGCATACCAAATATCCTATTTTTTCGATCTTAAAGATCATATACAGTAAGAAAGGCTTTCTAACCATACGATGTTAGAAATCTTTTCTGTATTTATCAGGCCGGTACAGTGCAAAATCAGGCCTGTTTTTTTCTAATCCGCTGAATGTCGGAAACTATATTAGACATGGCACGATTGGTGTCTCGCTCTGCTCTGAAGTATAATTGTTTTTCCGGAATTATATATTTTTTATCAAGTCATATTTTAGAATTCGAATTACTCTTCTCTAACACCGTGCTTATACACGGAAGAAGAATTTTTAACCGACGGTTTGTCAAGATGGTGGTATCTCTGTTACGTTTCAGAGTTAAACCACATATGTATTCCAATGCGTTCAGTAATGTGTATTACTCAGCGCATTGGTGAACAGAATTGTGTATAAATTCACTCCCTCAAAAGATATATGAAGTGGAATGATATCCAACCCCATCGAAACCCACAGACTTTACTTTTCAATGTGTTGAAGGAACCCTGAAGTGTAGTAAGTAAGTAGGGATGGAGTTGTTTCCATCATGGGTGAAGGCACTATTTGCCAGAAGATCGTCACTGAACAGGCTGAAAGAATAATTCTCGCCATTGACTTACCTCGTTCCGAAGATAGCAGTTGTTTAGTAAAATTCTATTCTCCAGGTTACAGTGTGGACTATGACTCTCGTTGAACGTGTACATTCTCTTTAAAACAGTACCAATTGCTTTCCCCTTCTTCTGGGGATCTTCAACTACGAAAAAGTTATTGTGAAGCACTGCCTCATTTGGATCAATACCAACTTAGCTCAGTAGGTCGGCGTTCAAGTCATACGCTCTACGGAAATTGTTGACACATACTTGGGTTATTAGATCTCACAGCCCGAATTAACTGTTTGAGTATTTTCCGGTGTTATCTAGTTTTCCTCAAACCACTTTACAGAGCTCTAATGATTCTCGTGTACATTGCTTATGCATCGAAGAAGACCAATTTACCGGAGGTTTGTCGGGATGGATGTATCTTCGACCCGTTTCAGTATAGGTTGTTTTTCAATGCTCCTGCAAAACATATTACTTAGCGAACTATTGAACAGTGTTGATCATCATCAGTTTATCATCCACTGTCCAAAGGATTGAGTTGTTTTCATCATTGGTGACGACTTTCCTAACAGATCGTCACTGAACTGGATGTAGCAAGCTATAGAGTTGTGTAGTTCCGGACCTACATAGTTCCTGGACCTAGTTCCACCACATGTTCGGTAGATCAACCATGACAAATTCATTGCGAATATGTGAAATGAAACATCACGCAACTGAAAAAATACATTTCAGACACATGTATCGGTGGCAAAGTTTGTTGTTTCTTGTGAATTTGTTTGACATCTTTGTATGATGTGTATTTGTTTTACATCTTTGTATGATGTATAAAATCAACCTCACGTCAAACACTGAATATTAATTCCGGAACTATGTCCGGAACTATATTGGTTCCGAAACTGTATCGGTCCGGGAATCATATCGGTCCTGGAACTGTATCTACTGGGATAATTGCGAATGTTGTTTCAGCTAACATGTTGCCCACTTTGTTTTATTGACATTTGATGGAACATTTCAGATTTTTGTTTTTAATTAATCACCGAAAATGTAAGCTTACGAAATTCGTATTTTTTGAAAGAATGCACACAGTTTTCAGTGAGTCTTCAATGCAACACATACAGTTTTCCACCTCCAAGAATGATATGATAAATGATGAAGTTTGTCATGTCTTACCATTGATTCGTACGACCGACCGGGTTTACTATTTTCTTTAAATTAAAAAATAAAAATTAGTGTGAGTAAACAATAGAAAGTAAGCAATGAAGTGGACGGAATTCGGCACTCGAGAGTTGTAGTTGCAAGTTACTTATAGTTAATGTACAATACATATATATACCTCAGATTAGCAATGCAAAACCAACTGGTAGGTTCAACTTAAAGAAACGTATGTGATTCTATAATACATTGATTGACAGTATGCTAACTTAACTTCTTCCCGATCAAATTCATTTTCAAATACAATAATACAATCCAGGTAATTTTATTTATCTATATAGATTTTCACTCGTGACCGCCGTGGCGTAGTTGGTAGAGTGCGACGCTCACACGCCGAAGGGTCTAGGTTCGATTTCTGGCTCAACATCTCGAATTTTTCACCTCACCACCTCTTTCGAGCTGCTGACAACACTCAAAGAGTTATAACTATCTAAGAAAGCCTCTCAAACTTTGCCGTTCGGAGTTGGCAAAAAAACTGTAGGTTCCTTCTACTCGTGAGAGAACAGGAGTAGTTGATGAGCAAGCTAGGCCCTGGTCCCACTGTGGACTGTCGCGCCAACAATTATTATTAAAAATAGATTGGAATTTAATGCTTCCAATACTCAATGCTGTCTACTATCATTCAAGCGTTCTCAAAATAACGAGTCATCTTCTATGAATGACACCTGCGTTGTTGAAACCGAAGAACATTTCATCCTCGGTATTTGATGCACTCAACACTAAGTTGGAATGATCACATATTCGAAATCGCCAAAAATGCTGCGAAAAGTCTAGGTTTCTTAAAGCGATGCGAGAAATGTCTCACCCCTTTTTATCTAGCAACAATATATAAGGCGTACATCCCAAAGCTTGAGTATAATGCTTCTTTCTGGTCTGGTGCTTCTATGACCTCACGCACCTGCTAGATAGAATCCAACAGCGAGTGATAAAACTTATTCGTAATAATAATGCTGCAAAGTCAATCGATTCGTTAGAACGTTGACGAAATGTTGCGTCTCTATCACTATTTTATCGCTATTTCAACAAAAAATGCTCTAATGAGTTAGCCAGCTGTATTCCTCCCCTTCAAGAATTCATCCGCAACGCCCATCTTTCTGGGATAGCTCACCCGTTCACCCTTAAGCCCACCCCCGGACATACAGTTAAGATTAGAGACTCGTTATTCAGTCGCCCCACAAGAATTTTGAATACTCTTCTTAGCCCAATTCTCCCACCAGTACAGTCCACACGCATTTAAAACCAATGTGCATAGGTACCTCTTTTCCTCCTCTTGACTGTGACTTAATTCCGGTCATTAAAGGGTATAACAAATAACTTTAGTGCGCGCCAATTATAAAAAAAATGTTATCGGGAATAGTATTAAAAACTAATATATTACGTTGACTGCAAAACATTTTAAAGTTATCGCTTATTATTATTTTTTTTTTGCCGCATTTTTATTTAACTGTATATAATTGTCTTATGATTAAATCCTAGGAAAATACTTAAAACTAGGTAACTTAATCTTAAGAATGGCTTAACATCTAACTTGATGACCCTAAACAGGTGCTCTAAGTTAATCTATATCTTATCTAGTTCAAATTACCTTTGGACATAATTAGCGTGAAATTATGTGTAAATTTGTTCCAAAAAAAATATAAGAAAATAAAAACTTGGAAGTGCTTTTTTTATGTGTATAAAAATAAATAGAAATAAACTAAAAACTAAAAAACAATATATTAAAAATATGCATACAACTACCTTACTACTTAAAACTATGCCCGTAAGATACAGACGTGTGCGTCATGGCGTATATAATATTCATATGTGTGACATATATATTCAATATGGTTCTTATCCTAGCGGCATCTTAAAAACTATGTAAGCTGGCCACAATGTCAACTTTCGGGGTTAACTACGAAGTGTGGCGGGGGCTGGTTTTGGTAAAGTCAGTAGTAAAAGTGATCTTTGTACTTTGGCGGACTGTGCCCTGTCTTGGGCAGTTATCGCTTATAAATTTTTTTCGATTGTCTGCACATATTGAAATGGAAAAACCGACTCATTTAACATACTTATGATGTTGGAAGTAGTGATACTCTTGCATAATTTAATTTCCTTTTATCGGCTATAATAATCTGTTAGAACGAACAGGTACTTATTATTTGGAATTGGACCCAAGATGTCGATGTCGATGTCGAATATAAAGCCACGCCGTTGTGGGAATGGCACATATTTTTAGTGGCACTGGAGGATGGGACAAAGAAACAATTGTACAACCCTTGCATGTTTTGATAAATATGGTATACTCGGATACACGATCAAACCTGCGTAAACCATAGATGTACCTAATAGCATCATTTAACACTACCTGCAGCCTTCGTTGGAACAGAGAGTCAACTTGACAACCTCGGCGTATGGTAACTCTGGAACGATGAGGGCGGTACCCGTGGAGGGATATCTGTCGGACTGAAACTATGAACACTATGGTATCATTAAATGACAAAAGATTTTTCAACTTCCAGCGAAGTATCCTGTGATTCACTTTATCAAAAGCATTAGAGCAGTGAAGCAGGCACAAAAGTGTGACTTCCTTCCTATCAAAATTCTGCCTTATATCGGCAGGATACAGGTAAGTCTGTAATCAGAAGCAGATATTGGATAAGGTCGTCTCGCGAAAGGGATTACACATCCTGCTTTCCAGGATCTGGGAAAGGTTGATGAGGCAATACAATGGTTAATTATATGGGTTAAATGGGGTATTATAAGGATTAATTTTACAAATTTCATTGGTTTAGCAGCAGCGATGAGATCAGAATTTCTGTCGTGAGAAGAGTGGAATTTCAAAACAATCACTGGTGGCGTTCTGACTACCACCAATAGTATAACATCACAGACGACTTCACTTCATTCCATGAGCAGTGACCTCTGCTTTAAGCTGAAAAACTGAGAGGATGTTCCTCTCAATTCTGTTTACCCGATCGTCCACGCTTAAGATTGTGGTGTTGACCTTGTCCAACTGTATGTCCCAGCTTTTCTTATATTCAAATTTATTCAGAAATCATCATCTCGTATCTTCTTAAGTTCCTCAGTTGAGCTACATTGTACTGATGTTGTACACTTCAACAACTGCTCCTCAAGAATTTTTTTAATGATATTTTCCTTATCGCAGATTGTCAGTTTTGATACCGGAGAGAGCGAGGAGAGCGGCTCTTTTTGTAATTTGTTCCTAGTTGACATGCCAGATAATGGCATAGTTAAAGGTGATAAAAGAATAATTTGAAAAACCGCAGCTTAGCACAGGATTTACGGAATAGAAGTCACTTAATTGTCTTAAAAGTCTTCCAAGCAAATACACTTTCTTTGTTTCTCATAGAAATGCAAATGCGTATATTTAGTGCTTTTAGTACGTTACTAACTGGAGCGACTACAACACACGCCTATTCACATCACACCTTCGGTCCATTCTTCTTTGTAATTACCAAATATCAGAATACCATCAATAAAATTTACTACCCCTTTACAAGCAGTTAACATTTGTCCATGATCTTTTGAAAAAGCTCTGGAGTACATGTAATTCCAAACATTTAATCGTTTATGTCTCTATAAACTGATTATAAGCGTCGTTATGTGCCTCGTTACAGGGGTTATATTCTAAGAGTTCCTTTATCTATGCTTCTAATATAACTTCCAAGGGAATTGGGACCCTTCTGTGCTGTTTGGAAATGGGCTTAATAGATTTGTCAGCTGGTATTTCAATGACAGTATCTTAGAACTTTGGAAATTAAATATTTTATATGTTAACGTAAGTATCGATTTTAAGCACTTTTAGAGCTATAGCCGTATACAGTCCCAGCTAATTTTTTGTTCCCCCCTTAATAACAGAGAATTTGGTTTTTCTGTTTTTTCGTCGATCTTTTCTATTACCGTGAGCTAAATATGTCTTATTCGGTTTCTTCGTTTGATTAAATACATCTACATTACATTTTTTTTAGTTACTTCCATGTCGTATCTGTTAAGAGATTATTTTTACTACCTGAATCAAGAATCAATTTTATATCAACCTCTCCGATCTTACATTTTATTTAACCTTCATTATCAATGTGAAATACATAATGCATTACCTCTATTTCAACACAATCATTTTCGTCTCATTCTCTTTATTGTTTTTTTTTATCGCCGCCTTATAAATCTGGAAATCTTCGGTTTTATGCAGCCTTTTATTCTTATAGCGCTACATTCCGGGGTGAACCTGGGCCTCAACCAACATGCCTCTCCAGACAGCGCTGCCTTTTGCTAGCTGCCTCCAATTGCGCACTCCAAGTTGTTTGACGTCCTTTTCCACTTGTGTGCGCCATCTTAGCCTGGGCCTTCCTCTGTTGCGATGTCCCAATGGCTCTGATTCAAAGACTTTTCGGGCCGGACCAGTGGTCTCTATACGCACTACATGGCTTAGCCATTTTAAGCATTTTATCCGAATACGCTTGACCAGGCACATGCCACTGTACAGCCCATAGAGCCTTCTACTCCAATACCTTCTACTCCAAATGCCATCATTTGCGTTGATGGCAGAACCAACAATCGCACGCAAAACTTTTCTTTCGAAATGACTAAGGGCTTCATCATCCGCTTTTAGTGCCATCCATGTTTCCGCGCCATAAATTAGGACTGGGATAATAATGCCGTTATATAAAGCGAGCTTAGTCCTTCGAGAGAGGGCTTTATTACTCAATTGCCTTTTGAGCCGAAAGAAACAGCGATTGGCAAGATTGATTCTGCGTTTGATTTCGATACTGTTGTCGGGTGTCATTGACTACCCCGAAGTTTCTGCTGCCTAGTGTGACGCTCTATCCGATACGTCAAAGTTGTGTGTCCTTTCTTGATGACAGCATGTACTTCATTTTGCCTTCATTTACCGCCAAACCCATTTTAGCGGCTTCCGTTTCAATGCCAGCATACGCCTCATTGACGGCTCGCTGTGTTCGTCCAATCACGTCAATGTCATCAGTGTAAGCTAGCATTCGGACTGACTTCTGGAAGATCATGTCTCTGGTGTTGACTTGTGAGTTACGCATGATCTTCTCGAGGATGATGTTAAAGAAGTCACACCCTTTTTTGACATTGAAGGTCTCGGCGTGGTATCCCTTCTTGTGGAGCGGGCAAACGACAATAAGATTCCATATCTTCCAGATGAGCTGATGCATGCGCCCAACCAACTCATCTCCAGCTACTTCAGATAGTTCTGCGGACAGTCTGTCCGTTCTAGCAGCTTTGTTTGACTTCAGCTTCGATATTGCTATCTTCACCTCGTCTTAGTCGGGGGGACGGAATTCTTGTCTATCGTCATCCGAATTGAGGGGAACATTATGCTTAACAGCGGAATCGGGGCCGACATCAGCGTTAAGGAGTCTGCAGAAATGATCCTTTCAGATTCTCAGCACTGACTGCGACTCTACCACGAGTTGTCCCTTTTGGTCGCGGCAGGCTTCGGTCCAAACTTTGTATCCTCCGGATAGCTGTTTTACCTTTCAGTAAAACTCATTATTTAAAACCTCGGGCAGAGGGGCTCCGAACTTTGTATCCTCCGGATAGCTGTTTTACCTTTCAGTAAAACTCATTATTTAAAACCTCGGGCAGAGGGGCTCGCTGCACACATTGGTTCACCAAACAACGGCTGTTGTGATGGCTATCTAGGGGGCACCGCGTGTATGCTCTATGTCAACTTGACTTGTGCACTAACGAGGATAGCCTTCCACACTGCGTACTGTATTTATCGCTTAATAAGGTGTCCGTGAACGGACCAAGGCGCAGTTTCGGGTCCGGAAACCGACAAGAAGGGAAGAGGGCAATCCCGTATTCGATTATACTGGCATCAGTTTTCAGCAAACTTAAACCAGAAACAGATAAAGGAAGCAAAACTCACGTTGTCTACAAAATCAACTCTAAGGGCAAAGACAATGAATCCTGTAATTTATGTTAATAAGCAACACCAAACAGTTTCTTCGTCAAGAACTAGCTCGTCGTAAGTCGGACATCATTAAGAAGAACCCAGTGAAAACAGCATTAGCTGATCATTGCGTTGAAATTCACCATTTACTCTACTATCGTGAAGACAAAATCCTGCAAACGGGAAAACATACCATTCTGGACATACCACGGGAAAACGTACACTCTGGAAACCCTACACATAATCAAGACTAACAACAATATGAAAAGGAAACCGGATATACAGAAAATTTTTGACGTATATTCAGTGCCTGTAACGTCTTAGACATATTGTATTAAATTCAAATTTCGAATTTCCCATCATTCAAGACTGATCTTCACACAAAGAAGTGCGCAATATATTGTTAAGTCACTCTGTGTTCTAATCTACCATAGTTGAATAATGGTGTCTTTTTTCCGAAACAATAATTTTAAATAACATCTACGAATTATACATTTTTATAACAACAACACAGTTAATGTAAGTCTATTGTAGATTTATTTAATTGTACTTTGACCATGTATGCATGTAAATATTCTTCATTTTATTGTTTTAATGATGAAAGTAGCAATCCCTCCCTGGGATAATAATAATGAAATGACCTTGTTTTTTGAAAATCAACAGTCGTTCAAGCCAACAAGAATTGTAGTTTATCCTATTTTACTCATATTGCTTACTTCAAAATCATACGACATGAATACTTGTATATATATATATACATACATATTGTACTCATTTATTATCATTTACTCTGTTACTGAATTGCTCTCATCTCTTATGTACCTATACATGAATTCTTTCTCTCACATGTAGTGAACAGTTTATATTTTTCTTATTCTCTTTATTACTTGTTTGGTCACTCCGTTTCTTTATGCTTTAAAGTATAAAGTATAAAGTATTTTTCTTTTTAAGTATTAAAATGGTTTTGATAAATCAGTTGTTTTTAAAAGTTCAGATGAGAGAAGTCTTTACAGATGTAACTGATACGTTATGGAAATGGATTGCGGGAAACTCGGACCACCATGAGTTTTGTCAAAAACATTTTGTTATTTGATAGTTGGTTTTTCAACTATCAATCAGTTGTGTAGCTTTTGTTTGGCGTCTGTTAAAAAATGGAAAATTAAAATGAACATTTTCGTCAAATTTTACTTTTTTATTTCCGTAAAGGAAAACACGTATCTTAAGCTCACAAAAAGTTATTTGCTGTATTGCTTATTTGCTGACGACGAAGCTTTAAAAGAATGGCAGTATAAAATTTGGTTTGCCAAATTTCATTCTGCTGATGTTTCACTGAAAGATGAAAAACGCTCTGGATGTCCAGTTGAAGTTGATGACAACCAAATCAAAGCAAAAATCCATTTGGATCATCATAGTACAATACGTGAGATTGCAGAGAAGCTTCACGAATCACATTCATGCATTTAAAAACGCTTAAAAATCTTTGCTGTGTACAAAAACTCGATTTATGGGTTCCATTTGAACTGAAAGAAATCCATTTAACACAACGCATTATTATCTGCGGTTTGTAAAAAAAAGCAATGAAAATGATCCATTCTTACAACGATTGATAATTGCTGATGGAAAATGGGTAGCTTACAACAATTTCAATCGGACAATATCTTGGAAAAAGCCAGGTCAAACAGCTCAAACAACATCAAAAGCTGATATTTATCAAAAGAAAGTTATGTTTTCATTTGTGCGGTGTACAGTGCAGTTGTTGAGTTATAAAGTGCTTGATACTCTGAAAAGGAGTGGAGGTTGAAATAAGTTGTATTGGGTTCTGCCAATACATATGTATTTTTAATTTTTTTTATTGCGTGAAGCGATGTTGTTGCGTATGTCGAGAAAGTGCTTCCGCCTGATGCACGAGGGATCGGACGATTTGTAAGGGCCCCTGCAATTGGCGCATTTTATGGTCTGAGGAGAGTCTCAGTCCTGTGTCATATGCTTTCCTGCACAATTAAAACAGAAGCTCTGCACGTGACAGTGCATGGGCCGTGTCCATACAACTAACAGTTATTTTTCATGAATTATGATTTTTGAAATACCATCACACTATAGTGTTGTAGATACTGGAGTGATTGCTGCGAAGTTCGCTCAATTTTATTGTCCCTCGTTCAATATAAATAACGTAAATATATTGGGTGCGGTTATTAAATTTCGATTTGATTGTGATTGGTTTGACGTCGATGCATTTGATTCCGAGCTTGATGAGATAATTCTTTAATTCAGCTGCGTTGTAGGAGTCAAGTCCAGCGAGCGTGACTTTAAAGGGTATATTTTCTTTAGTGTCATGAGTATAGAATTGTAAATCAAGTTGTTTTGCAGTTCCCAGCAGAGGGGATAACCGACAAGGTTGACTTTGCAAAACTGTGTCAAAACCAACATTGCCGATTAGAAGCACAAGAGAGTTCACCAACCCGACAACTAAGAAATCCACGGTTGTATTACATTTTCACCCCAGCGATACAACAAATAAACTCATGTCTGCTGCTCCTAAGTTAAAAGTTTCGGGTATTGTAATCCATCGAGAACAATCTCTTATCACACGCCAAAAGAGAAAATCATTATATGGCACCAAAACAGCACTACGAGAGTAAAACCCGGCGGTTAAAATGATGATAAAAGGAGTTAAACTACTGATAAATTACTCCTTATTTTCATTTGATCTTCTTCTTATCAAAACAAAAGAAGAATTGGAACTTATCAAAATGACGTTTGGTGGCAGCGGCTTGCAATACTTTGACGTCTCCATTGACACGGCGATCCAACAAAGCAACACTACAGTGCCACTCCACTCACAACGTGTGCAAGAACGAGAGGGTAGCAGTATGGTGCTCCGTAATCAACGTAGTCAACGTAGCCAACGAAGCCAACGCAAATAGGATAGGGTTGCCGTCTGTCCAAGTAATTCTAAAAACTTAAATATTTTATCTTATAACGTCTCAGGACTTAAAAACAAATTATTATTTGCCGATTTTTTTAAATTCATCTCAGATTATGATATTGTAATATTATTAGAAACTTTTATTGAAGAAGGCAATGAAGTGCAATTTATGAAATATTTTGGCAAATTTAGTGTGAAATGTATTCCTGCTGTAAGAAACAATGTTTTTGGCAGAGCAAGTGTTGGAATTTTATGTGCAATCAAATTGGATATTAATAATTTTATAAAATTTGAAATTGTCGATGGTTCTACCAGCTATTAGGGTTAATTACAGGCATGAATCTTTCTTTATTATCCCTACATATTTAAACTATAATAACTGGATACAAGAACATAATGAACTTTTGAACTTTCTAAATGCTACGGGATATTGCAATATTATGATAGTGGGTGATCTGAATGCGAGAATAGGCAGCTTTCAAAACACCGTGCCGGTGTTAAGGGTTTAGCTTTAAGAGTGCAAGAGAAACCTTAGATAATGTGTTAAACGCTAATGGTAGACGTCTTATAAATCTAATTGAAGACTTCGGTTTTATTGTTCTTAACGGAATCACGAATGGCGATTGCAAAGGGGAGCTAACATTTGTTTCAGGTCAAGGTTGTTCAGTGATTGATTACTGTCTAATTAGGGGTGATTGGCTTAATATTGTAAATAACTTTGAAGTTTTAACAGCTAACTTTTCGGTACATTTGCCGATAGTGACGTCTCAAAAATTTACAAATCTGGAACGTAACCCGCCATGCATCACTCTTAAGAGAATTAAATGGAGAGACAGCTACGTTAGGCAGTATGTAAGAAGACTTACTAACTTGACAGCTTGTTTCTCAAATTTTGCCAGCATTACAGGCGAACAACTTCTAGGTCTATTCACGCAATCTATTACTGCCTCTGCTTGCCCAACTTCTTCTAATGCGGCTGATAACTCAGCAATATGGTTTGATGCATTGTGCAGAAAACTTAGAAGTAAGTCTTTTGCATTGTTAAACTTATTTAGAAAAACTAAAGCTGATGTGTTTAGGTTGCTTTACGTTGAAGCGAATAAAGCATACAAGGAAGTTTGCAAGGCCAAACAGGGAGAGTACTATAAACAACTTGCTTATAAAATGGAAGGGTGTAAGGACACGAAGTCGTTCTGGAAAACGGTCAGAATGCTAAGTGGAAGTGGATCAGTGGTTACTTGCACCATAAGCTCTGAAGTACTGGCAAACTATTTAAGACAATTACCAAGCCCCGCGGATGGTCGAGTAAGCTTTCAGTATGCCCTCCCTAACGTCTCGGACCCTGTGCTAGACGCCCCAATCTCGATGATGGAGTTAATTGGAACTCTAAGTAAAATGAAAAAAAAATAAAGCTCCCGGGTTGGATAGTATTCCAGTCGAATTTTTACAAAATCTCACCCCTGATTATCTGGAATGGTTACTGCTGTTTTACAATGAGTTGTTAGAGTGCGAAATAATGCTGGAAGTGTTTCTTAAGTCAGTAATCTATGGTGTCTTTAAAAAAGGGGATACTAACGTACCGGAAAATTATAGGGGTATTTCCCTTCTGTCGGCGTTCAGAAAAGTCTTCACCCAAATATTATACCATAGGTTGACTATTTGGGTGGAGACCAACGAGCGTCTTTGTACTTTCCAGGCAGGATTCCGGTCTGGGCTGTCAACTGTTGATCAAATTTTTGCATTAACAGTGACAGCTCGAAGAATTAAAGAAGTAAGCTTTACGCTTTTTTCGTAGACTTTAAAGCCGCCTTCGATACAGTCAATAGGAACTCGTTGTTGTACAAACTTTCGTCCCTGGGACTTTCAACAAAGTTCATAAGAGGTTATAAAGCACTTATTACACAAAACTCTGCTGCTATGTGGAATGGTATTAGCTTGTCAAACTTCTTCAATGTCAAAACAGAGGTTCCCCAAGGTTGCGTGCTCAGCCCACTTTTGTTTGCGCTTTACGTAGAAGATATAACTACATTCTTAACGGGAGGAGTTACAGTTGGCGATGTACAGGTTAAAGTTTTGCTGTATGCTGACGATTTAGTTATTTTGGCTGAAGATCCACAGGCTCTTCAATTGCAAATAAATTAATTGAAAAGCTACTGCAATCTATGTGACTTAAAGATAAACATCTCTAAATCAAAAATTATGGTTTTTGGCACTGGTCGAGCTAACAGGACTGCACATGAAAATTGGACTTTGGAGGGTGAGCCGATCGAAGTTGTCAAAGAGTTCAACTTCCTGGGTTTTGTTTTAAAATCGAATCTTGATATGAGCGCACATGTTCATAAGAAAGCGGTAGCGGCAAAGACAGCAATTAATCTGATGTGGAGAACTATCTTTTGTAACCAACGAATCGGTATCGCGTCAAAGTTCAAGGTGTTCAATTCTACGGTGAATGTATGTTTCTGTTATGCAAATCAAATATTTGGCTTTAAATTCTTTGAACAGTGTGAAATTGTCCAGCGATTTTTCTTTAAGCGAATTTTTAAACTTCCCCCAACAACTCCCTCATACGCTATCTACGTGGAATCTGGTCTAATAATAATAATATTTGTTGGCGCTACAGTCCAAAGGGCCTAGCTTGCTCATCAACTACTCGTGTTGTGCGCGCTACTGTTCTCTCACGAGTAGAAGGGACCTACAGTTTTTTGCCGACTCCGAACGGCGAGATTTGAGAAGCTTTCTTAGACAGTTATTACTCTTTGAGTGTTGTCAGCAGCTCGAAAGAGGTGGTGCCGTGAAAAATTCGAAAAATTGGTGTTGAGCTGGGAGTCGAACCTAGACCCTCCGGCGTGTGAGCGTCGCACTCTACCCACTACGCCACGGGAATCTGGTTTGCCGCAGATTTATCATAAAAATTTGAAGGCAAATGCGGACTATTTAATTAAAGTTATGCGTAGGCCGAATAGTTACCTTTCAAAGAGGCTTCTGAGGTTGGCGCTTCGATATAATTTATTTCCTTTTACAGAATGGCATGAACTTGCAACACACATGGCATTGTACTCAAGCTTACTGAGGCAAATTCAGATGAGTGGGAGGATAAACTGTACGAATGTATAAGAAAAGACGATGAAAAGATGTATCTAGAGTGCTTAGATCGAGCTCGTACTTCTTCATCGAGATCTATGTACAAGCTTCTTAACCATACACTAGGACCCAGTAACTACTTTAAAACAGAACTCTCAAATAGACAAATAAGCACTATTTTTAGGGCTAGAACTGAACTGTTGAGTGTAAACTACATACCGCACCGGCAAGATGTTAATGCTACCTGCACACTTTGCAATCGCAATGAAGTTGAAAATACATACCATTTTATAGCGATATGTCCTATACTACTAGTACTACGTTTACTTTATTTCTCAAAAGTATTTCTTACACTTGAAGAAACGAAGAATATACTTAACGGCGCGGAGGGGTGGAACCTGCTCTATCGTTTTTGTATTCATGCCTTGAATTACAGTAATAGCTTCATCTAACAGTAAGGTATATCATTTGTATAACTTAAAGTATATTAATTTGGCCCATTGTATTACAAGTATCTTAGATAATGTCAATCTCCGACAGACGGCGTTTTGCCATGTTAAATAAAATTTCTTTTTCTATTACTAATTGTTAAAATGAAGACCAATAAAGAATATTTATAATATAATAATAATATATAAATCAAGTTTTTTAAATTCATTTAAAATTATTTGACGGAAATCGTTTGATTGACAAATTATCTTATAACCCAAGGATATGTTTCTTACCAAATAGTCGGCATTAATTTTTTGAAGAGTTGAATACAATGTTTCGCTTTTAGCTTTCAGAATGATTATAGGGGGAACAAATTCTAATTTCTTAACTACAGGTTCGGGTTCACTAACACAAGTATCGGAGTCGTCATTCGAAGTCTGAAGCGACTTGAAGTAATTAGTATAGTTCGGGCCGGCACGCATTTTATTTCTTGAACTATCAGGGGAGAGAAGACTCTCTTCCCTTGATTCTTTCCGCTGTTGTTTACGAAAAATTTTGAGGCACCTTTCAAGACACGTGTGTTCACTATCACTGCTTACTACAGAATGACTATTTAAATCTTTCTACCGCACATAAAGGGACGAAAATATTTGGTCGCCCATACAATGGCCAAAAGTTCCTCCTCTATGGTGCTGTTATTTTGTTCTGATTCCGATAATGTCTTACTTTCAAAACAATTCGGTTTATCGGATCCAATTGGGCCCTGCGATAGAACAGCCGAAATTGCAAAGTTACTTGCGACAGTGGTAACATTGATTTGCCTTGAAAAATCGGCACAAAATTACATGTTTCAAAGCAATCAATATAATTTGAGTAAAGTACGATTTAATTTCCCTTCCGTAGACATTAAGTCATCGGTTTTGTCAGCGCTGCAAAATCCTTAATAAATTTGCTGTAATAGCCTAATCCTAAAAACTATTTAATTTGTTTTGATGTTCTTGGGATCGGAAATTCCTTAATGGCGTGAATCTTTTCAGGATTAGGCTTGACGCCACAGCTTATACTAAATGCCCCAGAAAGGATACATTCTCCAAATTGTTTATACGCTCTTGTAAAGAGAGTGTACAGACGATAATATCGTCTATGAAAACAAGACAGCTCTTCCTTCCAAGTCCTGGAGACCATTATCCATCACTCGCTGGAAACTGGATGGAGCATTTTTAAAAATGACCATTGTTCACTGAAAAAGCAGTTTTTGGGATATCTTCTTTTTCAACTTGAATTTGGTGAAAACCTGTCGCCACATCCAATGTACTGAAATACTTCGCTCTACCTGATTTATCTAAAATATATGTAATGTTAGGTATCGGGTATTTGTCATCAATGGGGTTTTCATTAAGCTTACGGTAGTTAATGACTAGGCGCCACTTTTGATTCCTAATATCATTACTTTTTTATGGAAAAATCCAAACGGGAGATAACCGAGGAGAATAACTAGGACGTATAATATCCTCATCTTACAGTTTACAATTTATATTTGAATTTCATCTTTGTAGACGCGTGGGTGGCGATAAGACTTCGTGTTGACAGGAACGAAGTCTTTTGTTTTGATGTGGTGTTTAATTTCATTCAAAAATGATAAACTGTCACCATTACTAAAGAAAATTTGTTTATATTTTTCACAAACTTTTTGGTGGCTTTTTGTTTATCTGTATTGAGGTCTTCGAGACGGAGCAAACCCGAAAATGTATTGTTTTTAACCGTGTCAGAATAATATACAGATAAGCTATGGAATTCAGCAATTGACTGAGGATTTAGTAACTGCGTTTTCAGTAGCTGCTCCAAGGTAAACTTTGTTGGACAGAGAGAAGAATTAACGATTTCTATATACACATACCAGTCTTTTGCTTAATTAACACCTTTGGATACGGACAATCCTCCTTATATAAAAGTCGGCTTTATATATATAAATGTTACCTACCTCAATATCAACTGGGAGATGGAAAATTACCCTGCAACGCTCATCGACGGGATGAGATTTTGATTTAAGATTTGGCTTAAAATTAAGCGAAATTATGTAGTTTTGATTTTTTGTAGTTACCCATTTTTGAGGTCTATTATTAGGATAAGGCCATCAAAATAATCATGATATTTATAAACAAAAATATTTTAAGGCTGCTTTGTTGTAATGTCTTGCAGCATACGTATATTTAGAAATATTTCTTCGTTAATAAATTGTTTATTGAAAAGTGTTCGAATTTCTACTGGGTCTTTGGGTAACAAACGACCTACTATTCCTCATGTCGATAAAGAATTTAAGTTTAATTGGAATAATTCTTCTTCTTCTTCTTGTGGCGCTACAGTCCGGGGTGGACCTGGGCCTCAACCAACATGCCTCTCCAGCCAGCACGATCTTTCGCCAGCTGTCTCCAGTTGCGCACTCCAAGTTGGTTGAGGTCCTTTTCCACTTGTGTGCGCCACTTCAGTCTAGGTCGTCCTCTGTTGCGTTGTCCCAATGGCTCGGATTCAAAGACTTTTCGGGCCGGAGCAGTGGTGTCCATACGCTCTACATGGCCTAGCCATTTTAAGCGTTGTATCCGTAGACGCTTAACCAGACGCATGTCGCTGTACAGCCTATAGAGTTCGTCATTAAATCTTCTCCTCCAGATGCCATCAACACAAACAGGACCAAAAATCGCACGCAAAACTTTTCTCTCGAAAAGACTAAGGGCTTCCTCATCCGCCTTTGCTAACGTCCAAGATTCTGCGCCATATAGTAGGACGGGGATGATCAAGCTTTTATACAAAGCGAGCTTAGTCCTTTGACCGAGGGCTTTATTACTCAATTGCTTCTTGAGCCCAAAGAAACAGCGGTTGGCAAGAGTGATTCTGCGTTTGATTTCGGTACTGATGTTGTTGTCCCTGTTTGCCACGGAGCCGAGGTAGACGAAGTCCTTAACTACCTCGAAGTTTATGCTGTATTATGTGACGCTCCGTCCGAGACGTCGATGTTGTGTGTCCTTCCTTGATGACAGCATGTACTTCGTTTTGCCCTCATTTACCGCAAGACCCATTTTAGCCGCTTCCGCTTCAATGCCAGCAAACGCCTCATTGACGGCTCGCTGTGTTCGTCCAATCACGTCAATGTCATCAGCGTAAGCTAACAGTTGAACTGACTTCTGGAAGATCGTGCCTCTGGTGTTGACTTGTGAGTTACGCACGATCTTCTCGAGGATGATGTTAAAGAAGTCACATGACAGTGCGTCGCCTTGTCTAAAACCTTTTTTGACATTGAAGGTCTCGGTGAGTTCGGTACCGACCTTGACGGAGCAGCGAGAGTTCTCCATCGTCATCCTACACAATCTGACGAGTTTGGTAGGAATGCCAAAACTAGACATGGCACTGTATAGCTCGTCTCTATGCACACTGTCATATGCAGCCTTGAAATCGACGAATAGGTGGTGAGTGTCAATTTGCATTTCTTGGGTCTTTTCCAGGATCTGCCGTAATGTAAAGATCTGGTCTATTGTGGACTTCCCTGGTCTGAAACCACACTGATAGGGACCTATCAGGTCATGGACAAATGGTTTCAGACGCTCACACAATACGGCAGAGAGGATCTTGTATGCGATGTTCAGGAGACTAGTCCCTCTGTAGTTGGCGCAGTCAAAGGGGGCTCCTTTCTTGTGGACCGGGCAAACGACGCTGAGATTCCACTCATCGGGCATGCTTTCCTCCGACCATATCTTACATATGAGCTGGTGCATGGGCCCAACCAGGTCATCTCCAGCTGCTTTAAATAGTTCTGCGGACAGTCCGTCCGCTCCAGCAGCTTTGTTCGACTTTAGCTTGGATATTGCTATCTTCACCTCGTCTAAGTCGGGGGGACGGAATGCTTGTCTATCATCGTCCAAATTGAGTGGAACATTCTGCCTAACAGCGGGATTTGGGTCGTCATCGCCGTTTAGGAGTCTGCAGAAATGATCCTTCCAGATTCTCAGCACAGACTGCGACTCTACTACTAGTTGTCCATTTTGGTCCCGGCAGGCCTTGGTCCGAACCTTGTATCCTCCGGATAGCTGTTTTACCTTTCGGTAAAACTTTCGGACTTCATTCCTGCCAAAGCACCTTTCCATTTCTTCGACCGCGCGCTTCTCATGCTCCTTCTTCTTCCTTCTGAGAAGCCGGTGCTCTTCCCTTCTTCTCTGTTCGTAGATTTCACGAACAGCCCGCGTTGTTCGATGCAGCGTCGCCTTATAGGCGTCTTGGTTAGCAGCGTGCGCTTGCCTGCACTCGTCGTCAAACCATGGGTTCCTTCTGGGTGGTGACGTGAAACCCAGCACATCAGTGGCAGCATCTTTGATGGCTTCTTGACAACGTTTCCATTCTTCTTCTATGCTTAGTGCAGGAAGCGTCGAACTCTGAGCGAGTTTCCGGGAGACTCGGTCGGCAAAGTTAACAGCAATCAGCTGCGATTGTAGCTTTTCGACGTCAAACTGTTTTGGCCTTTCTCGACTCCGTTGCTCTCTCGATATCCGGGTTCTTACCTTGGCTACAACAAGGTGATGATCCGAGTCAATGTTTGCACCTCGGAAGGTTCGGACATCGAGAATACTGGAGGAGTGTCTGACGTCGATCGCAACGTGATCAATCTGGTTGACGGTTGATTGATCAGGAGATCGCCAGGTTCTTTTGTGAATGTTCAGGTGTGGGAACCGCGTGCTAGCCACAGAGAGGTTTCGCCCCGAGGCGAAGTCCAACAGCCTGAGTCCGTTTCCAGATGTGTTGTCGTGCAGGCTGTGTTTACCGATGACTCCAGCAAAAATGTCCTCCTTTCCCAGCTGAGCGTTGAAATCTCCTAGAACGATCTTGTTGTCATAGCTGGGGCATGTATCGTATGTTCTTTCTAGGAGATCATAGAAGTCATCCTTGATGTTGTCATCCTTCTCCTCTGTCGTGGCGTGAGCGCATATTAGGCTGATGTTCCCGAATTTAGCCTTGATGCGGATTGTCATGAGGCGTTCGCTGACTGGGTCGTAGCTCAAGACTTTTTGCCTAAGTCTGCCTCGAACAACAAATCCGCATCCGAATAAGCGCTGCCTTCTCTCTCTATAGCAATTGCTGTAGTAGATATCGCAGTTCTTCATCGCTTTTATGCCAGGCCCATCCCATCGCACTTCCTGGATGGCGGTTATGTCAGCTTTGTAGCTGTCAAGGGCCTCCGCAAGTTGTTCGGCTGCACGTGGCCTGTTAAGGGACCTCACATTCCACGTGCAAAACCGAAAATCTTTGTCCTTAAAACGTTTGCTGGGGTCGTCAACAGTTGATCCGTCCTTATCCGAGGCATGTTGTTGTTTCTGAACTTCCATTTTTTACGTGGTGAGGAAGTTACCCTCACGCACAACCCACGGACTGGTATGCCAGGCCCATTATTTAAATCCTCGGGCAGAGGGGGTCGCTGCATACATCAGTTCACCATACAACGGGTGTTGCGATGGCTATCCAGGGGGCGCCACGTGGAGGCTGTATGTCAACTTGACCTGTGCACTAACGAGGATTGCCTTGGCAGCTCGCCATGTTGAGCGCAATCAACGACGTTACCTCGCGTGCATAGGCCCATGCCCCCCAATTGGAATAATGCTTTCTATTTTTATATAAGGCAAATGGCTAAAGTTCAGGTTGTTTATATATATTTAGCTGATTGATTGTTCGAGGCTTGGCTTAAAAAATTTTAATTATCAGTATTATCTTTATAATTTTGGTTAGCTGAGGAAGGTAAATCAGCATCTTGATAATAATGAAGTTTGTCATGTTGCAACGGGGAATTAGTACGACAGTTATCGACCGAATATAATTCGACATTGTTTAAGAAGGTTGGTTAAAAATTTCGTCTTTGCATTGAAGACCCACTAATCGTGCAAGCATTTCCAGTTGCAACATTCATAGGTTCTGGTAACGGTGTTCTATTTGCATATGAAAAAGAAGTATAAGGTTTACTTCTGTTATTGGAAAGATCTGGTTGAAAAGTAGTTCGATTTGTCATTGCATGGGAAGTCGACGGTGCATTAAAAGCTATTTTATTATTGTACCGTAAAAGGTTTCTTTTTGAATTTTGGTAAACTGGTGAACGCTGCTGAGAATAAAAAGAAGTTTCTATTTTTGCATTACACAAATAGCTGGATGGACGTAAAGAAAATTTACAATTGGAAAAGCGGTTTTCTCTAAAATAAAGGCGATTTTGTTCCTCTAGGCAGAAATTTAGAGCCTCAGAGAGTGCAGTAGATCGTTGTAGCGTTTTTAAGTTTGAATAAAATATGAAACGTTGAGTGAAGAGTTGAAAAGTTTAGATTTTCGTTTGTGCTTAATTGATTAGAAAATTCGCTTAAAGGCCTTTCAGAAATCGAATTGCCGATTGAATGGTATTAATACAATCAGATTCATCAAAATTGTTTTCGACAGACAGCCGATCTGAAATTTGTATTACGAGTAGATTTTCATTACTTTCGTTAGTATTTATCTCAGCTGGAGATAAAGCATCTGCATTTGATTTTACTTAATCCTTTTTGTATATTATTATCTTTTTGTATTATATTATCGAACTCCTCGATACTTAAGCGCCAACATATTAACTTGGATTTCGGTTCTTTATGTGAGAAGAGCCAAGTTAAGGGCTTATGTTTCGTGATTACTTGAAACTTTCTACCGTAGAGATAGGGACGAAAATATTTGGTTGCCCATACAATGGCCAAAAGCTCCTTCTCTATGGTGCTGTAATTTTATTCTGCATAAGAAGTCGCTTCATTCAATCGTCAGTGGTAACATTAAATAGCCTGGAAAAATCGGGATATTTTAAAAACGGGTCATTGCACAAGATGGCTTTACATGTTTCAAAACAATCAATATATTTTGAATCAACTAGGATTTAATTTCTCTTCCTTAGACAGTGAACCATCGGTTTAGTCAACGCTGTAAAATCCTTAATAAATTTCCTGTAACTGCCAAGTAATCCTAAAGAGAATTTAATTTGTTTTGGTGTTCTTGGGATCGGAAATTCCTAAATGGCGTGAATCTTTTCAGGGTTAGGTTTGACGCCATCAACTTTTACTAAGTGCTCCAGAAAGGATACTTTCTTTCGCATAAACTTAAAAGTTTCAAGTTTAATGAAAACTTTCTCCAAATTATTTATATGTAAAGAAGGGGAAAAGAAAATAATATCATCCACGTAAACAAGACAACTTTCTCTTTGTAAGTCCTGGAGTACATTACATCTATAACTTCCTGGAAAGTAGGTGGAGAGTTCTTAAGTCCGAAACGCATTCATAAAAATTCAAAATGACCACTGTTTACTGAAAAAGAAGTTTTTGGGATATCTTCTTTTTTAACTTGAATTTGGTGAAAACTTGCCACCAAATCCAATGTACTGAAATACATCGCTCCACCTGATTTATTTAAAACATATGTAATGTTAGGTATCGGGTATTTGTCATCATTACATTTTTCATTAAGGTTGCGGTAGTCAATGAGTAGGCGCCACTTTTGTTTCCCACTAAATATGTTTTGTTTGAACAATCCAAACGGATGATGACCAAGGAGAATAACTAGGACGTATGATACCTTCATCTAACATTTTTACAAATTGTCTTTGAATTTCATCTTTGTAGACGTGTGGGTGGCGATAGGGCTTCGTGTAGACAGAAATGTCGCCTTTTGTTTTGATGTGGCGTTTAATTTCATTCGAAAACTTTAAACTGTCACCGTCACTAAAGAAAATTTGCTTATATTTTTCCCAAACTTTTTTGATGGCCTTATGTTCGTCTTTATTGAGGTGTTCGAGACGAAACAAATCAAAAATTGTATGGTTATTAAGCGTTTCAGAATTATATACGGATAAAGTATGGAATTCAGCAATTGACTGAGGATCTAGTAACTGCGTTTTGAGTGGTTGCTCCAAGGTAGACTTAATTGGTTAGAGAGTGTAAGTAATTATATCATGCTCTTATTCATGCATTTTCTTAATAATTATAAATTCAAAAATTATTCGTTTACACTAGTTTCCATTCCCATGCTATCCTTTATTTGTACCGTTTATACTTTGCATTAAATTTAATTTTAATTCCAATTCAATTTTCATTGTACATAACATCTATGTAAATACAAAATATCTGCAATGCGGCTTGACGCGAACCTTCTTGGAAGCGGCAGATCAACCGATCGCTCTCTTGCGCAGCGACCACCTAGAAAACAACATCGCCCACAAAGATAAATGAGTCATTTATAAGTTTTTTTTTTGCTTGTGTTTTTTTTCATCACCAGAAAGTTTTCGTTCGTCGATTTGGTTGTATACCAAAGTATGATCCTTCCATCGGATTAATTGTTTAATTCGATCAGTGGCTTTCTTGATTAGTTGTAATTTCGAATAAAATTCTCGTGTGGTTGCTGACATTCTGTTTGGACCTCTACAGTCGAAGTCGAGGTTATCGTAGCACGTCTTCAACGTCTCGAAGACACGTGGAAAGAATTATGTAATAATCAGCATGCGTTATTACAATACCATTCGTTTGAAAAGTACGGTGATCCCGAGATAGATATCGAAGCAATGAATCCGAATACATTACTGGAAAAATTCAGTTTGTTAAGGCCATACGTAAAAAGGTTCCATCAGCTAGTGCAAGTAATGTAGATTCCGCAGAAAACTTACTTAAGTAACAAGTGCTGTGCTGATAGAGACTCTTTTGAAGCGACCTATCCCCGCGCAGTCGAATTCGATTCGAGTTTGAACTGTCCCAAATGCAAGGAAAGTAATCTCTTGCACCGATATCCTCAATTTCATGAAATATCTATTCCTACCCGTCGAAATTTCGTGAGAAATCAGAAATTGTGCTATAACTTTTTAAGCGCGAAACACACTTCATCCCGATGTCAAGTTAAGATTCGCTGTTCTATTTGCCACACTCGACATCACACTTTGGTGCATCCCCATAATACATATAGTGCAAATAACAGTGCATCTATATCAAATTCGTCTAATGCAGTTCAAGCCTCATCTTCCAGCAGTAGTAGTAGTACTTCAATTGTAAGATACATACTCTAAATGAAAATCGCCCTTCAGGCCTCTTACCGACCGTAGTAGTCGAGGTGTATGATTCAACGGAGAAGGCATATCAATGTCGTTTATTGCTAGATACTGGCTCGCAAGTATCTTTCATAACGGAGCGGTTGGTGAAAAGATTAGGACTGCAAAGGCGAAATGCAAGGCTAGCAATCTCGGGTATATCGTCGCTTGCAGCAGGTGTTACTCATGGCGTTGTTACTCTGAAGCTTCATTTCTAATTCGATAGGAATGCAATCGAAGTCGAAGCGTATGTGTTAAATAAAATTACTTTGCAAACTCCCACATTTGCTTTTGATTTGAACACTTCGTAATGGAAGGAATTACCATTAGCCGATGAAAGGTTCAACCAGCCAGGTCCGAATGACATCTTACTTGGGTTCCATAAGGCCTGGGCAATATTTCAGGATGGTTGTCGATCGGATAAGAATAGCCACCCTATTAGGGTGGGTGGTTACTGGCGAAATACCTAATTTCAATCTCGTGGAATTTCATGTAGAAATCGATTCTAATGGTAGTATTGATGCACTGCTGAAATCGTTTTGGGAGATTGAGGACATCTCTACATCATCGATGGGGGTTTCGCAATCCGAGGATAATAACACAGATAAACATTTTTGTCAAACATATTCTCGTTCCCCTGACAATAAATATATTGTGGAACTACCTTTTCGGCATGGTGAGGCGGAATTTAGTGACACTCTTTTTGGCGCGCTATCTCGATTGTCAGCGATGGAACGGCGTTTTTCACGAAACGACGGTTTACGTCTGGAATATTGCAAGTTTATGAAAAACTATGTGGAACTCGGTCACATGATTCGTATTTCGGATAATGAGGTCGAGCCAACGTCGGGAAAGATATTCTACCTCCTCCATCACGCGGTTATCGCGAATAAATTGCGCGTAGTGTTCGACGGTTCGCATCGAGTTAAATCTGAACAAAGTCTAAATGAAAAATTGTGTATTGGACCTCCATTGCAACAAAATTTAATCAATGTGTGCATAAGACTTAGACAACATAAATATGTTTTTTGTGCGGATATAATAAAGATGTTCCGACAGATTTGGGTGCACGAAAAGCACCGCGATTACCAACGTATCGTTTGGAGAGAAAGTCCGAAAGACCCCATCTCTCATTTTCGGCTACGAACAGTAACATTTGGCACTTCACCCGCACCATTTCTAGCCATGAGAGTTCTTAAACAGTTCGCACTTGATTACAAAGGTCAATATCCAACGGCTTCGAATTCCATCTTTTACCATTTTTATGTCGATGATATCCTTACGGGTTCGGATTCTGTGCCAGGAATTTTAAATTTAAAGCAGGAACTAATAAAGTTGCTTTCTTGTGGTGGATTAAAACTAAATGGAACTCCAACTGTTGGTAAATATTGAAGGATATAAGTAGCAATGACACCATTTCCTTAGACCTAGATAGTGCTAACGGCTGGACGAAGGTACTGGGGTTAGTTTGGAATCCATTTTGTGATATTTTCACATACAAAATCTGTATAGGCCAACATGTTATTTCCACAAAGCGGAAACTACTGTCGGAGATTTCAAAGATTTTTGATCCACTAGGTTTTCTTGCTCCTTCCATTAGTTTGTTGAAAATATTGTTAAAGGAGTTGTGGATAACAAAAACAGAATGGGATGATCCTTTACCGCCTGACGTAGCGGTTAAATGGAATTCCTATCAGACAGAGTTGCCTATTTTCGAAAATGTGAAGATTGCGAGAAGATGTACGTTTAATACCAAATCTTTCGAATTGATTGATTTTTGTGAATTTGGAATTTTAAATTTATATATATAAGTAGCAATGACACCATTTCCTTAGACGTAGATAGTGCTAACGGCTGGACGAAGGTACTGGGATTAGTTTGGAATCCATTTTGTGATATTTTCACATACAAAATCTGTATAGGCCAACATGTTATTTCCACAAAGCGGAAACTACTGTCGGAGATGTCAAAGATCTTTGATCCACTAGGTTTTCTTGCTCCTTCCATTAGTTTGTTGAAAATATTGTTAAAGGAGTTGTGGATAACAAAAACAGAATGGGATGATCCTTTACCGCCTGACGTAGCGGTTAAATGGAATTCCTATCAGACAGAGTTGCCTATTTTCGAAAATGTGAAGATTGCGAGAAGATGTACGTTTAATACCAAATCTTTCGAATTGATTGATTTTTGTGATACCTCCGAAAAGGCATACGCGGCCGCTGTATATTCGCGTAGTGTCTCCGAAACAGGCGCTGTTGAGATTCATCTTCTTGTGGCAAAAACTCGCGTGGCCTTTCGATTCCTCGCCTCGAATAATACGGCGCTCTCCTACTTAGTCGTCTAGTGGAAGTTAGTTTTAGTTTTTAACGCATTTTTATTAAGACTTTAAAATTTGTTAACTTAGTTGCTAGACCAAAATGCTTAAAACTAGCTTAAATATCTATTCTGAAATAATAATCTTATATTTAACTTACTGACTCTAAACAAGTACTCTAAGCTAATCTATGTTCGTTTTTTCTGCCTTTCGACATCTTCTGTATTTTTATTAATTCTAAAGTCTAATGTTTTTGTTTTTCGTTTCCCAAGAAAATTCAAAAACTTGGACGTTCCTTTAATGTTTTGAACATACTTGCTAACTTAACTTACTTATCCTAATTAAAACTTAACTATATTTAAAAATATCTTACAACTAGGTAATCTAAGCCTAACTATATCCATAAGGCAATACGGACGCGTGCACCAGGGAGTATATGCTCTTTATATGCTCGACATATAAACCGTATACTCCGTGGTGCACCTTTTTTAGTGTTTTTTTGTGCTATTTTGTTTTGTCATTTTTTTCGGATTTTGTGTTTTTTTTCCTAATCTATCTTATATTTACCTTAAACTACGTAAGTTGGGTTTAATGAGTCAACTACCCTGGTCCTGTGTGAGAAGTTGGCGGCATCGAAGGCTGATTTTGATGTAGCCACCAGAAGAAAAGCCCTTCTTTGTCAGAGACTGCTCTATCGCGGGCAGAGATCGCTCTACTAAACCGTAAGACACCCTCGTGGCTGCGAACGACGTCCGGCTCGTATTGAAGTCGCCTTTTCACTGTTCGGCGTGCGACATGGAAGATGATAGGGCAGCCTTCTCTATTTTGTATCAGGCCTTTCGTGTTCAAACAGAGGAACGCCTCAGGTGGGATAAAGCCGTTAAGACGTACCTTCTCATGGTACATTTCATTAGGGTAGTAAGCCCCAAAGATCAGACTGTTGGTTGAGGTCATGGCTCGAGCTATGTGACCCCGAATCAATTTAACAATAAAATTATCTATTCTGATCAGGTTTGCCTCATTGTAAAAAACCTCATTGGGATAGAATTTTTTGTACTGGGATTCGGGTGTACGACATAAACGGAGGCAGGCCCAAAGACACTGTATCTCGAACACCCTCATCTTTTCCATCTGGGAAGGACTCACGTTGAACCACACAGGACAACCATACACCATAATTGGCCGTATGAGGGCCATGTAGCAGATCACCTGTAAAACAGCCCCCTTGTCATAGCGAAGGTTTTCTTAGCGCTGGTCAAAACTGTCTCTGCATGGATACCGCCATACAGGAACTGGTCCAACCATATGCCAAGATATCTAACCACACTTTTAACAGTTAATGGCTGCCCCTGTGGGTCCAGTATACTGAACTTGCGCCAATTTGTCTAGTGGAAGTAATTCACTCATCATTGACAGTGAAACCAATGAGCGTTTACGCGTTCTGTGACTAGACAATCGTCCTAGCTTGGCTTTCTAGTTCCCCGCGCAAATGGAACACTTTCGTAGCCAACCGCTTCAAATACTCGAAGTTTTACCGCGTTCTAACTGAAATCACTTTCGATCTGAAGACAACCCAGCAGACGCAGCTTCCAGAGGGGTTGAGCCAAGAAAGTTGTTTGATTCGCAGAAGTGGTGGCAAGGTCCCGCAGTGTTATCATCAGATGTTAGTGAGTGGTCCATTACTGAAGTCATCAGCGCGGTATAAATACCGGAAGAACGAAAGAATATAGCCAAGGTTATCCTCGCGGTGACACAAGATAATCATTTTCTATTCGGTTTGTCAACAAATATATCCTCGTGGACAAGGTTGGTGCGAATAGTAGCCTTCTTAATTCGGTTCACCAAGAATGCTTAATTAAACGTAGAACAGCGGGAAAAAAGTTACCTCGTATTTGCCGAGTTTTTGAGTTCAAAACAAACTATTTTACGGTGGGTTCAACGCGAATTTAAAGAAGCTATTCAGTCCTTGAAAACTGATGGCCATGTATCTAATCGATTGAAGTTGCTACCCTTATCACCTTTTATCGATCTAATGGGTTTACTAAGTGTAGCTGGTAGGTTAGCCTAGGCTGAGAATGTGCCGTTCATTGTTAACCACCCCATAATTCTTCCTAAGCTTCATCGGATCACCGATTTGGTTTTACGAGAAGCCTATCACAGGTTTTTGCATGCGGGGGTTTCGGAATCGTTTGCGCTCGTAAGACAAGAGTTCTGGATTCTTGGATGCAGAAACTTAATTCGCAAGATTTTTCACGACTGCATAAAGTGCTTTTGGTTACGACAAACTACGTCGTCCCAAATTATGGCAGATATACCATCTTATCGGATTTCACCATCCTTTGCCTTTGATAAAACTGGGTGCGGTTATTCGGGACCAATTACACTTCGGTTAAGTAAAGGTCGAAAATCGAATCTTACAAAAGGGTACTTCGCATTGTTCATTTGCATGACAACAAAGGCATTGCATTTGGAGGGGTTCAGCGATCTCTCAACCGATGCCTTTTTAGCTGCCTTTCGTCGATTTATCCCCCGAAGGGGAAAGTGTAGTGTAATTTATTTTGATAATGGTAAAAATTTTAAAGGAGCGGCGCGAACAATGTCTGAAGTGTACAATTGACTTCGTTCAAAACCACTCAACTAAGACTATCTTCCGAATTGGCTGCAGAGGGTATTCGTTGGGAATTCAGTCCTCCTTATAGTCCCCACTTCGGTGGCATTTGGGAGGCAGAGGTGAAATGTGTTAAACAGCACCTTCGGCGTGTGATTGGAAGCAATATACTCACCTTCGAAGAGTTGTCCACTCTATTAGCCCAAATAGAAGCGCTTCTAAATTCTCGACCAATTTATTCAATTTCTGACACCGATTTAAATCCATTTACTCCTTCCCATTTTCTTATAGGGAGACCATACACCGCATTATCAGAGCCAAGTTATTTAGAGATTTCACCGAATCGGTTGGGGCGCTGGCAACTTTCGCAGAACATGACGCAGGGCTTTTGGCGCAGATGGAGCTCCGACTATTTAACATCGCTACAGAAACGTTCGAAATGGAGAACGCCGGGATATTCAAGTGGGTGAACTTGTCGTCGTTAAAGAACCTAATTTGCCCCCTTCTAAATGGGCCCTCGGACGTGTGGATCAAGTCTATCCAGGGAAGGATGGCCACGTAAGGGTTGCTTCCAACCGCTTCAAAAGAACCGTCCACAAACGTCCAATCACCAAGCTGACTCCTGAAATCCTTCAGCGGGGGCGACGTCTTTAACAATCTTTAAAAATCAGAACTAATTTTATACTTTTTGCTAGTAATTATATCATGCTCTTATTCATGCATTTTCTTAATAATTATAAATTCAAAAATTGTTCGTTTACACTAGTTTCATGGGAATGGAAACTAGTGTAAAGCTATCCTTTATTTGTAACGTTTATACTTTGCATTAAATTTAATTTTAATTCCAATTCAATTTTCATTGTACATAACATCTATGTAAATACAAACTATCTGCAATGCGGCTTGACGCGAACCTTCTTGGAAGCGGCAGATCAACTGATCGCTCTCTTGCCCAGCGACCACCGAGAAAACAACATTGCCTACAAAAATAAAATGTCACAAAATAAAATAAAAAATAAATGAGTCATTTATAACGTTTTTTTTGCTTGTGTTATTTTGCATCATCACAAAGTTTTCGTTCGTCGATTTGGTTGTACACCAGAGAGAAGAATTAATGACTTCTACGTACGCATACCAGTTGTTTGCTTTATAAACACCTCCAGATACAAACAATACTTGTTGTATTACCATAAGTCCTATATAAATGTTACCTGCCTCGATATCAACTGGGACATGGGAAACGCTCATTAACGTGATGAGATTTTGATTTAAGGTTTGGCTTAAGGTTAAGCGGAATTTTGCAGTTTTGATTTCCTAGGTATCCATTTTTGAGGTCTATTATCATTTCTAAACTCTTCATTAAATCCAGCCCGATAAGGTCGTCAAAATAATCATGAAATTTATATACGAGAATATCAAAAGTCTGCTTTGTTTTGAATTCTTGTAGTCCATTAAGAACTATTTCTTCGTTAATGAATTGTTCATTAAAAATTGTTTGAATTTCTACTGAATTTTGGTCATGTTGTAATGGGGAATCAGTACGACAGTTATCGACCAGATATAATTCGACATTGTTTAAGTAGGTTGGTCAAAAATTTCGTCTTTGCATTGAAGACCCACGAATTATGCGAGCATTTCCAGTTGCAACATTCATAGGTTCTGGTAACGGTGTTCTATTTGCATATGAAAAAGAAGTATAAGGTTAACTTCTGTTATTGGAAAGATCTGGTTGAAAAGTAGTTCGATTTGTCATTGCATGGGAAGTCGACGGTGTATTAGAAGCTATGTAATTATTGTACCGTAAAGGGTTTCCATTTGTATATTGGAAAACTATTGAACGTTGCTGAGAATAAAAAGAAGTTTCTATTTTTGCATTTGACAAGTAGCTGGATGGACGTAAAGAACTAGAAAATTTACAATTGGAAAAGCGGTTATGTCAAAAAACAGGCAATTTGGTTCCTTTAGGCAGAAATTTAGAGCCTCAGAGAGTGTAGTAGGTCACATAGCTCTGATCGTTGAGCTTAATGGCTCTCTTAGTCCGGATAAGACACATTTCTTCATACAGCTGTGTTTTGCCATATCCACATTAACATTCGTTTCGTGTATTTTAACATGATTTAGCATTGAAGTGACCCACTGAATATTGATTTTGCCTAAGCTAATGAAGATCTCGAATCAATCTGGTTTCATTTCTTTTGTCAGAGTAAAGCGCAACAAGATTTTGTTTAATTTCTTCCTATATGAGAGGATGTATGTATGCCATATGTATTAAGGACTTCGTTGGCTTGACCTCTAATCTTATTTCGTACTGCTCTGAGTATATTTTTATGATATGAAGTTTCATTAGATTTTTGAATAATGCATAAAATCTCTTCGACATTCTGAGAAAGATGTGAATTAACATCAAATCCTTAACCGCGTCTGGAATCCTTAAATAATTAAAGACGTCGGTTGCGATGTCAGTACTCAGTTTTGTATCGTTTTCTTCAGCATTATCAGCCAAAGAACACTTGCTTAAATCAACTTTTCTTGAAAGACTGTTACTAATAGGTTATCGAAAATGTGACTTAAATCCAGTACAAAGAGCTTTCGAAATTTTGACTTTATAAGGCATGTCGAAGGAACCGATATGTATATGTATACAAAGTAAGAATCACCCGTTAAATCATCAGAACAGCTTTTTGATGGAGTTATCTCGTATGTTAAAAATGTTTTTGATACTTGATGTGAGCTTCACTTCACTCAGCGATTTGAATGTTTCGTATATAAAGATAGAGTTCACTTTTGAATATTTCATATGCAATTTATACGTATTGAGTTACTGCACTAGTTAACAGTTTATTTGGTCTTATTTAGTTTTCTATCTTACTATAGTTTTCACTAAACATTGAATGGTTTTTGGTGGTGAATCACACTTAAATAGAGACCCCCACTTATTACTTCATATATTCTTTCAAGTCTTAAATCACAATATCAATTTACACAGTGTCATTGTTCTTAATTTGCATCATTTTTATCAGTGCGCTAAGTTCTTAGCCTCTTGTTCGATTATTCTTCGCAATAAGGCTGTGAAGTTTATTCATATTTATTATTAACTTCACTTTACCCGACTGCGCCAGTAATAACATTGATTAAAACACCATTTTTAAATTTTCTAATTTATTTATTTAAAACAGGTCTTTCTTGTTCAAACCATGAGTTTTGACTGGCTTGCTTGTCCACTTGTTTTGTCGCTCTCCAAAATCCCAAGCTTGACTTTTGGGGGGATCACAAGTCCCAAGCTTGACTTCGAACACCTCTTTCGATAAAGCTATGATCTGTTGTTGATCATTGATCGATTGATCAGCTATGATGTGCATTATGTAGTTTTAGGGCTTAAACCACGGCATAGCTGTGGTGCGGTAAAAGGTTGTTGTCCAAGGTGTCACGTACAGTGTGTACATATAACTCGGGCACTCTAAGTTCATCTATTCTATTCTCATATTTAATTGACTTTCAGCGTGTAATCATGATTTTTGTTCATTTTAATTTTGACGTTAATTGTTTACAAATTTATTACTAAGAAAATATTATTAAAAAAATTAGTAATTTAATATAGTTTTTTTAAAGCTAACTTAACACTAAATACTAAAACCTTAAAAGTACCCTAGACTATGCAAGTATTTTTTTTTCTTTGTTTTTTTTATTATTTATTTTTGTACTTTTTTAAATTTCCTAGTAACGTATTAACCTATCCTACCTAACCAAAAATATGCGTTTCCAGCTGACAGCAGCTGCTGCACTTGATGTGGCTCTAGCCAACAATGAAAATCAAGATCTCTTTCCATCTCATTTCTATCGCGATTTACGGTTCGTACATTGCCCTCGTAGAGCAGCCGCTTGTCCACTGTCCGTCTTACGACGTGATAGTAAGTTCCAAATATCGCTCTTGTAATTCGCCTATTCACGTTTTCTGCATTGTACAAGATTTCGTTACCATAAAACTTCTTGTACCCAGATTCTGGGGTTCTGTACATCTTAAGGCAAGCCTGAAGACATTGCCTCTCTCATCCTTTCCATCTGGGAAGGACATAAGTTGAACCACACTGGGCAGCCATATACCATGAATGTCCGGACTAGCGCCATGTAGCAAATAACTTTCACCCTGGTATCAAGTTGGCTGCTATAAAACAACCTTCTTGCCATGAGAAATCCTTTCTAGCTTTTACTAAACTTATACAGAAACTGATCCAACATATTGCCTAAATATCTCACCACATTCCTCACTCCTTATGGCCGCCCATGTGGGTCCAAGATACCGAACTTACGCCAGTTTTTATGAGTATCCCTTGATGCCTTGTACAAAGGAGTTCGGAACAGGATGGTTTCACACTTCTGGTAGTTGATTTACAACTTCTAGTCGTCGCAAAATTGCTGGATTTTCTCGAAGTCACGCTGCAAGCGGATATTAATGACCTCAATCTTCGGCGCAGTTTTTTACGCGATCCATTCGTCAGTGTACGCGATCAGATATTGCATGAAGCCAATTAATGTGCTGGTGAAGACAGTGAAAAGAGTTGGTGAGTTAACCACGCCCTGCTGGATTCCATTTTGAATGCAAAAGACATTAGTAGAAACCTTGTCGCCACTCTTAACGACAAGCTTTCTACCTGTCACCATATTCTAGATCATGTAAAGCAGTTATTTACTTAGGCCCAATCTCGTCAACTTAAGGAAGAGGCCTTCTAACCAGACGGTGTCAAATGGCTTTTTCAAGCCAACAAGACAGGCCCCGGTGCACTGGGTGTTAGCCTTGTTCCATTGAATGTCCGAAACCAATTTTGACGCTGCATGTACAGTATCATGCCCCGCCCTATATATAAATTGGTTATTCGGTATTATATTGTCCTCAGTCCACTGTATCAGGACTCTATTGACAATCTTTTCGAAAACCTTGCTTATGCACGGTAGGAGACTTATCGACCGATGAGTTTTCGGAAGCGGGGAATCTATTTCCCTTTTGGGGATGCGTTGCACTACCGCCGTCTTCCATTACTCTGGTTAATGTGAAAACCGTGTTTCTCAGAACGCCATTGCCGTATTTTATTTCGAAGGTTGTAATGGTTAAGCAAGGCTCTGTTTTCCATATTGTGATTTTACCTACGAGATTCGTTGACCATATACACTTCTTAGAAAAGTGCTCCTATTGCTTCTACCTTTTCTTGGGCATCCTCAAAAACGAAGAAATCAATATCAATTCAGCACGGCCTTATCCGGATCGATGCCAACTGAAGTCAGTATGTTTGCGTTGTCGGCTGTTCTGTCAAGTAGAACAGCCTCCAAGTCGTTACGATCCCTCCTTGGGAAGACTCGGTTAATTTGGGAAAATATTCCCGGGCCGTTCGAAAGAACAGCCCGAATCTTATTCCCCCAATATGAATTGATGGCAATTCTGTAATTTAACCGAACCAAACTCTGGAGTTTTTTCATTTGCGACTTCAGCGACCATAGTTCCTGGTCGTCTCGATCTGTAATTCGTCTGTAAAGTGTCTTGATTCGCGACAGCAGTCTGCTTTTTTGCACGTGCAGTGAGTCAATAGTATCATTCCGATAGATGTCGCATCTGTTCTCGGTGATACTATTTTAATCGGAATGTTCATAGTACGTTTTATGGTAGTGTCCATTTGTATGAGGAACCTGTCAATCTCCTCGTTTGTAAGGTTTCTGTTCGAGGATGGCGTTAAGTCTTTTGAACGCAGTTCTCTGGATTGGATTCTGGAGAAACTCGGCCAACGAGCCTTACAATAATTGTAAGGGTACGCTTCCACGAATTCATCCAGTCGTTCGGGAACCGAAAAACTGCGGCAAGCCCACAGTGATCACTGTCGCCCTCCACCGTTGTTAAGCAGTTCCTAGTCTCTCTGTTTACGTTCTGTAACGTAAGTCGTCTTTCAATAAGCATTACAACTAGATCGGCCTTGAATCCGCCACTTTTGCTTTGTTTAGCATATTTTCTTTGTAGATATCTTTCGCTTTTGGACAGGCCCGATAGCTGGAGAAATGTCCCTTTTCCCCACAATGCACGCACTTCAAGCGTGTCTTATCCTTTACTTTCCCTTTCCCTTTCTCATAGTTGCATCCCTGCACATTTGCTGCATCTAGGCTGCCTATTGCAGTTTCCTTCCGCATGTTCAAAAACTTAGCACCTTGCGCAGAGAACCATCCGTCTTGCACTTCCTAGTTTTTGCCAGGAAATCGTTTGGGAGTTAAAGATCTTAATCTTCCTTAAACCTTCCGTTCTGCTTCCTGGTGTAACTTATACGAGGAAGAGGGAAAGCAGACGCACTGGTGGCATCCTAGATCGGACAGTGGAGAAAGGGTTTACCGCAACGAATTCCACGTCCTCAATCTTCAGCCTTTGAAGAGGCCCTAAGATGTCCTTCGGATCAGCTGAAACATCCAGCCTCTTAAGCCTGACAGTCTGCAATTTTTTGCTTTTTGGAGTGAAGCTATAAAGCTCCACCCCAGCTGCTGTCATTTGTTCTTTCACTTTTTTGAAAACATAATAAACAGCGAACAGTTTGTTTTTGATTCCCTTTATTTTTTACAATAAATTCTTCCCCTACTGACAATGTACATACCTTCATGGTATCTGGTTCCGCTTACGCTAATCGGCGGCATCCTTTTCTTTAAATTCTGGTTTTGGATTGTATGATGTTTCTGCTGTTGCTCCTGCTTATGTTGTTGTTGTTGTTTTTTGATGAATGTTGTTTTTGCTGTAGATGTTGTTGGTGATGGTTCTGTGGTTGTTGCTGCTTGGCTTGATGCAGCTTTTGTTGTGACTTCTCCTCCTCTTTTTCATTAGCCAGCTTCTTTCTGGCCTCCAGTTTAAGTGTTTCAGTGATATCCTCCAGTTGTTCTTTGTCCGTCCGTAGTAAACCGCGGCTGCGGCTTCATAATTTCCTTCTTTTGCTACCCATGTCTTCTTCACTGATTTCCGTGTTATCACTGAAAACCAGCTCTTCCTGAATTTCCTCTAAATGCTTCGTATTAATATTTGTTCTCCGGAGATTGTTTTTTTTTAATTTTGATTTTTTCTTCGAAATTTTTCTTAATTTTATTATTTATTTATTCGGTTACTTAGGCAACTCCGTACTAAAATCCGCTACGCACGATACAATAAAGGGGAATCTCCTTAAGAAATGTATGTACGAGTAGCTGAGAACCACCCCGCGGATTATTTGGTATTTCCGCGAACTCAAATAGGTATAAAAAACAACACAAAGGAAGAAGTAAGGATAGGGAACCGTCCTGTACGGTGTAGGCGGCTTGGATAGATTTTTTCTTTTCTCAGTTGCCTGCTTTCAGATACAAAACCGACACGTTCTCACGATCTTCATGTCCTGCTGCCAAGCGAAATTAAATTATGCTAGAAGCGCCATCAAAGGTATGAAAATTTCCATATATTCAAAACAGACCAACCCAAATCGATTTGGCCACAATCTCTTTCCTATACAATGGTCTATGTTTACCTTGAATTCTTTTAAAAGAAGTGTAAATTACGTCCTTGTTTCTAATTTTTTTAGGTACCTTCCTTTTTTTGTTAACCCAGGATATTTTGTCAGTTTGTTTTTAATGTACCCTTTTCCTGAAATCTTGGTTCACTTTGATACTAAGGTGATCCATACATTGGAAATTTAACCTGTAACTTCTACTGAAAAATATCTTATACGCCTTCCTATGTATCGCCGACTGAATATATATATATGAATATATATATATATATTATATATATATTCAAAAGTTGCTTTAATTTTAAATCCCTGTACTCCAAATTCTGCCTTTAGACAACGCAAGATTTCAGAGATTGTAGGGCGAAATCGCTCCACCTGTCCGTTGACCTCACTGCAGTTAACAGAAGTTCGGTACATTTTTATGTACCACAGTTGAGCTATTTAAGCTTCTCTCGTTGTCTGTAACTATATTCTCGGGCCGTAAAGCAATGAAGAACTTTTATCAATTTATGTCTGATATAATTTCAAAAATGTATCCGAACAAGAGATAAACTTTTCTCCTTGTATCTCCACAATATCCAAGTGTAATATCTCGCAAGGATATGATGGAGTCGGGGTAGGCTGCAACTCGGGAGTTGCTGGGTGTCGATTATATTTATTAGCGAGACAAATGTCACAGGAATTTGTGTAACGCGTAATCAGGCTATTCATCCTGGGGAAATCAATAATTTACAAAAAGTTGTTCTTTGTTTTCTCGGGCGTTCCTGCCGGCACGCTTATGCTCTTAACTTATGACCGATCCTCGTTAGCGACATCTTTACCAATTCTTTAAGTAATTCTGAGTTCATAGTTCACGAAATCCTCTAAATATACATTCTGTTGTAACTCAATGCAGCATTCCGAGCCAAAACTATACCCGGCATCTCCTTCTGCTTGGTCGCGTAGTTTTTCTCATTCTTGTTGAGGGATCGCGAGATGTAAGCTATAGATTTGTTTTTCTCCAGTTCACTCTGCGATAGTCAGCTTTGATCGTTGTATTCGAGGCTACCGTTTCAAGATTAACCTGTACTTCAAAATCTGGAAATTAAGCAACTTCCGCGAAAATTAAAAGTATCCTCAGGTCATCAAAAGCCTTCTGATCTTCTTCATTAATGTAAATGGATTGATTTGTCTCTCTTCGTGTAAGATTAGCAGGAGGGTTAAAAACTTTCGCATAGTGTCGGATGAACTTCCTATGATGAGAGCTTAATCCAAGAAAGGATTTGAGTTCCTCTAGATTTTTGGGAGGTTGTCGAATGGTGTCAACCATTTTAATGCCCGGGCGTACAACATGAGGTGTTATCATATCCAAGGAATTCCATTTCGGTGTCCATGAAGTGGATTTTTTCTAGGTTAACCTTTAGGTTAGCTCGGCTTACCTCACATGTATTGATTAATCCGAATAATGAGTCGCACTTACTAACCAACTACAGCAACACGTGTTTAACTTCTTGGGGAAGTTTCTCATAGAAGACTTTTACTTATTTCGACAGCTTTTCTTTCTGTGAAGTCTTATGTCTGGTTTCATTGTTAGAGTATTTGCTTTTCTGTCGATAATGGTCTCACATTTCTTCAGTCATCGCCAATGATACAATCAAGGGTTTCCAATCTAGGTAAAACATAGAATAGATTTGATTTGGGCGTTATTACCTTCTTTCTCGAAGAAGTTCCCCTTAATATATTCTGACGTGAATATTTTCCCTCGTCACATATTCTATCTATGGTAGGCTGGATGGTAGCCTGTCATAAAATATAGATCTTACCCTATTGCTTCTTTAGCGGCTTCTTCATAATTTCCTTCACATTCCTTAACTTCAGGATGGTACAACCTCTGTTGTTGACTTGGGAAGTTAGCTGATCCTAGCCCGCGCTCCATTGGATTCGAAGTATTCGGGTGATTTATGTAATGATTACTTCCGCTCCTCTCAAGATCTATTTTTTCTTATTGGTTTTGGATCAGGTTTTGGTGGACTTACATGCCCGTATTGAGGAGGATTCCAGGAAGAATGCCCAAATATTTCTGGATGACCTTGGTAAAACTTTCTAGACGGCAAAGGCACTGATCAAGTTCGGGCCAAGTGGCGAGTGGATTATATTGTTCCTAAAGTTAAAGTGTTATATTTCCAGACAAGTAAAATATGCTTCAGGGAGGTTCTTGAGCCTTTGAAATACAAACGTACTGGAAATCCCGCCATTAACGCCACAAACAAATACACCCAAAGCTTTATTTTGGTAGATTTCTAGAAGTTTCTTCAATATAGAACTCCGTTTTTAACTTGTTAACCCTCAATGACAATGCCTTTCTGCTTTAATAAAGAAACAAAAATAACAGAGGAAAGTAAGGATGAAACAAGACAAAACCACGTGAATTTAGCTAGAAATATACATTTTTCTTTCTTTCTATTCAGATTTTATTCATACAATTACTCTATATAATCTTAAACTAAGAGATCCTTAACAATATTCCACAATAATTTCTTAACATACAACTATCTTAACTAAGACACTCTTCCTGCCTTCGTCTGGAACGTCCTGATGACCTGATCGCTTCTCGTTGTTTTCATATGACTTAGGGATAAATTCTCACTACAGCTCTACTAAAAAGAAAATACTTTTGTGGCCACTAACACTAGCTTTATTTTATTCGATTTTTTTTCGTCAGTCGCGTGTTTTTTTATTATTTCCTTTTTTTCTTTCTACTTGCGTTACGTTTTCTCGAATCATGCCCAACCTAGCTCGTCCGATTTCTATTGTCGCCTAGCAAAGACTGTCATTTTAATCCGGTCCAAACTACCTCGAACTCTTGGCTGATCAGACGATCGATATCTTTCGTCCACTTTAGGACACGATCGCCTGACCTGGTACCGGTCGAAATAAATGGGAATACGTGGAAGGCCGCAAACTCTTCATCGTTCCGTGCACCGCAAAAGTCCTCGGAGCATCAAGTGTCAGTCCATCGCTGTGGAACAAAAGCAGGAAAACAAAAATAAAGAGATACGAGCAGGCTAAGAAAACCCGCGATCGAACCCACAACCCTCAGCACCCCCTTGCGACTACTCCACCCCCTCGCTAAATCAGACACGATGGGCGTAAACTCTACCTCATGATCCTCACCATTATTCACCCACTCATTTAAACCAATCTTCGGTATACTTTAAGACGAAAACCTTTCAACTGAAGGAAAATCATAATACTCCTCCCTGCCTTTCAAAAAGTTTTCGCCGCAGTACACCCTAGACAGCATCACATTGGCGGTGGAATGGCTTGAGGTCGTTGACGTGCAATACCCCAGCTAACTTCCCGCTGATGTCTGCAAGTTCATACGTTCAGGGGGACACTCCGCGATACCTCGAACGATCCCAAAAATTTAGGTGAAAACTTGGCTGTGAAATACTGCTATTAACGCAATCAGGACCAAAAATCGCACTCAAAACTTTTCTTTCAAAAAGACTAAGGGTGTCCAGGTTTCCGTGCCATAGTATAGGACTGGGATGATCTAGCGGTTATATAAATCGAGCTTAGTCCGTCGAGAGAGGGCTTTATTACTCGATTGCCCCTTGAGACCATAGAAACAGCGACTGGCAAGAGTGATTCTGCGTTTGATTTCGGTACTGATGTTGTTGTCCCTATTTACCGCGGAGCCGAGGTAGACTGCCATTTTTGCTACTTCCGCTTTTATACCAGCAAACGAATCATTGACGGCTCGATGTGTTCATCCCATCTCGTCAATGTCATCAGCGTTAATTAGCAATTGAACTGACTTTAGGAAGACCGTGCCTCTGGAGTTGACTTGTGAGTTACGCACGATTTTCTCGAGGATGATGTTGAAATAGTCACATAGCAGTGCGCTGCCTTGTCTTAAACCTTTTTTGACATTGAAGGTCTCCATCGTCTCCAGAGATCTCCATCGTCATCCTACACAATCTGACGAGTTTGGAAGGAATGCCAAAACTAGACAAGGCACTGTATAGCTCGTCTCTATGCACACTGTCATGTACGGCCTTCAAATCGATGAATAGGTGGTGAGTGTCATTTTGCACTTCTTGGGTTTTTTCCAGGATCTGCCGTAAAGTGAAGATTTGGTATATTGTGGACTTCCCTGGTCTGATATCCCTCGATAATTGACGCAGTCAAAGGGGTGTCCCAGGTGTCGACGGGTTTTCCAGTTCCTAGTTATCTAGAAGAAATGGAGGGCCTTTCCACCAAAGAGTGTTCCCTATGAGTGTCGATGTCAGAAGCCCTCGGGACGCTAAGTCAGCCGGGTTGTATTGTGTCGGGATGTGCCTCCATATGCTGCAGCTGATAAGCCTCTGAATTTCTCCGACTCGATTACTAACGAACATTTTCCGTTTTTCAGGTGGTGAAGTAATCCACACCAGTGCATTCATGGAGTCCGACCATGCGCACATGTTGATACCTTCTTCTTCTAGCATTTTGACCACGTAGCTCATCAACTTTGCCAAAAGACTCCGCCGCATAGCTCCAGCCACGGCAGTGGTCCGGTTTTTAAGGGGGTGTGAATATTGCCTTAATCATCTTGTACTCGTAAGTATACTACTGCCTCATACGCTCGCTCCGATGCATCGCAAAATCCATGGAGTTCTACATTTTCGTTTTTCCTCCTCAGATGAACCCAATCCGGCACGCGATTTTGATTGATGACTGCCAGTTCTTGACGGAATTCCCCCCACTTCTTTTTGAGATCGGAGGGAAGCGGCTGGTCTCATGTCAATCCCTGCCACCACAGCCTCTGCATCATGATTTTTGCACTTACGGTGCAAGGTGCGATCCATCCTACGGGGTCAAGCAGTTTGGCGATTGTAGAGAGGATTGTGCATTTTGTGTACTTCTCGGCATGTGGTGTATCGCTTTTGCAGAGCTGGTTACAATCTTGTCCTTGCATGACGAGCCTATTTGAAACAGATCCTCTACGTTTGCTAAGCGTGCGTTGATAAAATTTTTCGAGCGCTTATCATCCTCTATTGCCCTTAACTTTGCATAATCCTTGTTTATGCAATTTAGGGTGTTTTCAAGAATTTTAAACTCTTGTGGCATTTCTTTATCTATTTATTTAATTAATTAAATTTATGAAATTTAAATAAAGAGAACTGATCAAAGAATGAATAGTTACTGTTTATAATTAATTTCCATGACAGCTGTGTTTTGATTTTACATTGGTTTGGGCCTATTCACAATAATTTTGTTAATTTTATTATAATAATTCGATAGGCATTTGAACGGTGGTTGAATCTTCAACAGCTCCAGTCAACTCAGTTATTCAAGCAGTTAATTGCAGTCAAAATCAAAAAGGTTTCAAGTGTACACAAGTTTCTTCTCTTACTTTGTGTTTGCAATTATTTTTTGCCGTTAATTGTACACAATTAAGTATGGAATGGATGAAAATCAAACAGAACACCGTTAGGGCACCGGACTTAGAAGTTTCGTGTTTTTTCCTTTTGCAGGCCTACATTGAGGTTGTACGTGAGAGATCTTGTCGATATCCGATTCTGTATGAAAGGACTATCGAACTGTGAAAGAAATGGATCAATTTACAGACCGGTCCCTGCATGGGCGCCAGTTAACGAGTCCCTTATAGGAATTCATAAAAAAATACGCGAACGGAGAAGCGGAACCTCTCTCAAACTATTCGACTTATATCTCGAGAAGAAAGAACAATAAAATAATACGTTCATTTCACCACCTACCAAACGAGAATGAATTCCATGCTGACCTAAAATTAAAATTAAACCTATGCCCACATCTACTGGGCAGCCTGCTCGCAAGGGCAGCTGTGTCAAACGGCAAGAGCGGGCACAACACGAATAGTTGATGAGCAAGGTAGTCCCTGTTCCCCCTGTGGCCTGTCGCGCCATCCTCGGGGCTCGTTTCTATTTTGATACTTCCGAGTTTGAAAAGGGTCGGACTGTCCTCTTCAAGAGTCCTCCAACGGCAGGGTGTTGACCGAACTGAAGAAAATTCTATAGGAGGGAGACCACAATAGCGACGAGTCTAACTTCTAAGGGATAAAGCCCTTTACTTCTGCAGCTACTAAAAATAAAAAGGATGCTAAATAAGCGTTCTTCCTCGTTCAGGCAGCAAACTTGAGATGCTACGAAAAATCTATTCCCTAGACTTTCTTGTTATAAAATGGGAAGTATAACGGCCCTCTATCTGAATGTGCGCAATATCCGACCATCTTTCTCAATGTGCGCAATATAAGATGTTGGGACACTAGGGGCAACTGTAGTATGCGGAAAAGAAAATGCAGCTAAGGTGAGGACGAAGTCGCAGTTGGAGCTCCACCCATTCTGGGAAGGCAGGTGGCACCCCGATACCTATGGGGCTTTGTTCTCGAAAATAAAGGAACATAAAAACGATAAAAGCTAGGTTACCCAGCGTTCAAGACAGAAGAGATGGTGAAACTTGGTGAATTGCTATTGTTGTTATGTTCCCAGCACCTACTTGTTTCTATACCTTAGACAATTAAACGTTGCTTACTCGACGTGCCGCTGAATCGATATGTTGCCGGCTGGTGTGATAGAAGATAATAAAAATAATTGGATAGCGCGACTGTCCACAGGGAGACCAGAGCCTAGTTTGGTCATCAATTACTCAATTACTCATTACGATGTGGTTTAAGAACCTGTTTTTTAGTCAGTTATTTGTCTTTGAAGATTGTCAGCAGCTCAAAAGAGATGATGCCGATAAAATTTCGAGGCGTTCAGCCTGCAGCATGTGTCTCGCACTCTATCCACTACGCCACGGCCACCACTTATTACTATACTAATACTATTTTTGATGACTTTACATTGCATTTAAGTAATTTACTGTTTCTTAGTTAATTTCTTCTTTTTGAGCTAGTTACGTTAACTTACGGCCGTAAACGAAGTGCACAATGTAGTGTTTCCTCCACTTCTGTAATTGATTAGCTTTACTGTTGCAACTAGTACTTCCTTATTTTTTACCTGCTGTGAGAAATAGGTTAATGGATAAACAGAGATAGATTACACATAATGACATATGACGTAGTACACACATTAGTTAGCAATATTGGCGTATGAGTGAGGTTTTATATAACCCGTGAGTTCTTAATCTTTTGCTTATTCTATTTCTCAATCTACAAGGTTATTCAGTTTCGTATAACATTGCGTCAAAATCGTTGATTCTTTTTCGGGAATATTGTGTTTTTTTCGTTTAGTTATCGCTGTATTCAAATATGTGTAGTTTGAATGTTTTAAGTACGTACTTGTGTAGTGTGACAGTAATTGAATAGATAAAATGTCGAACCCAATCGAATAATATTTGAAATTTGATGTTTTTGTTTGTTTTGTTATACTATTAATAATAATAATTGTTGGCGCTACAGTCCAAAGGGGGACCAAGGCCTAGCTTGCTCATCAACTACTCGTGTTGTGCGCGCTACTATTCTCTCACGAGTAGAAGGGATCTACAGTTTTTTGCCGACTCCGAACGGCGAAATTTGAGAAGCTTTCTTAAACAGTTATTACTCTTTGAGTGTTGTCAGCAGCTCGAAAGAGGTGGTGCCGTGAAAAAAATTGAAAAATTAGTGTTGAGCTGGGAGTCGAACCTAGACCCTTCGGCGTGTGAGCGTCGCACTCTACCCACTACGCCACTGCGACCACTTTGTTGTACTATTGCATCTCTATAGTTATTGCTGGTAAGGTGATAAATCTTTGAAACAGAAGTTCAAAAATTCTCTGATTTTTAACCCATAGCCCTAAATTCCACTTACTTCGTGGAAGTCTTTCGTCCCGAAGTAAGACCAAATCTCCTTTCCCAGGCGTTTCTCCCTCCGTTTGTGTCCACCTTGGTCGTTGTTACAGACGCGTGAGATAAAGAAAACGAAACTATTACAAAGTGTGATATTTAAGCTATTATCTTGTTGGCAACGTGACACATGTGACTAAATTCCGCACCAAATTTACATTGTTGGACATTAAATCACCGACACGCTTACGTAGAGTGCGAACTGAAGAAAATATAGCAGCTGTATCGGCCAGTGTTAGTGATGACCATCCTTAACAACGTGAGATGATACCCAACTTTTGTTTGCCGAAATTGCAAGAGTTTGACTTGTTTAACATGTGTTTTTTATAAGACGGTGCCACATGCTACACAGCACGCACAACAATGGACTTATTGAAAGGCGAGTTCCGTGAACATTTTATTTCACGTTCGGGACCGGTCAATTGGCCGCCTAGATCGTGCGATTTAACGCGTTTAGACTATTTTTTTAGGGGCTATGTTAAAGCTCATGTCTATACAGACAAGCTTCAACTGTCGCATTGGAAGACAACATTGAAGCAATTGGACTAAGCGGATGGACCATTTGAGGCGCATTCAAAGTCAACATTTGCATGAAATAATCTTCAAACATTAAATTGTATCGACCGTACTATCGATTCAAATAAAGATTTCATGCATTTTTCTGAATTTAATGTGCTTTTTTTTTAAAAAAAACTTTCCTGTAAATTATAAAAAATCACCCTTTATTTATTATCTGCGAAAAAACATTCGATGTTGATTGTTGCTCAATGGCACTGAGTGCAATATCAGCAAATTTGCCAATGCGGGTCTCTGTTGGGACTGAATTAGCGATAAAAGTGTGGGTGGCATCTGCGGCGTGCAACATATGTCCCCCGCACCTAGTATTTCGGCTCCTGATGAAACTGTTTATTTTATATAATATAAGGCTATACAAATTATTGTTATTAATATACAAATTGTCAAATTGAGTACTCTGTGGTTATAGAATTCGTTTTGAATTAAATCTATGTTGTCTATATCTAGGATTTTATTATTTAGGCTTATATTTGATACCTAAATGTCTAAGTTTAATGGATGGTTATGGAGGTTACATTCAAAATGGATACTTCACAATTTTCAAATTTCATTATTACATTATTTTGCAGTTTTAAGCTTTCTCTTTCTTCGCGATTACTTAATATTGTCAGTTTAGTATTTTTAATTACAATTAGTCCTTCTTTTATTTCATCATTCAGTTACAATATTTTTAATTTCTGTTTATAATCTTATTGCAGGGATAACAGATTTTGAATTGTCTTAATTGTTTTCTTCCACTTTTTCCTTCATCATAATATAAATCGGAGCCAATCAAAAGTTTAGTAGGTTTGATTTTAATTTTTTCTCCAATAGAATTGGTAATTGAGAGGATTAATGCTTGATGAAAGGGAACAGATTATAGCCATTGTCGGTACTGCAAACTTTTATTTGTTTAAGTTTTTCTAAACTAATTTTATTTTCTTCAATATTTTTAAACGTTAAAAACGCTAATTGCTAGCATACCTAATCTGCTTCTGAGAAAATTATTTTGTATTTTTCTATAACATTGTCAATGTGTTCGATTCTATTTTCTATCTGCAGAATTAGGCTTCGACTGCGTTATTAATTGGTAAGTCCCATGAATAAGTGGGTAATCGATTACCGATGTGTGTAATAGTTTCTTGTATTTACTATTAGTTTTTCAGTGGCATCACTAAGTAATTTTAATCGTTCTTCTATAACCTAATCTAACCTATCTTCTTCGCCCATAGTTCCGAAAATTATCTTCAGTATATTACCTCCAAAATCTCTCTTTTATTCTTTTAAGTTTACTCTTACTGTTGAATTGTCTTTAGCTTAGTTCTAAGTTCACCGAGTCTTTGAAAGATATAAGTTCCTTAGGTTTGTTTGTCTGTTGTTTGCTCAATGTCAGTAATGTTTACGACATGAATTACTTTATCGTAATGATCAACTAAGTTTTCATTATCATATTTAATTATTGTATAAAAATTTTCAGTGTTAATAGTTTAAATGTTTGTTTTCTTAAGTTTTCTCATTATTTTGTCTCAGCCGTAGGCGTCTCTTTTAGTTTCGCAAATTCACTTCGAGTTTTATTCGCGTACACTAAATTATTTCGATTTCGGAAAATTGTCCGTGTTTTCCTTTTGAGCTGTATCTTACAACTGTGTTGGGGCGCGGTTGGACCGTATCTGAATATCGGTTTGAGTTTATTTCTATCAGCTCTGGGGTTCCGAATATATGCTCGGCTTCGGGTTTCAAGATAACTTTCGCGATCATTGTTTATCTTTGATATACATCGCCCTTTATTTTTCATTATGAGGTCGGCAATTTTTATCTTCTCACATTTCCCCAAAGTGTATATTGTATGGAGAATCTTTAGTTACTCTATGGATAGAAGTATTGTAGCCTTGTAGCCATTGTTACAGTTTTTCGAATTTCATTTGTAGTAGTTTCCTGTGTGAGATTTCACTCTGGTTAAATGAAAATTGATTGTGTGTTCTCTTAGGAATGTATTTATTCTAGGCACATTAAATTCGTTGTCTTAGGTTTTCCGGTTAGCAAATCACCTCAGCTATATTTTCTTCTAGAGTTATATGGGAAACATTAGGAAGATATCTTGCTTCTCCAAATTTGCTAAATCTATCTATACATGTCAAAAACTTTGTTTTAGTGGTCTTAGGTTTTTCAGCGTCTCTGTTAAGTGAAAATTTTGTTTTATATGTTGCCTATTATATTTATGTATGCGATAAAGATTGCAAGAGTTAAATATTTCTGTAATTAGACAACGAAGATTTTGAAAGACTATATTCTTTATCAGGCCTGGCTAGATTTCTTCAATGCCTGCATGATTATTTTCATGTTCGTTGCGTGTTAGCTTGACTGCTTTTCCTTCGGTATCTACATATATCTTTTGCAAAATTTTATTCTAGTTCCATAAAATTTAATTAATTTGTGTTAGAGTATATTAATTTTTCGTGCTATATAAGTTTTTACAAAGTTTTCAAAATCATGTTTTCTTACCATATTTACACCTCTACTAATTCTGGTCATTCCTTTCAAAACTTTCATTTTAATAATAATTAACTTATGTTGAGAATATAAGTTATACGTTATAAGTTACGTGCGTAGTGCGTAGCCTAAAATGTAGAAGCGTATGTGTGTGCAATAACCAAGGCCCACAACGGGCAGTGAAAGTCAGAAGGGTGTGCGTTAACCAAGCCACTTTAACAAACGAACGTGCAAAGTAAAACGAAACGGATTGAGAGTGCGCTACGCAATACCGAAGAAGTGCGCGTAGTGCCGCGAAAAAATTATCGCGAAAAAAGTGGACACCAAGCCATTTAAGGACACAAGTGAAACTCAAGGAAAAGTGCTCCCCAGTATGCGTATAACCAAGGGGACAAACAGGAGTCAAGACGATCGGCAGTGCTGGAACCTATACAATTGTTATGAAAGGAAAAGCTATCCAATTTATATTTCTGTAAGTTATTATTATTTTGCTGTAATAATATTGAACGCAATTATAAGAACTCATTCTCATAAAAAATTATAAACAATACAATTTACTAGAACTCATTTTGTACACTATTATTGTAATTTAATGACTAAGTCGATTCATTCATAAAAACAAAAATGTCGAACCCAAACATTTCAATCAGGCCATCTCGGCTAGACATGCTAACTAAAAATGTTTCTGCTCCCAGTACCGCTGCTCCCAGTACCTCTGCTCTTTATAATTCTGCTACTTCTGCCCCCTACCTCATCAATGACGCTTTATTACTGACAATTACAAGACTAATGACATAGACTTAACAGATGCAGGGAAGAAAGATTTTTAACTCTATAATGAGCCCCGCGTCCGATATCAACAACGATGTTGATGAACCGATAAACGTATCCGATATGAGTACATCTGGAGTCCTATATCACCCCATTAAATTGGGAAAAGATATCCAAATGTCTGACGTTACACTACGCAATCAAAAGGGACTTGGGAACCCTTCAATAGCAGATGACTATGCTGGTTCAAGGCAATAGCACGATACCAGAGTTCTACCAAGCAGTATACCACTACCTTTCCCTTCTTTTAAATAAACAAGGCTCATTAGACATGAGCCAAGTCACTTACCAATATGACACAATGTTATAGAGACAAAGCTCTGGACAGATTTGACTGAGGCCTCAAGGGTAATCTGCCCAGACTCCTTAGCATAAGGGAGTTTGCAGACCTCCCACAAGCCTTACATCTATGCTTTAATTACAAAACATTGATTTCCGAACACAATACGCGAATAATTCAGAAGCTTCCGCTCGAAAAACCTTTCTACCCCCACCGGTACCTCCTCGTAGAAAAGTAAATCCGCCTCAACATACACAAATTTTCCCTCCTCGGCGAGAATTACACCCGCATCTGTTGCATAATCCTCGTCAAGCTCATTCTCCTCCATCCATCTACGCAAACAGGACCAAAAATCGCACGTAGAACTTTTCTCTCGAAGAGACTAAGGGCTTCCTCATCCGTCTTTGCTAACCTCCAAGATTATAATAATAATTGTTGGCGCTACAGTCCAAAGGGCCACCAGGGCCTAGCCTGCTCATCAACTACTTGTGTTGTGCGCGCTACTGTTCTCTCACGAGTAGAAGGGACCTACAGTTTTTTGCCGACTCCGAACGGCGAAATTTGAGAAGCTTTCTTAGACAGTTATTACTCTTTGAGTGTTGTCAGCAGCTCGAAAGAGGTGGTGCCGTGAAATATTAGAAAAATTGGTGTTGAACTTGGAGTCGAACCTAGACCCTTCGGCGTGTGAGCGTCGCACTCTACCCATTACGCCACGGCGACCACCAACCTCCAAGATTCCGCGCCATAAAGTAGGACATAATGATCAAGCTGTTATATAAAGCGAGCTTAGTCCTTCGAGAGAGGGCTTTATTACTCAATTACCTCTTTTGCCCAAAGAAACAGCGATTGGCAAGAGTGATGGCATCAGGCTCTCTTATCGAAAATGCGTACTTTTGGGATCGATGAATCCCTTCTTCAATGGATTAGAAATTACCTTTCGAATCGTTCCATACAAATCGTTTTGGATGGATTCAAGTCTGATATTCACCATATTAATGGTTATGTTCCCCAGGGCTCTGTTTTGTCTCCGACACTCTTCCTCATTTTTATAAATGATGTCTTGTCTGCTACTTCTAATCGTATTCATTCCTTTGCTGATGACAGTACCCTCAGCTTTTCATATTCGTTCCTTGGCTCACGTCAATCCACTTCGGCCATAGACTCGGGACAGCAGCCTATGTTAAGCACATTAAATTCCGACCTTGACAGCATAATCGATTGGGGAAATAAGAATAGAGTGGAATTTAATGCTTCCAAAACCCAGTGCTGTAATGCTTCTAAAGACCTCCCTGCAAATGCTTCTAAGACCTCCCTGCACCTGCTGGATAGAATTCAAAAGCGAGCGATAAAACTTATAGGTGACAGTAATACTGCGAAGTCGATTGACTCGTTAGAACACCTACGTAATGTCGCGTCGTTGTCACTCTTTTATCGCTAACAAGAAATGCTCAGATGAATTATCCAGTTGCATTCCTCCCCTTCAAGAATTCACCCACAATACACGCCTCGCTAGGAATGCCGACCAATTCACCCATAAGCCCTCTTTCGGACGTACAGTCAAATTCAGAGACTCGTTCTTTAGCCGCCCTACACGAATCTGGAATGCTCTTCCCAGTTCGATTTTTCCTCCTCATTACAATCCACAGGCATTTAAAACCAATGTGCATCGGTACCTCCTCTCCCTCTCGTCCTTTATACCTCCGGCCCGTGCTTTGACTTAATCCGGTCACTTAAGGGTACTCGCAACCAATTTTGCAGGCGTCAATTATATATAAAAAAAAATGTGTTATTTATATGCTTAACATATACATACAAAAAAGTGAACCTTTTTTGGTTTTTGTTTTTTATTATTATTATTTTTTTTTTTTGTATTTTTGGTTTTAATTTTTTTTTTGGTTTGTTTTTATAAATTTTATATTTTTTTGTTTTATTTCTTTTGGTTTTGAAAAATGTTTTAAAATTACCTTAATCTTTGTGAGTTGACCCTAGTAAATCAACTATCCTCTCTTTTGCTATAAGAAGTTAGCGGCATCGAAAACTGATTCTGGCGTAACCACCAGTAAAAAAGCCGTTCCTTTGCAGAGACTGCTCTGTCGCGGGCAGAAATCGCTCTACTGAACCGTAGGAGTTCCTTCGTGGCTGCGACGTCCGACTCGTATTGAAGTTGCCTTTCTACTGTTCGGCGTACGACATGGAAGATGATAGGGCAGTCTTCCCCATCTTGTATCAGAACTATAGTGCCCAAGTTCCGAAAATTATCTTCAGTATATTACTTCCAAAATTAAATAATGCTCTTTTATTCTTTTAAGTTTACTTTTACTGTTGAATTGTCTTTAGCTTAGTTCTAAGTTCACCGAGTCTTTGAAAGATATAAGTTCCTTAGGTTTGTTTGTTTGTTGTTTGCTCAATGTCAGTAATGTTTACGACATGAATTACTTTATCGTAATGATCAACTAAGTTTTCATTATCATATTTAATTATTGTATAACCATTTTCAGTGTTAATAGTTTAAATGTTTGTTTTCTTAAGTTTTCTCATTATTTTGTCTCAGCCGGAGGCGTCTCTTTTAGTTTCACAAATTCACTTCGAGTTTTATTCGCGTACACTAAATTACTTCGATTTCGGAAAATTGTCCGCGTTTTCCTTTTGAGCTGTATCTTACAACTGTGTTGGGGCGCGGTTGGACCGTATCTGAATATCGGTTTGAGTTTATTTCTATCAGCTCTGGGGTTCCGAATATATGCTCGGCTTCGGGTTTCAAGATAACTTTCGCGATCATTGTTTATCTTTGATATACATCGCCCTTTATTTTTCATTATGAGGTCGGCAATTTTTATCTTCTCACATTTCCCCAAAGTGAATATTGTATGGAGTATCTTTAGTTACTCTATGGATAGAAGTATTGTAGCCTTGTAGCCATTGTTACAGTTTTTCGAATTTCATTTGTAGTAGTTTCCTGTGTGAGATTTGACTCTGGTTAAATGAAAATTGATTGTGTGTTCTCTTAGGAATGTATTTATTCTAGGCACATTAAATTCGTTGTCTTAGGTTTTCCGGTTAGCAAATCATCTCAGCTATATTTTCTTCTAGAGTTATATGGGAAACATTAGGAAGATATCTTGCTTCTCCAAATTTGCTAAATCTATCTATACATGTCAAAAACTTTGTTTTAGTGGTCTTAGGTTTTCGGCGTCTCTGTTAAGTGAAAATTTTGTTTTATATGTTGCCTATTATATTTATGTATGCGATAAAGATTGCAAGAGTTAAATATTTCTGTAATTAGACAACGCAGATTTTGAAAGACTATATTCTTTATCAGGCCTGGCTAGATTTCTTCAATGCCTGCATGATTATTTTCATGTTCGTTGCGTGTTAGCTTGACTGCTTTTCCTTCGGTATCTACATATATCTTTTGCAAAATTTTATTCTAGTTCCATAAAATTTAATTAATTTGTGTTAGAGTATATTATTTTTTCGTGCTATATAAGTTTCTATAAAGTTTTCAAAATCATGTTTTCTTACCATATTTACACCTCTACTAATTCTGGTCATTCCTTTCAAAACTTTCATTTTAATAATAATTAACTTATGTTGAGAATATAAGTTATTTTCGAGCACGCTGCAAAATAACATCGTACACTCGCATCTGGGTCACTCACATTTAGGTTATTCCACGCTGCACGTTGCACTCGCATCTGTGTCACCAGAATATCTGAGTTAGTGTCTGGAATGTCAAAGCGGCGATCACTTCCTTTTGTTGACAAGTGCAGAATTAACAATTAAGAGCAATAAATAGATTTAAAAAATCGATTATATTTTAGTTCTAGTTTTATACTGAAATTCGAGGCCCTTATTGCCCTGAAAAATATTTTTTTAAGTAAACGAACTTTTTTTCATTAACTGGCGCCCGAGCAGGGAATGCGTAGTCCTGCATTTGTGTCGTGCGTAGTGCGTAGCCTAAAATGTAGAAGCGCATGTGTGTGCAATAACCAAGGCCCACAACGCGCAGTGAAAGTCAGAAGGTTGTGCGTTAACCAAGCCACTTTAGCAAACGAACGTGCAAAGTAAAGCGAAACGGATTGAAAGTGCGCTACGCAATACCGAAGCAGTGCGCGTAGTGCCGCGAAAAAATGATCGCGCAAACTGTGGACACCAAGCCATTTAAGGACACAAGTGAAACTCAAGGAAAAGTGCTCCCCAGTATGCGTATAACCAAGGGGACAAACAGGAGTCAAGGGACAAGACCCTAACAGCCGCCTTGAAGACGATCGGCAGTGCTGGAACCTATACAATTGTTATGAAAGGAAAAGTTATCCAATTTATATTTCTGTAAGTTATTATTATTTTGCTGTAATAATATTGAACGAAATTATAAGAACTCATTCTCATAAAAAATTATAAACAATACAATTTACTAGAACTCATTTTGTACACTATTATTGTAATTTAATGACTAAGTCGAGTCATTCATAAAAACAAAAATGTCGAACCCAAACATTTCAATCAGGCCATCTCGGCTAGACATGCTAAAAAAAAATGTTTCTGCTCCCAGTACCTCTGCTCTCAATAATTCTGCTACTTCTGCCCCCCATCCTCATCAATGACGCTTTATTACAGACAATTACAAGACTAATGACATAGACTTAACAGATGCAGGGGAGAAAGATTTTTAACTCTATAATGAGCCCCGCGATGTTGATGAACCGATAAACGTATCCGATATGAGTACATCTGGAGTCCTATATCACCCCATTAAATTGGGAAAAGATATCCAAATTTCTGACGTTACACTACGCAATCAAAAGGGACTTGGGAACCCTTCAATAGCAGATGATTACGCTGGTAAGCACTATACCACTACCTTTCCCTTCTTTTAAATAAACAAGGCTCACTAGACATGAGCTAAGTCACTTACCAATATGACACAATGTTATAGAGACAAAGCTCTGGACACATTTGACTGAGGCCTCAAGGGTAAAGCCTTACATCTATGCTTTAATTACAAAACATTGATTTCCGAACACAATACTCGAATAATTCACATATCACATATAATAATTCGCATCTGTTGCATAATCCTCGTCAAGCTCAATCTCCTCGTTTCTGTTGTGAGCAGCCTCAATACTTTCATTAACAAAATCAGCACCCACAACCCCCTCCGAAGCAACGACCTTTACACCCACATAGACCATTCTGTGATGTCAGAGAAAGTGAACCATCAAAACAGACCTCGTAATTAACCAGTTCCAGTGAAGCGTCAACATTCGCAGCAAATTCGTCAACCACAGAAGATGCAACGAGTCTACTACCCACTACGCCAAGGCGGCCACTATTTAGAATTCTCCATGGGGCAATTCAACTTTCGCACTCGTACAGTAGCAAGAGTACTTAAATATCTAAACATACACATAGCCGCTGGCCCGGATGGTGTACCCCCTGTTCCTCCGAAGAGGTATTCTTCTACGCTGGCAAAACCACTGCGTAAGCTTTCCCATTTGTCCTACTCTTCATGGCTCTTTCGGAGTAAGTGGAAAACTGCATTTGTCCAGCCCGTCCCTAAAAGGGGCGAATCTTCGTCACCCACCTCCTACCGACCCAGCGCACTAACGTCCCTTCTCCCCAAGATCATGGAAACGCTGATAAACCGTCAGCTTATGAAATATCTTGAGTCCCGGAAGCTTCTTAATGACCTGCAGTACGGCTTCCGAAGCAACCGTTTCACTGGTGATCTGATGGCATATCTCACTGAAAAGTGGAACCAATCTTTGCACAATGTAGGAGAAAGCAAGATTGTTGCACTTGATATTTCAAAGGCATTTGACAGGGTCTGGCATCAGGCTTTTTCTTCTCCTTGTGGCGCTACAGTCCGGGGTGAACCTGGGCCTCAATCAACATACCTCTCCAGCCGGCACGATCTTTCACCAGCTGCCTCCAGTTGCGCACTCCAAGTTGGTTGAGGTCCTTCTCCACTTGTGTGCGCCACTTAAGTCTAGGTCGTCCTCTGCTGCGTTGTCCCAATGGCAAGGATTCAAAGACTTTTCGGGCCGGAGCAGTGGTGTCCATACGCTCTACATGGCCAAGCCATCTTAAGCGGTGTATCCGTAGACGCGTGACCAGGCGCATGTCGCTGTATAGCCCATAGAGTTCGTCATTAAATCTTCTCCTCCAGATGCCATCAACGCAAACAGGACCAAAAATCGCACGTAGAACTTTTCTCTCGAAGAGACTAAGGGCTTCCTCATCCGTCTTTGCTAACCTCCAAGATTCCGCGCCATAAAGTAGGACATAATGATCAAGCTGTTATATAAAGCGAGCTTAGCCCTTCGAGAGAGGGCTTTATTACTCAATTACGTCTTTTGCCCAAAGAAACAGCGATTGGCAAGAGTGATGGCATCAGGCTCTCATATCGAAAATACGTGCTTTTGGGATCGATGAATCCCTTCTTCAATGGATTAGAAATTACCTTTCGAATCGTTCCATACAAATCGTTTTGGATGGATTCAAGTCTGATATTCACCATATTAATGGTGGTGTTCCCCAGGGCTTTGTTTTGTTTTCGACACTCTTCCTCATTTTTATAAATGATGTCTTGTCTGCTACTTCTAATCCTATTCATTCCTTTGCTGATGACAGTACCCTCAGCTTTTCATATTCGTTCCTTGGCTCACGTCCCTCCACTTCGGCCATAGACTCGGAACAGCAGCCTATGTTAAGCACATTAAATTCCGACCTTGACAGCATAATCGATTGGGGAAATAAGAATAGAGTGGAATTTAATGCTTCCAAAACCCAGTGCTGTCTACTGTCGTTAAAGCGATCACAAAATAATCAGCCGTTATCCATGAACGGCACTTGCGTTGTTGAAACCGAAAGACTTTCCATCCTCGGTATGTGTATCAACCCAACAATTAGTTGGAACGATCACATATTTGAGGTCGCCAAAAATGCTGCGAAATGTCTAGGCTTCCTTAAATGATGCAAAAAGTACTTCACCCCCTCGGATCTGACTACAATATACAAGGCTTACATACTCCCAAAACTTGAGTATAGCGCTCCTGTTTGGTCAAATGCTTCTAAGACCTCCCTGCACCTGCTGGATAGAATTCAAAAGCGAGCGATAAAAGTTATAGGTGACAGTAATATTGCGAAGTCGATTGACTCGTTAGAACACCGACGTAGTGTCGCGTCGTTGTCACTCTTTTATCCCTAACAAGAAATGCTCAGATGAATCATCCAGTTGCATTCCTCCCCTTCAAGAATTCACCCGCAATACACGCCTCGCTAGGAATGCCGACCAATTCACCCATAAGCCCTCTTTCGGACGTACAGTCAAATTCAGAGACTCGTTCTTTAGCCGCCCTACACGAATCTGGAATGCTCTTCCCAGTTCGATTTTTCCTCCTCATTACAATCCACAGGCATTTAAAACCAATGTGCATCGGTACCTCCTCTCCCTCTCTTCCTTTATACCTTCGGCCCGTGCTGTGACTTAATCCGGTCACTTAAGGGTACTCGCAACCCCTTTTGCAGGCGTCAATTACATAAAAAAAATGTGTTTTTTATATGCTTAACATATCCATACGAAAAGGTGAACCTCTTTTAGGTTTTTGTTTTTTATTATTATTTATTTATTTTTTTTTTTTTTATTTTTGGTTTTAATTTTTTTTTGGTTTTTTTAATAAATTTTATATTTTTTTGTTTTATTTCTTTTGGTTTTGAAAAATGTTTTAAAATTACCTAAATTTTTGTGAGTTGACCCTAGTAAATCAACTATCCTCTCTTTTGCTATAAGAAGTTAGCGGCATCGAAAACTGATTCTGGCGTAACCACCAGTAAAAAAGCCGTTCCTTTGCAGAGACTGCTCTGTCGCGGGCAGAAATCGCTCTACTGAACCGTAGGAGTTCCTTCGTGGCTGCGACGTCCGACTCGTATTGAAGTCGCCTTTCTAATGTTCGGCGTACGACATGGAAGATGATAGGGCAGCCTTCCCTATCTTGTATCAGAACTATAGTGCCCAAGTAGAGGAAAGCTTCAGGTGGAATGAGGTCGTCAAGACGCACTCGTTCAAGCTGTAAGTTGAAGTCATGCCTCGAGCAGTGTGACTCCGAGTCAACTTAATAATAAAATTATCTATCCTTATAAGGTTAGCCTCATTATACAGAACCTCGTTAGGGTAGAATTTCTTGTACTGGGATTTTGGTGTTCAATATAATCGAAGACAGGCTCGTAGGCACCGCCTCTCGTACCCCGTCCTTAAACCAAATTGGTTTTCCGGTATTAATTGTTTTTCCTCAACCCATTCTTTCAGAGCTCTAATGTGTATCTTCTCGAATACCTTGCTTATGCAAGGAACAGAGAATGGAGGAATGGAGATTCGTCGGGATTGAGGTATCTTTGCCCCGTTTTGGAATGGGCTGTATGACTGGTGTTTTCCAATGCACCGGGTAGTATGCATTACTCAATGCATTGTTGAACCGCGGTCGATGGCTCAGAACAATATTTGGTTTCCTATTAATTTCCACTGACTTCTTCTTCTTCTTTAGTGAGTTGAGAATACCTTGGAGTTCGTCTTTAGAAACAAGGATGGAGTTGTTTCCATCATCGGGGACGACATTATTTAACGGAAGATCGTCACAGAACCTGGTAGAACCAGGGTTCATGGATCGCCATTGACTTTTTTCACTACGAAGGCAGACATGGTTAAGCCAGGCTCTGTTTTCCATGTCATGATTTGGACTACGAGTCTCGTTGACCGTATACACTCTCTGGAAAACAGCACCATTTGCTCTTACCTTCTCCTGGGGATCCTCGACTACGAAATTGTCGTTCTGAAGCATCCCCATCTGGATCGATCCCAACTGTTGTCAGTAGATTCGCGTTGTCCGTTGTTCTGTTAAGTCGAACACGTTGGATGTCATTATGGTCTTTCCTCCGGAAGATATTATTTACTTGCGGGAACATGCTCGGGTTTTCGGATTGTACAGCCCGAATCATATTGACCCAATACAAGCTTACAGCTAGTCTGTAATTATGTTTGATTAACTGTTGGAGTAATTTTATCTGAGATTTCAAAGAGCGAATTTCTACACTCTGTGGGTCCGTAAACCGCCGAGTTTAAGTCTTGACAGGAGTCTACTTTTTTGCACGTGAAGTACAACGATAGTCGCATTCCGATAAATGTCGCCCTAAACGGTTCGTGCTACCTTCGGGATTGATTTGTCCATTGTTCGTTTAATGGCTTCGTTCATTTGTCTGAGGTACCCATCAACCTCTTCGTTCGTTAGGTTTCTGTGGATGATAGGAGGATTGATCGCACTCGAACTTATTTCTCTGTCTAGTTCGGGAGCTGTATTACCGCGGCGAGACCACTTTGATCACTGTCGTACTCGACCGTAGTTAAACAGTTCCTCGTGTATCGGAACAGTGTTACCCCATTCACCATGTTTAGCGTTCCGGCTAAAATATAGTCATTTTCTTCCGAATCTTAACGGAAGTTAGAGAATAGAGCCTGTAGTTTCGAAAGAAAGTTAGGGTTTTGAGGTTCTGATGCATAGGCAGCGATCACAAACAACTTCTTTCCACCTTGGAGAGAGATGCCTGCGACCGCTGCTTCTAGCACACTAAATCGTACATCACTGCTATACACAACCTTATGATAAATGTTATTTTTTATCAAGAGAGCGACTCCGCCACCTCGAGTGGATTGGGGTCGACCTCTTATAATTTTATGATAACTTTTGTACCTGAGATTGCGCGTCTGGTTTAGCTTTGTTTCGCTAACCATTAGCACATCAGGATTGTGGGTTTCCAACAAATTAGAGAGCGTAAGTTTTCATTCGATCCTTATCAGTGAATTAACATTCACCACTAGGATCTAAAGGGTTCTTACCTCGCCTGAGCCTATTATATCTGTGTGAGGAAATCTACTCTAGCCGCTTGCGTTAGGAAACCGACCATCTGTTTCTGCAAGACAATCATCTGCGCTTGCATCGACTGGAAAGAGGGCTCTACTTCAGGTTACCTGGCCATATGAGCTGGGGCACTGTCCGTTGTGCTGGTAGTCTGCCTGCCACCATTTGGGCGTAACAGAAGTAGCTAAAGTGTTCCTTACATCCTGGCTTCTACTATTTGTTTGTTCCTTACATCCTTTATTCTCTGACGGAGCTCTTTGATTCGTGAGCACCCTACACAAGTTGCAGGATGTCCATTTCCTCCGCAGAATACACATTTGAGAAGCGCCTTGTCCTCGATTTCTTCCGCCCCTAATGGTAATCGCTTCTGATGGGGCTGAAGGTACATCGTCCGCAGCGGAACTCCATATTTCAGTTCTCCGCCACGTCCCCCAGTCTTCTGCACCTCGCACATTGGAGTACGTGGTCAGACTTGCTTAATTTTGCCCAGTTTACACGAAAAGAATTTTTCGTAGGCTGTCAATTTTGGTGCTATGGGTTACCTGTACTGCAGTCCTTTCCTCCTCTTCTTCACTTCACGTCCCAGCCACCGGTGAAAAAATAATTTTATGTTCCCCCACGAGATTCGAACCCGGGATTACTAGTCACTACACTGTTGTCTTTTCTCACTATATCAGCACACTTATTTTCCGCAGAAGTCGAAACACAAGCGTACTCCCCGGCGGGCAGTGAACAACTGGGATTTTTTTTTAAAGTATCAATTCACATATAATAAGCAAAAATAAGACAATGGGATATGAATGAGGAAACTCTGGAAAATATCCTCGCTATGCAACGCAAGTGGATGCAGAAGATATTGCTGGATCATAAAACATGAATGAAAGCAAACATGAGCCAGAGCACGACTGCAGCGGTAGTGCAACCTTTCCCAGCATATAAGAAGGAAGACAACTGGAAAACATACCTTAAACAAATGGAGCAGCATTTTGAAGCATGTGGTATCACAGAGGAGAGCGAAAAGAGAACATTTTTCTTTTCTTTGAATGGATCTGATAACTTTGAAATTCTGCAAAAACTATACAGTAAGGACGACTTAGAGGCGAAAACCTTCAAGGAATTAGCGGGTAAGCTAAGTGAGCACTTTGTTTCTAAAATCCATGTACTTGCAACGAGATACCAGTTTCACAAAAACATTATGAAACCTGGACAAACTTATGCGGTGTGGGTGACAGATCTCAGAGGCATTGCGCGTAACTGCCTATTTACCTGCCCTGAATCGGATTGTGCAAAGTCGTACGTAGATGTTTTGGTTTTGTATACACCACATGATAGTATCCCTACTCAAGCCCTTCAAAAAACGAACCCCTCTCCTCACCACATATTAGATATCGCCAACGTTTTTGAAACAACGCAGAAAACGTGCTGTGCAATCAAAGAAGACGACGTGGTAGAAGTAAACCAGCTACCAGACACCATCCAACTTCATAAGCCCTCTTCATCTTCACAATCGTTGAGCAATTCCTGTCCCGGTTGTTTTATTCATCATAGTGGAATGGATAGACGACACTATAATACTATGTGCCATAGGTGCAAGAAAGTAAGACATATAAAAGCAGTATGTACGTCAAGCAATTTCAATTCCGGTAGTAAGAACTGAGAAAAAACAACAAATAGCAGGAGTCACAGATGTCAGCGAAGTAGCAGGAGTTCATCTCACAGAAGGAACTCACAAGGGCATGGGAAGTATGCAGCTAGCAGTCATGAGTAACTCAACTTTCACAACATAGTGCAATCTAGTGAGCGTGTGGGAGTGTCCAAGGGATCGGGATCATGGATTTTGATGGCCGTAACTGTAAATGGAAGTCAAGTAGACACAGGCGCATCGTGCTCGTTGGTTGGGTTAGAAGGATACCAGTGCCTGGGTCAACCGAAGTGTACTCCAACAAATAAATGTCTACATGCTTATGGTGGAACACCACTGGAGGTCAAGAATGAATTAAATGTTGAGGTTAGCTGCGGGGACACAGTACATAAACTCAATTTACTGGTAGTTAACAGTTCTGGGGTTAACATATTGGGATTGGATTGGTTTCATGTTTTAAATTTGAAAATTAAACACTTTTTTTTGCAAATTTCCTCAAATGTACCTTTAATCACTAAGATTGAGCAGTTATGACACAAATATACCAATCTGTTTTCAGATGAATCAGGTAGAGATCATAAAGATTATAAAGCGCATTTAGCTCTTAAAGAAGAGGCTGTGCCAAAGTTTGCCCCTCCTCGATCCATACCATGCACTCATGAATGAGACAAGGAATGAAATTGAGCGGATAATAAACAGAGGCATTTTAAACCAGGTGTATCGTACGCAATGGGCTTCACCAGTAGTAGTGGTACAAAAGCCTGTTGATGGAATACGAATATGTGGAGATTTCAAAATATGTTTAAATCCACAATTGATAACCAAGAGATATCATTTTCCTCGAATTCGGGATATATTCCACAAATTACGAGGAGGACCTTACCTTTCGGACTTGCAGATTGAGTTGAATGAGCTATCAAAGTAAATTGAAGTGATCAATACACCTTTCGAATTGTATCAATACAATCATAAATAGTGAATTCAAAATATTATGGAACAACTGTTTAGCGATCTACCTGTGGCAGTTTATCTGTATGATTTTGTTGTTACCGGAAATAATGATAGCGAGCATTCACGTAACTTGGAGGTTTGTAATAAACACAAATGTACTTTTGCCAACATTGAAATAGAGTATTTGGGGCATACCCTTTCAGCTAAAGGCATTTGTCTTTCCGAAAAGCATTTAATAGCTATTCGTAGTTTACCTAGACCTACAAACTTTAAGGAGCTAGAGGCCGTGATAGGTAAACTTAATTACTACAACCAATTTATGCCAAATTTTTCACATATCGCTGGACCATTAAATTAACTTCGGGCGAAAGGGGCTAAAATCATATGTTCTACGAGGCAGGAAGCAGCGTTCGAAGCTTTAAAAACGGAACATTTTGAAATTAGTGCGTCTAGCTCATTTTGACGAAACGTTACCTATAATTCTAGTTATGGATGCGGTGATTTCGCATTGGTATGCGGATGGATTCGGGAGACCAATCGCATTTACTTAAAAAACGCTGTATCGTCATCAGAAGCTGTATAGTCAAATTGAAAAGGAGGCGCTTTCTATTATATTTGAGATTAAGAAATTTCATTGCTATCTGTATTTACGCGTTTTCGAGTTGCTCACCGATCACAAACCGTTGACGGTTATATTTAACCCTTCCAAGATGATACTAGATATGACCATGCCCCGATTTCGTAATTCGGCGATAACACTGATTGCATACAGTTATAAGAGAGAAAGCATCGACTAAGGGCTAGACATGGGAATGCGGATGTATTGTCTCGGCTTCCAGTAAGGCCGGATATTGAGTTTGACAGAGTGAAAGAATGTACAGGAAATCAACAAAGTGATTTTGGAGGCTTACCGAATTATCCCAAATACCAGTTCACAAAAATCTCCAGCGAAATTATGAATTATGAACGCCAGCATAGGAACATTTTGTCGTATTTCATTCAAAAGGATGCAGATTAAAACAATGTACAAAACTCCAGAGAATGCAGGAAGTTATGGTACGAGAATACATGAAGACCAAAACGTGGTCTAGAAGAATTATCAAAGACATCTTAGGCAACAATATGTATGGAATACAAACCATGGACGGGTACGTAAGGTGACACCAGAACCAACTACGTATGATAGTGCATCATTGGGTAGCTAAAAGTCCATCATCGAACGTGGCAGGACTGGAACTGATTCCAATCAATGAGACGGATAAAAGTACCATTCATTCTCCAGATTTATAAATTTTTGTCCAAACATGGGATGATACGGATGAAAGCGTCACCTCCACCGCGGAGGAATGCCGTCCTGAAAATTGTATTTGTATAGCGGAGCCAACACTCATGGAACCATTGATCGCCTCCCGTGCTTAGAAGTTCCGAACGGATCAAAAAGAAGAAGGTGCAGTTTCAAAAGCATCTCAAGGGCTTAGTATGGATTTAAATAGCGGTCGAGGATATGTTGTAAAACAGCAGCTGAAATTCTGTTTGCACTGTACTGTTTTTGAAGTTTGAATTGTTAAGTTTTTTATTAAAGCTGTCATAGTGATGTATGAGTTGATGGTGTTTGAATCACATAAATAACTATCTTACTCAAACAACACCTAACAGAAACGGTAAACAACCTGAATATTAAAACTGACCATTTACCCAAAGAAGATTCAACTAAACTCATGAATATACTCCGTGCCCATCCAAACCTCTTCCCTGATCCAGACGAATAGAATTAATAGTCTGTTCTCTGTATTACATCTCAAGAGCAGATTTCTCGAGTGCAGCTCAGAGAGTCGAACATAGAAAAAACGGCGTTCTCCGTTATTAACGGCAAGTTCGAATTCACTCGTCGACCAGCTATATTCGAAAGAACTCTAAGTGATATCCTGAGAGAGCATATTGGAAAACGCTGCCAAATCTATATCGACAACATTATTGTCTTTGTCAAAGATAAAACCGCACACCTTGCTAACTTTAAAGCCGTATTTGAAACCTTAGAACGTGCGAATATGAAAATACAGCTTGACAAGTGCGATTTTTTGCAAAAAGATGTTGAGTTCTTAGGATCTATTGTAGGCACTGATAGAATAAAAACAATCCAAAAAAAAGTTCAAGCCGTTGTAGTCTTGCCCGTCCCAAAAACCCTAAAAGACTTACGATCGATTTAAGGTATTTCAGGGAATTGTATACATCTTTCGAAAAATACAATGATTATCAATACTAATGCCATCAAACCTTTCGAAAACATTAAACAATCATTGATCTCTAAACAAGTCGTTATTTCACATCAAAAAGATTTTGAACTCCCGACTGACGATTCAAACCTATAACGTTCCTTTCAAGAACTTTAACGAAGACCGAAGAGAGTTATGCCACTAACGAAAAGGAGAAGCTCGCCATAATCTGGGCTCTCAACTCTCTTAGGAATTTTCTTTACGGATCGAAGAAGGTCAACATCTATACAGACCATCAGTCCTGGACATATGCGTTAAGTAATAAAAATTCAAACCACAAAGCGATGGAAGGCTATACTGAAGGAGTACAACTATGAGTTTAAATATAAACCTGGAAACGTAGTTACCGACGCTCTTTCACGTCTCTCACAAACTTCATAAGTAAATTCAATGACGATGACCCAACATAGTGATGACAGCTCGTCGCACAACTTATGTAATTCCAATAGTAGAAACACCTATTAACGTATTTCGCAACCAGTTAATACTTAAAATTGGTAATGAATCTAGACATGAATTTGTAATTCCATTCCCAACTTATCACAGGCATACTTTTATTCAACCTAATTATAACGATACCGACATCATTAACATATTTAAACAAATGTTGAACGTATACAGGAAATTTATCCATTTCATTTCAAGAAAGGTACACTCAAAAAATAGTAGAAGATATTACAAACCAAACTGAACAGGAAGGGAAATATTGAGAACCCATAGAAGAGCCTACATAAGTCCAGAGGAAAACCGAAAACAACTCCTAGAAAACTTTCCGAAAATGGCTGCCAAAATCACGAAACTAGTAAAGAACTGTGAATCATGTACGGAAAACAAGTATGATCGACACCCTAACAAACTTATTATCGAACCAACTCCTATCCCAAGTTATCAGGGCCATACGGTACACCTTGATATATTTTCTACGGAAAAGATTCTAGTATTAATTCCATGAAGAATTAGGTACCCGCATTTGTAAAACACTGCTATATCAGAGTGAAGTAAATGACCAGATTGAGCGATTTCATTCCACTAATTCTGAGATCATGCGGTGCCTCAAAGCTAAACAAACTCCCCGCTCTTTTGAAGAATTACATGGAAGAGCAACTAACGAGTACAATTTCACTGTTCATTCCACAACTGAAAAAAAAAACAATTCATGTCCAAGAATAACTCCCGAAATATTTGAAAAAAAAAATCGACAAGGAAATATAAAAAGGGTAATAGAGAAATAACGAAAAGACAAAGAATATCATAGCAAAAAACGGAAACCGATCAAAACGTATAGTCCGGTAGATGTTATTTTCGTGGAGCGTAATAAAAGACTAGGTTCGAAACTAACTTATCGATATCGGAAAGAAATAGTTAAAGAAAATCAAAACACTGTAGTTGTAACAGAAACAGGGAAAACAATACACAAAAACAACATTAGAAATTGACATTAAATTCTTTATTTCAGATGTGTACTTCACTTTGTAAAAGGAGAATTACAAGTTTTGGATTTCTCTAACTCTCAATTTGTTTCAATACATACTGGACAGACAAAGATACGAAACGGTAACTTCAAAATAATCCACGACATTGAGCTTGACCAATACAAACAATTTTTGAGAAACATCGATCGAAAAAACGATCCTATAGTCCCTTACCTTTTTTCATGGCCCCCAGCAAATACAAACCTTTATCTATAAATTAAAACGAAGAAAAATAAAGAGATCACTCAACCTTATAGGATCTGCGTGGAAATGGATTGCAGGTTATCCAGACCACTATGACCTCATAGCCATTAAGAAAAAAATCAATAACACTTGTTAATTCCAACGATCAAGTTGTTATAAATAAAATTCAAAATGAGAGAGTAAATAATATAACTAAAATGTGTAATGAAATAAACAATGTTAAGAGAAAACAGTAATGTTAATAAAGAAATTATGTCAGAAATCCAATATAAATTCAAAATAGTGACAGAATTAGAAAACATTAACATTCTGCAAAATTGGGAATTGTTAAAAGCCTTATTCTATCAAAAGAAGAAATAAATCTAGTTGTTAACACATTAATTAAAGAGAATGTAACTTCCCTAACTATCTAAATTTTGCTGAGATAAAAATTATAAACAATTCAATATAAATTGTATGTATTGTCAATATCCAAATAACTGATTCGAATATCTATGAAAAAATTTTACTGAAAACTATAAAAGGAAATGGTGTAGAAATAGACATGAGAGATGTAAAAGAATTAAATCTTTCTTTATTTCATTTTGGAATTAAGATTTCAGAATTAAAATCAGATCAAAGAATGCAAGTTTTTAGAATTAGCTTGCAGTCACTGAAGTCACTTTGAAGTCTTCAGCATTCATTGCTCTTGTTTGCAAAAGATTCTCTGGGTCACACACAGATTAATGATGTTATCGGGTTAATGAAGTTATTCAAGAAATTCATACGTGATTCGGACTAAATTGTTATAACGTCGTGGCAACAGTAACAAACAATGGCTCAAACTTTGTAAAGCCTTTAGGGAGTTTCGAGTCGAGACATATTTTTCCAACAACTTTGCTGGAACAGAGAATTTGGAAGAAAATGAAATAGAAACTGCAGAGTTAAGAAATAGTTTATTCGACATACGCTAAACTTAATTGTTTCAACAGATTTTGTGCAATTTTTATTTTATAAGCGGCACGAAAGAGTAAGTAGGCATAATAACTCTTAAAATATAAACTTAATATATATTTTCATAAACATTTTAAAATAATGCTCACATATTTGGTCAAAGGTCAGTAGACCAAAAATATCACAGTAAATTGTTGTTGCTTTGGGGTGCCAATTAAAATATCCAGTTCCAACAAGATGGAATTCCTTATACGATTCCATAGAAGATGTAATAAAAAATAAGGAAAAAATTCCTTTACTCTGCAAGAGGCTAGAACTATAGCCATTTTTTGAACCGCATTGTTTACATCTGCAGGACTTTGTCCACCTCATACGGCCAATTGCAGAAGGGCTGGAGAGAAAAAGAAATGCTGTATGGTTACTTGCTGCCCACCTTAGCAACTATTAGAGAGGCACATAAAAAGTTGCTTCATGACAATCATTTTAAAGTTTTGCCAAAAGAGGTGGTAAAACAATTTGAGAGGTCTTCAAAAAAGAGATTCTATTCTTTTAACCACTTAACAAGCAACGTAAGCAATTGTTGCTTCGGTGCTTTGTTCAATGACCAAACTTAATTGGATTCCAGCATTAAATTCCGAATTTAATGATGCAAAAGTTCAACAAATAAGCTTCTTGGTGAAACAAAAACCGCTGCCGAAAATGGTATAAGTTCAAGTGATAATACTGAAAATCCAAAACCTGAACATATGATTCCATATTTTAATTTCGGTACTGCAGGTAACCTAATGAAATCACACCACTTACTTAATTTACATTTCAGGTAAGATATTAGAATCATCTGATTTCCGTTCCGTTGATAAAGAATACAAATTTGACATAAATATTTTGAAAAAATATTGTTACTGAAGGCAAATAATTTTAAAAACGCAAATATAATGTAAATATTATCTGATATTATTTGACCAAATGAAATGCATACATTTTTTTTGCACATACTTTTTTATTTTTATTTGAATTGTATTAGTACAACCCAATACAAAAGTATTCCCCGCTCCCCCTATTAACATCATTACCTAAATCCTAACTTCCATCAAAGGAGATAAAGGTTTGCTTAACTTAGTTCTTTTATAATGTGGTAAGAGGTATTTTTTTAAAAGGGATAAAGAGGCTCCGGTATCTACGAGTATTAGGAATCGAAGCTTTTGATTATATATATGCACCAATTCTATGGGACGTGCCTCGACTTCCCGAGATTTGTAAAATTTACGGTTTTGTCTTGATGTTTAACAGGAACGGTATTATTTACTTTCATTTGTCAGGAAGTATTTCTATATTGATAATAATGTTTGAAGCCGAATCTGTATGATGGATTAGAATTACGCGGCACTAATACTGCTTGATTATGTGCACGGACTTGTGCAGAGTTTTGCAAATCATTTATGTAAATTTTTTTCATTGACACTAAGTAATTTTTGAGTTAAGGTCTGATAATTTTCTTGCACACCAAAACTGATCTTTATCCGCCTTAGTTCATCAAGAGACTGCAATTCGTTGACGCTCTTACGGCTTCCAAAGCCTTCCCTTTGATTTTGCTTCTTTGCCTAGGGTGTCGGCAGGAAGTGAGTTTATAAGAGTAAAGACAAGAAGAGAAATTTCCCCAGCATGAGAGGTGTTACCAAATGAGAAGTGGTTAGTGACAAAAAGAAACAAAAAAAAGAGAATGGGCAAATTTGCACACAATGCGTGCCACTGTTGGTTCCGTACGATCGTGAGTGAGTGAGTGAGCAGATGTGCGCCGTATGAATGAGGAGAAATGTGCGAATGGTAAGACATGTGTGTGAGTAAGTAAGCTGCGCCATCGTATGGTGGCGAATATGTGTATAGAAGAGCGTAGCGGAATTATGTGAGTGTTGTTGGTGTGTGATGCAACAAGACGAAAGCCGTGCGCCGGTCCAATGGGATTTTTCCCACCACCGGGCAGTCAGTTTAAGTTCAATTTTATCTGTAAGAGGGGGAGTTGGAAATACCCTCAAGAGGAGGAGTTCGACAGCGACAAAAAGAAGTACAGAGAAAATATTAATTACAGTGAAAACAAAGAGTGTCAGTGTGGAAACAAAAAGTGGGGCAAAGAGGCAAGGAAAAACGGAAAACCAAAGGGAGGAACAGAACCGAAGGAAAGAACATTGGACTACTGGAAGGAAAGGTTCCGAGAGAGGCCGTAAAGTAGCGGAACTATAAGGCAACGAAAGAAAAAAAACTGATAAGTACCCCTACGTGGGAAGAAATTTTATAGCTATAGTTTTGGTGAATTATTAATGTTTGGTGTATCCCTTCAGGGTCCCTAGAGAAAGAAGATAACATTTTTGGCGTAGCGCCTAGGTTTGTAAGGCAAAAAGTACCGCGTAAGGTCTTGGTTCCGGCTGTTATTTGCATAACAGTTTTCGCAGCACAAAAGCTGCAGCGCGAGCGCGTTTTGTTTGTGTCTCGTAAGTTTTCGATATCGGTAGTGGTATCTCGCGGAGTATTAGCGAGTGATCGGAGGTAATCTAATTTGTTGTTATTGTTTCGTGTGTATGTGTGGGCTAAGCCTAGCGGCGGGAGCTAAGTGAATTAGATCGGCAGTGCCGACGTGTGGGCTGCGGCTTTCGAACCAAAGGCGGGAAACTCGGGCCCCCCTAAAAAGGGGATATCATTTTGTTTTGTTTAAGGATTTTGATCTGATCTCTAAAGAAGTCGTTATTTCACATCAAAATTATGATAAAGATTTTGTACTTCCGACTGACGATTCAAACCTATAACGTTCCTTTCAAAAACTTTAACGAAGACCGAAGAGAGTGATGCCACTAACGAAAAGGAGAAGCTCGCCATAATCTGGGCTCTCAACTCTCTTAGGAATTTTTTTTACGGATCGAAGAAGGTCAACATCTATACAGACCATCAGTCCTGGACGTATGCGTTAAGTAATAAAAATACAAACCATGAAGCGATGGAAGGCTATACTGAAGGAGTACAACTATGGGTTGAAATATAAACCTGGAAAATCAAACGTAGTTACCGACGCTCTTTCACGTCTCTCACAAACTTCATAAGTAAATTCAATGACGATGACCCAACATAGTGATGACAGCTCGTCGCACAACTTATGTAATTCCAATAGTAGAAACACCTATTAACGTATTTCGCAACCAGTTGATACTTAAAATTGGTAATGAATCTAGACATAAATTTGTAATTCCATTCCCAACTTATCACAGGCATACTTTTATTCAACCTAGTTATAACGATACCGACATCATTAACATATTTAAACAAATGTTGAACGTATACAGGAAATTCATCCATTGCATTTCAAGAAAGTTACACTCAAACAATAGTAGAAGATATTACAAACCAAACTGAACAGGAAGAGAAATATTGAGAACCCATAGAAGAGCCTACATAAGTCCAGAGGAAAACCGAAAACAACTCCTAAAAACCTTTTGCTTTCCGAAAATGGCAGCCAAAATCACGAAACTAGTAAAGAACTGTGAATCATGCAAGGAAAACAAGTATGATCGATACCCTAACAAACCTATTATCGAACCAACTCCTATCCCAAGTTATCCGGGCCCTACGGTACACCTTGATATATTTTCTACGGAAAATATTCTAGTATTAATTCCATGAAGAGTTAGGTACCCGCGTTTATAAAACATGTCCAAGAATAACTTCCGAAATATGTGAAAAAAAATCGACAAGGAAAGATAAAATGGGTAATAGAGAAACAACAAAAAGACAAAGAATATCATAACAAAAAACGGAAAGCGATCAAAACGTACAGTCCGGTAGATGTTATTTTTGTGGAGCGTAATAAAAGACTAGGTTCGAAACTAACTTATCGATATCGGAAAGAAATAGTTAAAGAAAATCAAAACACTGTAGTTGTAACAGAAACAGGGAAAACAATACACAAAAACAACATTAGAAATTGACATTAAATTCTTTATTTCAGATGTGTACTTCACTTTGTAAAAGGAGAATTACAATTTTTGGATTTCTCTAACTCTCAATTTGTTTCAATACATACCGGACAGACAAAGATACGAAACGGTAACTTCAAAATAATCCACGACATTGAGCTTGACCAATACAAACAATTTTTGAGAAACATCGATCGAAAAAACGATCCTATAATCCCTTACCTTTTTCATGACCCCCAGCAAATACGAACCTTTATCTATAAATTAAAACGAAGAAAAATAAAGAGATCACTCAACCTTATAGGATCTGCGTGGAAATGGATTGCAGGTTATCCAGACCACTATGACCTCATAGCCATTAAGAAAAAAATCAATAACACTTGTTAATTCCAACGATCAAGTTGTTATAAATAAAATTCAAAATGACAGAGTAAATAATATAACTAAAATGTCTAATGAAATAAAAACAATTTTAAGAGAAAACAATAATGTTAATAAAGAAATTATGTCAGAAATCCAATATAAATTCAAAATAGTGAAAGAATTAGAAAACATTAACATTTTGCAAAATTGGGAATTGTTAAAAGCCTTATTCCATCAAAAGAAGAAATAAATATAGTTGTTAACGCATTAATTAAAGAGAATGTAACTTCCCTAACTATCTAAATTTTGCTGAGATAAAAATTATAAGCAATTCAATATAAATTGTATATATTGTCAATATCCAAATAACTGATTCGAATATCTATGAACAAATTTTACTGAAACCTATAAAAGGAACTGATGTGGGAATAGGCATGAGAGATGTAAAAGAATTAAATCTTTCTTTATTTCGTTTTGGAATTAAGATTTCAGAATTAAAATCAGATCAAAGAATGCAAGTTTTTAGAATTAGCTTGCAGTCACTTGAAGTCACTTTGAAGGCTTCAGCATTGCTCTTGCTAAAAGATTCTCTGGGTCACACACAGATTAATGATGTTATCGGATTAATGAAGTTATTCAAGAAATTCATACGTGATTCGGACTAAATTGCGATAACGTCGTGGCAACAGTAACAAACAATGGCTCAAACTTTGTAAAGCCTTTAAGGAGTTTCGAGTCGAGACATATTTTTCCAACAACTTTGCTGGAACAGAGAATTTGGAAGAAAATGAAATAGAAACTGCAGAGTTAAGGAATAGTTTATTCGACATACGCTTAACTTAATTGTTTCAACAATTTTTATTTTATAAGCGGCACGAAAGAGTAAGTAGGCATAATAACTCTTAAAATATAAACTTAATATATATTTTCATAAACATTTTAAAATAATGCTCACATATTTGGTCAAAGGTCAGTAGACCAAAAATATCACAGTAAATTGTTGTTGCCTTAGGGTGCCAATTAAAATATCCAGTTCCAATAAGATGGAATTCCTTATAAGATTCCATAGAAGATGTAATAAAAAATAAGGAAAAAATTCCCTTACTCTGCAAGAGGCTAGAACTACAGCCATTTTTTGAACCGCATTTTTTACATCTGCAGGACTTTGTCCACCTCATACGGCCAATTGCAGAAGGGCTGGAGAGAAAAAGAAATGCTGTATGGTTACTTGCTGCCCACCTTAGCAACTATTAGAGAGGCACCTTAGCAACTATTAGAGACGCACATAAAAAGTTGCTTCATGACAATCATTTTAAAGTTTTGCCAAAAGAGGTGGTAAAACAATTTGAGAGGTCTTCAAAAAAGAGATTATATTCTTTTAACCACTTAACAAGCAACGTAAGCAATTGTTGCTTCGGTGCTTTGTTCAATGACCAAGCTTAATTGGATTCCAGCATTAAATTCCGAATTTAATGATGCAAAAGTTCAACAAATAAGCTTCTTGGTGAAACAAAAATCGCTGCCGAAAATGGTATAAGTTCAAGTGATAATACTGAAAATCCAAGACCTGAACATATGATTCCATATTTTAATTTCGGTACTGCAGGTAACCTAATGAAATCACACCACTTACTTAATTTACATTTCAGATAAGATATTAGAATCATCTGATTTCCGTTCCGTTGATAAAGAATACAAATTTGACATAAAAATTTTGAAAAAATATTGTTACTGAAGGCAAATAATTTTAAAACCGCAAATATAATGTAAATATTATCTGATATTATTTGACCAAATAAAATGAATAAATGTTTTTTGCACATACTTTTTTATTTTTATTTGAATTGTATTAGTACAACCCAATAAATCCTAACTTCCATCAAAGGAGACAAAGGTTTGCTTAACTTAGTTCTTTTATAATGTGGTAAGAGGTATTTTTTTAAAAGGGATAAGGAGGCTCCGGTATCTACGAGTATTAGGAATCGAAGCTTTTGATTATTTATATGCACCAATATTATGGGAAGTGCCTCGACTTCCCGAGATTTGTAAAATTTACGGTTTTGTCTTGATCTTTAACAGGAACGGTATTATTTACTTTCATTTGTCAGGAAGTATTTCTATATTGATAATAATGTTTGAAGCCGAATCTGTATGATGGATTAGGATTACGCGGCACTAATACTGCTTGATTATGTGCACGGACTTGTGCAGAGTTTTGAAAATCGATCCTATCCTTAATTAAGATATTTGATAGTATATCGTAACATTTATGTACATTTTTTCATTGACGCTAAGTAATTTTTGAGTTAAGGTCTGATAATATTCTTCCGCACCAAAACTGATTATTATCCGTCTTCATCAAGAAAGTGCAATTCGTTGACGCTCTTACGGCTTCCAACGCCTTCCCTTTGATTTTGCTGCTTTGCCTAGGGTGTCGCGTACTAAAATGCACGAGTTAAAAGCTACGCTTTGTTTAGAATTAAAAAAAAAAACTCAACTTGTTTGTTTAATTGTCCGAATAAGAGTGATTTATTGTCTCTCATCGATTTTACATTACACCTTTTATTTTCCGAGGTGAGTGCATGAACTTTAATTAAGTTGAACTTTAATTGGGTCAGATATTTCCCAGACGCAATGTATGCAGTTCATGCGATCACCTGTGCAAGTACATTTTATTGCGAAATATTGTTTACGCTGCGTTTGTGCAGCGGCAAAGGTTGACTGGCCGGACAGTGTGTGTGCCGCTTCTTGGAGAGGTGGTGAGGTGGTGAAAAGGTCTCCAAGCATCAGCTCAGCATGTGTTGTTAGTGGTGAGGCGATGGTGGGGGATAGTTGTTTGATGACGTAACTCCTCCCCCCTGAGTATAAAGCGATGACCACAATGATGGAATCGGGGCAGGAGCGAAAGAATGTAGTATGGGAGTATCTCGTTCTGGTCCATGTTTCGGGTTTGAGCATTTCATCACTGTGATAATGGTGAGGGTAGCCGCCATTGCAAGAGCTATTGGTGAGCTAGTCAAGTAGTGGAGGCTTGTCGTTCTGGATTTGAGTGAGTACACTTCTGACTGCGTTTGGAAGTCAAAATCTTTAAGTTTCTGTAGGCTGATGACGTCTGATGGATTCGGCGTGGATGTTGTTGTTGGGTGGTGGTAAGATGTATACGTCATCCCAAAAGGTCCCGCTTTGTCGTCGTAATACATCCCGTTTACAGAGACGCTACAGTCTTGGAAGTGCAAGAGGGCTGTACCTTTTATCTCCATCGATTGAGGGCTGCAAGTAGAATTTACAGAGAGCTTGGAAACGTTTATAAAGAGTATATAGTTTGGTTCCGGTTCCGTTATGTCTTCTACTTGGCCAACGTCTTTGAGTGGACAGTGAGCCGCCTGGTTTTTCAGCAGGTTACCGATACATCTGGAATCCTTGAAATCTTCTCTCGTTTCCGATTGAAGGCATTATTTCGTATTTTCTACCCTGGGGCAAAGTGAGCTATAGTGTTGTATTATTTTATCGTTGAACATGATATAAGGGTATGTAATAATCAATTTGGTATTGTTGATACGAAGTGGGATGAGGTGTTGCATATTGTACTTTTCTGGAGAAAAGTTAGGGGTTTGTATATTGAATATAAGGTTGGATTCATTATAATACGCTTGTAATTTTAATAATTCATAGATTTGTTCTTTCGAGGTGATTTTGATGTTCTATTTATGTATCTTTTTTCTATTAGGTCTAGTTCGTTCGGACTTAATATCATCTTAGGGATAACATTAAGTTTACTTAGCAGCATTGCTCCAGAAAGGTCGGAAATGTGAGTAGTAAGAAGATCAATGTTGAAGTTTATGCGGTTAACGTACTGTGATTGCAATAACATATTATGTTCGTGTCTTATTTTGTTGGCTGTTGCTTCCAGATATAGTTTTATTGTGTTTTGTTCTGTGTTAATGTGGTTAGTTATGTTTTTGAATCTTTCTATCATTTGATAGTTGATTGTGTCTTGAGTTTGTGAGTTGTTAACTAGATTCATCCGTATGTTATCTACAGTGGGTTGCCAAATTTATAGGGACAGTCTGATTTTTTTTATCAATTTCTCCTTTGGGCACATTTGAATGCACTTTTAAGTGGTTTAAGGTTTAGTAGAGTATATCGTTACTTTCGCCAGACCTCTATAACTCAAACCTTAAGTGAATTTCCAGTGTTGAAGGACTTTTTTTTTTCTACAAATATTTTAATAACGCTCTCGCGTCGAGTGTGAAATGAAATACGTAACTAGTTGTTTTAAACATACATTTCGTAATTTTCTGCAGTAATAATTAATTGAAAGTAAGTATTATTTTAATAACGCGAGAGTTATTCATAGAAAAGTGATTTGGAGGGTATTTAAGAAAAAATTAATTTTTTTTTATTTTTTTTTTGCTTTAAGTATGGGTCGAGGGCTAGATCTGACTCCCAGGAAAAATTTGGAGGTTAAAACCCTTCTCCTGCATACCAATAACTTTCAAAGACAAATAGCAGAGCTAGCCGGCGTTTCTAAGTCTGCTGTTAATAAAATACAAATAAATTTGGACCAAAATCAGTCACTTTCATCCAAACGGAGGGGCAAATGTGGGAGAAAACGGATCACGACACCTCGGACTGATAGGAAAATTCGTGATATCTGTTTGCAAAACAGGAAGAAAAGTGCTGGTCTTTTAACACTGATGGTTCAGGATTCTGGAATACCAATTTCTAAAAGAACTTTACAGCGAAGATTAGCAGAGGAAGACCTGACAGGTCATCGGCCAGTTAAGAAACCGCGGTTGACAGAGACAATGAAGAAGAAACGGCTTGCCTGGGCTCGTGAGCACCGTTTTAAGACTGTTGAAGACTGGAGCAAGGTCAGTTTAACTATCTATTTTTAGTTTTAAGTAATTAAATACAATAATCATAAAAAAATGTTACCATTGTTTTTTAGGTGTGTTTCTCGGACGAGTCGACATTTGAGATTCTAGCCGACAAATTCAATTTCGTCAGGCGACGCCCAGACGAGAAATATCACTCCGCTTGCATTGTGGAACGAGTTAAACATCCCGTTAAAATAATGGTGTGGTCTGTCATAAGCTCGAAAGGTGTTGGGCGTCTGTACATTGTCCAGGGAACCATGAGACAGGACCAATACAAGCAAGTCCTACAAAATCACATGCTACCGCAACTCCAAGAATGATTTCCTGATGGGGACGAATTTGTGTTTATGCACGATTCAGCACCGTGCCATAAAGCTAGGAGTATAACCACGTTCTAGGCAGACCACAATATCCCGGTCTTACCTTGGCCTGGGAATTCTCCAGATATGAACCCCATAGAAAACTTATGGGAGATCACCAAAGCGAAAATCGCCAAAGAAGTAATTACCACCAAGGTAAAATTAATAGAAAAGCTAATAAATGTCTGGCATCAGAATCCTGAAATATAAGAAAGTGCAAAAATATGCATAGAAAGCATGCCGAGGCAGATTAAGGCACTCTTAGAAGCCAAAGGAAATATCACAAAATATTAGCAATTTCTCGAGGCTGTGTTCTGAATACATTTAATTCTTATATTATATTTTTTATTCCTTATATAACTTCTAAGATATGTATTTAATATTATTAAACATAGTTATAACTTGAAACGAAGTGTTTAATTAGTTATGAACCAGTAATGTCTAAAATATCTTTATTTCATGACTGTCCCTATTAATTTGGTAACCCTCTGTATTTGATTATTGAGGTTTTTTCGCATCATTGTGATCCAAATTTCCAGTAATGAATTTAATTGCGGATCCCAATCCGTTAATCAGACCTCTTTTGTTCCTTATTTTTGGGTAGATTGTCTTCACTTTTCTATCAATTTCTCGGAATTTTAATATGGTGGTGAGGAGTGTATCTGAGTTAGTGTTTTTTCTTTTAAGTAAGTCAATGGTTTTCTCTATGTCTACTAAGTTATTTAAGTACTCGTCAGAGCTTATTATATGAATTAAATTGTTGAAACTAGTTATGTGTCTAGCGGGTCTTCGTTGAAGGGGTAATATGCTTCTATTGTTTGGGATGTTATGGATTTCTATTCGTTGAAGATCGGCAGTGGACAGTCTAGAAGGTAATGTTAGTAGGAGAGAAAAAGAAAAAAAAATAAAGTTCTGTTAATATATGGTTGTCTCACTTGGCTTTTGTTTTAGGTTTTCTACGAAGTTTTGACTTATGAATTTTTTTATTGTCTTTAGTAAGAAAGTGAACTTCATGTTTTTATCTACTTTATGCTTGGAGTTCTGTTAATATATGGTTGTCTCACTTGGCTTTTGTTTTAGGTTTTCTACGAAGTTTTGACTTATGAATTTTTTTATTGTCTTTAGTAAGAAAGTGAACTTCATGTTTTTATCTACTTTATGCTTGGAGAACCTGGGAGCCAATTTATTTCGTCTGGCTTCCTTGCGGAAAATAGTTTCGTCTTCTTTGATCTCTTCGGGTTCTTCTTTGGATGTGTTAAGTTTTTCGATCCGAGTTTTTGTAATAGCTTCCACGTTTTCTTGGATTTCTGGGTATAGATGATTCAGGTATTCGTTAAGTTTAGAAAGATAGTCGTGTTCGTTTTCGAAATTGAGAGTTTTGACAAATTTGTAAGGTCTGCTGAAAATCAGTTCATAAGGGGTGTATTTAGTGGTAGAACGAATAGCGTTATTGTATGTGATTAGGGTTTCGGAGAGTATTTCGTCGTGTTCGCAGGAGAGTTTGCATTCTTTCCGTTTGGTTAGTATAAGTCTGTAAATTTCAGTTAAGGTAGAGTGTAGGCGTTCTACTGGTGAATTACTTGTGGATTGTTGAAAGGAAGTGTAGTGAAGTTGTATCTCGTGTTGGGTACAAAAATCCTTAACAATGTTCGCAGAGAACTCAGTACCTTGATCGCATATTATTTTCTTTGGCAAGCCGTAAAGGCTTATATAATTTTTTAGGTATTTCTAGATTTTTATGCCACTTCTGCAATTGAGGGTACATCAAGAGGCGAATTTGGAAAATTTATCGATAAGGGTAAGAATCTGTTTGTTGTGGGTACTGTATATGTCTATGTGGAGTTTGTCTAGCGGTTTTGTAGGTGTTTCCGGTTCACGGAAGTAGGGCTTGGGGGATTTCTATCGTATTTCATAAGCTTGCACTTATCACAATTATTGAGAGTTTCCGTAATTTTATTTCTTTTATTTTGGGCTTATGAAGAGTTGTGGAGAGAGTTCAGGTAGGTATATGAAAGGGCCCTGATGAATGATTTGGTCTCAGTTGGATTCTCAACGTTGCATTGTTCGTCTTTAAGATTTTATTCTCTAAGTTGAGTTTCGCTTTTAGTAACAGTAGTGCATCGACGCCCAAAAAACCATCAAAGAATGTGTGAAATTTAAATGTTAGGAACCTGAATGAGCCCTGTTGGTTGAATTCTTCAAAGATTGGGATAGTTGCTTGTTTATTTAGTTGGTATATAAGGGAGCGTGCGAAAGGTGAGGATATTAGGATGTAAGGTAAATCTGTTGGGTGTGATTTCGGGTCTATGTACCCTGTTGGTTTGTTAAGGCAGATGCTAAAAGATTTTCTTCAGTTTCCACATTTGTCGCGTCTTTGTTGAAGAAATCATCCATCTGCTGGAGACTGGGTTTTTCCTGATAAGTTACCTCGTTAAAGAAAAAGTTGTTTGTTTGTTGTTGATTTCTGGTTTCGGTTTGTTTTGGGTGTGGTTCTTATTGTAGTTCAGTCTTGCAATTTGATGCGGATTCTGGAAGTTACTATAGTGATAGGAGGGATTGTTATTTCTGTATTGGTTTTCCCTGTATGGCAATGCTTTGGGGTTGTTATTTTGATTGAATGCTTGGTTTCTTGAGTGGGATCTATCGTGAGGGGGACTATAGGGTCTGCCGTGATAAGATCTATATTGTGGACCTGTAGACATTCTTTGATAGGAGACATTTTGTTCCTTTATACAACAAGACAATGCCACAGCCAAAGAGTTAGGTTGCATTACTCTTATCCTAGATCCTAAGGGCTCATAAAGTTGGATCGTGTTTGTGAATTTTAATATTGTTGCATAGAGTAGATTGTATCTATATGATTTCGCTGTAAAAGGATTGCACAGACTTGTTTCCTTGTCTTAAGTTGTGGAGTTATTTAATTAGGGATGTTTCGGTACGTTTATCCGAATAATGGAGGATTAGGTTATATTTTATCTCGTCCCACCGAAGGGGAGTCCCGTACATGTTAAGAATTTCATTTGCTTGACCTTCTATTTTATTTGTTATGGCTCTAAGCAAAATTTTACCGTAAAGAGTTCGATCCGTGTCCTTAATATAGTCGAGTATTTCCTCAACATTATTAAGGAAGTCGTAAAGAAGCTTTGGATTGTCATCGAACTTTGGAAGGTCTTTAATGGCATCCGGTATCCTTAAGGAACTAAAGATGTCGTTCGCGGATGGTTACCCCATGGTCGTTAGTGGACATGGTGGGAATAGGCAAGTTTTCCGATTCTGTTGGGGTTTCACAAACGGATGTATCTGAAATGGAGAAAGGTGATGAGAGGGGGTAGGAAGGGTTTACTGGTTCAGTGATCTCAATGACGGAATTAAGGCTTTTAGAAAATCGGCTTCTCAAGTTATATGGTTGATTTTGTGTGGTCGTTTGACATAGATAGTCTTCTCAAGCAATGAATGATAAGTAAATGCTGCGTAAATTAATATTGTTACTTTGCTTTTATTGTTTTATTTAACTGGAGTGCTCTTCGATAGAGGTCGCAGTTTTTCTTTTTGTTATGTACTACTTTTATGTCCAAGGTAGAACGTTAGTAGTAGAAAGAAAAGTATTATTATTATTTTTTCTCAGATATTTCCCTGGAGTGTACCACGATGGACTTCACAGGGTTTTTATTCTATTCCGTTTTGCGTACCCAAGATAGGGATACCAATTTAAGGAAATAGTTTATGTTTATTTAGTGATTTATCTGGAGTGATCCTCGATGGAGATCGCAGCTACTTATGCAAAGTTTTGTTTCTCTTTTTTTTTTGTTTTGCTTATTATATATATCATTTTTTTTTCTCCAGGGGAAACTTTTATTAATGGAGTTTATACAATATTGATTCATACAACACTATGCTATCACTTACATTCACCCTAGGATGAATATGTACTCTACTTTCATTTCCTTGTAGTGATGGCCGATGCTTGATGAGGTTGATTTTTTCTTTCCGCGTAGGTTCGTTATTGTTTATGGGTTCGGTGACCCCACCGGTAACTTTTCACTTCTTGGTTTAAACAGTGACTTTCCACTTTCTGGATGCACTGTCACTTGGGACACCGTTTTTATTTTTAACTTTTTTTTTGTATACATTTCGAAATTGCACCGTCACTTGAAATATGATTTTGACCTTTTAAGAGTAACTTAGTATGAATCTATTTTACACTGTCACGATTTAGCGAATATTTTATTTGAACTTGTATAACAATGTCTGAACAGACCGTTCACCGATCCTACCGACTGCGCCAGTTAGGAGCTACGCTTTGTTTAGAATTCAAACAAAACTCAACTTGTTTGTTTGGTTGTCCGAATAAGACTGATTTATTGTCTCTCATCGATTTTACATTATACCTTTTATTTGCCGAGGTGATTGCATGAACTTTAATTAAGTTGAACTTTAATTGGGTCAGATATTTCGCAAGGTATGCAGTTCATGCGATCACCTGTGCAAGTACATTTTATTGCGAAATATTGTTTACGCTGCGTTTGTGCAGCGGCAAAGGTTGACTGGCCGGACAGTGCGTGTGCCGCTTCTTGGAGAGGTGGTGAAAAGGTCTCCAGGCATCAGCTCAGCATGTGTTGTTATTAGTGGTGAGGCGGTGGAGGGGGCCCAACTATGGCGATGACGTAACTCACGCGACGAAACTTTATACGTTCCGTGAAATTGGTTGTCCGTCCAATAGCGAGGTAAAAGAAAACATCCAATCTCTCGCCAATGTGCGAAGCCTCTGTTGCCTAAGTCTGCACGAGACCTTACGTGGTGGTAGGAATCGCGACACGAGAGGTACTCATCCGTTGAGAAAAAAGAAGACTAGGAAAATATTGCAAATAAAAGTAATGTATGCAGTTTGTAGTTGGAAGTAGGCAATATCGAGTCATTACAGAGAAAAAAAAAAGGAGTGTCAATGTTCAGGCGACATTCTGTGTAAATGAGTGCAGTGAGGAAGACGGCGCCGTGGGAGGTTGGTAGTGCTCTGGATGTGATTCCCTTTGCACTATCAACCATGTATGGCAAGAGAGGCCGGAAACCAGTGCTTCGCATGTTGTTTCCTTGGCATCGGGGCTCCAACATGACTTCGATCGACGGACCAGCACAGGCAACAAAGACACAAAAAGGGGGAGACATTACCGCACCATGAGAGGCTGGCCAGCGGGAAGTGAGATTATAAGAGTAAAGAAGAGAAGAAGAGAAATTTCTCAGCACGAGATGTGTTACCACGAGTGCAGGGGAAAAAATAAGAACTGGTTAGTGAAAAAAAAAAAAAAAAAAACAAAAAAGAGAGAATGGGCAAATTTGCACACAATGCGTGCCGCTGTTGGTTCCGTACGATCGTGAGCAGATGTGCAACGTATGAATGAGGAGAAATGTGCGAATGGTAAGAGATGTGTATGAGTGCGTAAGCTGCGCCATCGTATGGTGGCGAATATGTGTATAGAAGAGCGAAGCGGAATTATGTGAGTGTTGTTGTTGTTATTGTTTCGTCCGCCGAGCCTAGGGGAGGGAGCTAGATGAATTAGATCGGCAGTGCCGACGTGTGGGCTGCGGCTTTCGAACCAAAGGCGGCAAACTCGGACCTCCATACAAAGGGGGTCAAATCTGAGTCTAATGGGGCAGGAGGTTCGAAAGAACCCCACTGTCATATTTTGTGCGACAAGGGTTGATGTGATTCATTCACATATGTATATATGTGTCTTACTGTTTGTATGTACGTAAACACATCTTCGTCCTTGTGCCCACAAAAAGATTTAACCTTTTCCAGACGTTTAAAAACTTTTTCTTGGCCGGTCGAGTTTTTATATTCTCCTTTTGTTTTGCTTGAGGATCGTTTTGAGTGTAAATTCCAGCACTGTGGTCTTCGTGCATGAATGTTTTGCTTATTACTTTTTTTTAGCACCAATTATTCACTCGAGTTCGCTTACAACTTTCAATACCGTTCTTTTCAGTTAATATACTTTTAACTACTTCACGGGAGCTCTTTTATATTATTATTTTTTTTTGTTAATATACTTTTTGCAACGGAACTTTTAGTTCGTACGTTAGACAGCATCTATTGGATATATTCGTGATCCTCTTAGTGCTATCCTACCGACTGCGCCAGTTAAAGAAAACGAATAAGTTTTATTTTTTGAAACTATTATACTTTTAGCAAAATAGGCGAGGAGGCGAACAAACTGAGAGATGACCTATCGTATTGAATGCAGAATACACTTACAAAAAAATGTTCGATATTGATTCTTGCTGTTGATTGTTGTTGTTGGGTCTCTGTTAGGATTGAATTAGCGATAAGAGTGTTGGTGGCATGTGCGGCGTCAGCAAATGTGCATCTGCAGCTCACTTTCTTGTTTGTTTTGATATGTAACATAACTCGTGTGATATTCTGTTCTCCATTTTTTTTCCAAAGTTTTTTACCACTTCATGGAACTAATTCCACCGTTCGATGTTGGTTAAGGCGGCGCTACTAGAGAGCTTCCGATAAGGAAATGACTTGGTGTAATTTTTTTTTCAGATCTTCGATATCTTCAAGTCTAGTATGTCTCGAGTTCAGACATACTTCTATTTGCATTAGAAGCGTGTTGAGACCCTCGTAACTTCTTTCGGTCAAACTGTGCTTCCTTTGACAATATTTGCAGTCCTGTGTTTATACCTACTAAATTCGAGCCGAAATCGCTTTTTATCACCGTATATAAGCCCCTTCTTGCAGTGAGTCTGCGAAGAGCTGCAATGAACTCCTGTGCGAAGACACTTACAACTCTTATGTGTTTCGCTTTTGTAGCAATGCAACAAAATACCAAAAAAATATCCCCTTAATGTATTTGTATTTCTTCTTCTCTAGGTTATAATGTCAGCATAGTCGACTCGAGTGTGTGTTAAAAGTCTGGACATCCGCATGAGTTACAATTACACCATTACCCCAAACAATAGATCATAGTTAGAATGAACACTATTCCTCTTTTTCTATTTTTGAGGTCAATGTAAGTTATTTTAAGTTATTTTTATCAAAAGTTAAATACAAAAAATAATGTGAATTACAATAAAACTATAAAAAATGAATATTAACCGCAAAAGTAATATTTAATCTTAACAAAATTCATGGCAAAATAAAACTATTGTACGTAAATTTAAGATAGAATTGAAGCTTTATGCCTAATCGCAAAAGAAATCCAAAAAGGTCTCCATATCCCAATTCTGGACCCTTGTTTACGAGTTCGATTCCGCAAACAGGTCAAACCGAAGAAACTTCTTCTTCATTTCAAAACTATGTTCCCCCTCGCGGTAACGAAAATATGAATAACGAATTCGCCCACCCAAACCCACAGCAAGTGCGACAAGTCAATGAACCTGCTGTAGTCGCTCAACCGACATGAGAGAAATTTTCGAAGCTCTCCGAATTCCAGACGCGGTCAAGGATCTGCCAAGATTCGATGGCAATCCAAAATTGCTCGATGAATTTATAGCCAACGTTGAAGAAATATTAATGTTCAATAATGCTCAAATTATACTGAGATCCTTTCGGAACAAAATCGATAGCCAGGCCAACGAAGTTCTGAATATGTATGGAACAACATTAAATTGGGATGATATTAAGCAAAGTTTGATTCTCCACTACTCCGATAAAAGGAACGAAACCTCTTTTATAATAGATTTACATGCACTAACACAAAACAATAAATCTGTAGAACAATTCTACAGTCCATGCCACAATGAACAATAACGTCCTCATTCACGAGAATGAGCCCAAAAAGATCTATACGCGTAGAGGTTTCTCAATGCTTTAATTTCCTAGTTAAGAGTACCACAGGCATTCGTGCTAGAACCCAGTGGTATCCAGTAGAAGAATATGTTCTAAGTTCGACGAACCAGCACAGGCAATGAAGACACAAAAAGGGGGAGACACTACCGCACCATGAGAGGCTGGTCAGCGGGAAGTGAGACTATAAGAGTAAAGAAAAGAGGAGAAATTTCCCCAGCACGAGAAGTGTTACCACGTATGCAGGGGAAAAAATGAGAAGTGGTTAGTGAAAAAAAAAAACAAAAAAGAGAGAATGGGCAAATTTGCAAACAATGCGTGCCACTGTTGGCTCCGTACGATCGTGTGTGAGTGAGCAGATGTACACCGTATGAATGAGGAGAAATGTGCGAATGGTAAGAGATGTGTATGAGTGCGTAAGCTGCGCCATCGTATGGTGGCGAATATGTGTATAGAAGAGCGAAGCGGAATTATGTGAGTGTTGTTGGTGCGTGATGCAACAAGACGGGAGCCGTGCGCAGGTGCAATGGGATTTTTCCCACCATCGGGCGGTCAGCTTAAGTTTAACTTTATCTGTTAGAGGAAGACTTGGAAATACTCTCACGAGGAGGAGTTCGACAGCGACAAAAAGAAGTACAGAAAAAATATTAATTAAAGTGAAAAAAAGAGCATCAGAGTGGAAACAAAAAATGATGCGAAGAAGCAATAGGAAACCCGGAAAACCAAAGGGAGGGACAGAACCGAAGGAAAGAACATTGGACTACTGGAAGGAAAGGTTCCGAGAGAAGCGGTAAAGTAGCGGAACGATAAGGCAGCGAGAGAATAAAAAAACACGAATAAGTACCCCTACGTGGGAAGAAATTTTAAAGCTATAGTTTTGGTGAATTATTAGTGTTTGAGGGATCCCTTCAGGGTCCCTAGAGAAAGAAGATAACATTTTTGGCGTAGCGCCTAGGTTTGTAAGGCAAAAAGTACCGCGTAAGGTCTTGGTTCCGGCTGTTATTCGCATAACAGTTTTCGCAGCACAAAAGCTGCAGCGCGAGCGCGTTTTGTTTGTGTCCCGTAAGTTTTCGATATCGGTAGTGGTATTCCGCGGAGTATTGGCGAGTGATCGGAGGTCATCTAATTTGTTGTTATTATTTCGTGTGTGTGTGGGCCGAGCCTAGGGGCGGGAGCTAGGTGAATTAGATCGGCAGTGCCGACGTGTGGGCTGCGGCTTTCGGCTACAAAGGGGGTGAAATTTTGTTTTGCTTAAGGATTTCGTCGTTCCCGGGAAAGACAACGTGGTGTCCATCTCCCAGGAGGGGAGAGAGTGGAGTACGAAGGTTCGAAAGGACCCCACTGTCATATTTCGTGCGACAAGGGTTGATATGTATATGTGTGTCTTACTGTTAGTATGTACGTAAACACATCTTCGTCCTCGTGCCCACAAAAAGATTTAACCTTTTCCAGACGTTTAAAAACTTTTTCTTGGCCGATCGAGTTTTTATATTCTCCTTTTGTTTTGCTTGAGGATCGTTGAGGTCTCCATATCCCGATTCTGGACCCTTTGTTTATTAGTTTGATTCCGCAAACAGGTCAAACCGAACCGATCAATGAACCTGCTGCAATCGCTCAACCGACATGGCAGACATTTTCGAAGCTCTCCGAATTCCAGACGCGGTCAAGGATCTGCCAAGATTCGATGGCAATCCAAAATTGCTTGATGAATTTATAGCCAACGTTGAAGAAATATTAATGTTCAATAATGCTCAAATTATACTGAGATCCTTTCGGAACAAAATCGAAGGCCAGGCCAACGAAGTTCTGAATATGTATGGAACAACATTAAATTGGGATGATATTAAGCAAAGTTTGATTCTCCACTACTCCGATAAAAGGAACGAAACCTCTTTAATCATAGATTTACATGCACTAAGACAAAACAATAAATCTGTAGAACAATTCTACAATCCATGCCACAATGAACAATAACGCCCTCATTCACAAGAATGAGCCAAGCGTTATAAGCACAAAAAGATCTATACGCGCAGAGGTTTCTCAATGCTTTAATTTCCTAGTTAAGAGTACCACAGGCATTCGTGCTAGAACCCAGTGGTATCCAGTAGAAGAATATGTTTTTAGTTCGTTCCGATGTAAACAAACCACCTAATTTAAATATACCTCCAACCCCATCCTATCCAAGACGAACCAGGCAATCACCGTTCCACCGAAGCCCTAGATTCAACGCGAATAACCCACCTCGACCTAGAAACAATTTCGCTTTTACTGGTGTTTATACTGTTGAAAATCCAAATCCACCCAATCCAAATTCGGCTTGCATCCAAGAAACACCGGATTAAACCAAAACAATTCACGTTATTTCCAACCCAAGCACAATTTTCTCAATGGCAACTTTCTGAATAATTTTAACGGTAATAATCCCGCAGCTTCACCCCCTCCAGAACCCATGGAAATAGCCACTATAAGCTCTAGCCTAAATAGCCCTACTTTGCCTTAACCTACAACGGTTTCGCATCTGACACAGAGATCAAATAGGAATTTCAGTCAAACTTAACAACCACAATGTCTGCAACCTAGATACACTAAAGAGGAATTAAACAACGGAAACTCACAGGACCCTTATTACGACTTATATAAGCCAACTTTAGATAAACCAGTACACACACCTGAAGACCAATATGCCGGAAATCTCAACTAGCAAGATATGGAACTTTTGAAAACTCTTCAAGAACTAGACACAGAGGATTTTCCAGCACCAGTATCACAGAACCACCAGGTTATATAGACGTCAACAAACACGGAACAACATTATCTTACATCAAAATTTCTTCTCCCTCTGATAGACACTCAAATTCCTCATCGATACTGGAGCATCTACATTGTTGAAAAACCCCGAATTTACCACTTCCTTTAAGCGCTAAGATTGTGAGCTGATGACAATTTCAAACATTCTCAACAAATACACCCTTAGAGAAAATTACCTTGCCCACATTTATAGAATTCAACGATCCTGGAGAAAATTGAAAATTTTTTTTTATTAAAATTTCATGGTTATTTTGATGACTTACTTGGCCTAGATATCCTATCAAAACTAGGACCAAATTTCGATCTCAAAAACAGAGAACTAGTCACCCAGGAAGCGCGATGGGAAGGGCCCAGCAAAAAAAACGATGAAGAACTGGGATATCTACTACAGCGATTGCTACAGAGAGAGAAGCACTTATTCGGATGCGGATTTGTTGTTCCGGTCAGACTTAGGCAAAAAGCCTTGAGCTTCGACCCCGTTAGCCAACGCCTCATAACAATCCGCATGAAGGATAAATTCGGGAACATCAGCCTAACTTGCGCTGGGTTTCAACGTCACCACCCAGAAGAAATCCATGGTTTGACGACGAGTGCAGGCAAGCGTATGCAGCCAAGCAAGACTTCTATAAAGTATAACTGCATCGAATAACGACGGTTGTTCGTGAGCTCTACAAACAGAGAAGAAGGAAAAAGCACCGGCTTTTTAGAAGAAAAAAGAAGTAGCATGAGAAGCGCGGGGTCGAGAAAATGGAAAGGTTTTTTTTTTTATAATTGGCGCGAACCAAAGGGATTGTTTATATCATCAAATGACTGGTATTCTGTCACAGCACGGGTCGAAGGTATAGAGAAAGAAAGGGAAAGGAGGTACCGATGATTATTGATTTTAAATCTGTGTGGATTGTTAAATGAAGGTGGGCTTACGGGTGAACGGATGAGCATTCCTAGCGAGGCGGATATTGCGGGTGAATTCATGAAAGGGAGGAATGCAGCTGGCTAACACTGAGTTTTGGAAGCATTAAATTTCACTCTATTCTTTTTACCCCAATCAATTTTGGTGTCAAGATCGGAATTTAATGGGTTTAACATACGCTGCTGTTCCAAGTCAATGGCCGAAGAGGAGGGACGAGAGCCGAGGAATTAATATGCAAAGCTAAGGGTACTGTCATCAGCGAAGGAGTGAGTTGGGTTAGGATTGACAGACAGGAGATCATTTATAAAAATAGGGAAGAATGTCGGAGATAAAACGGAGCCGTAAAGAAAACAAGTATATAAACGGTGAATATCAGACTTGAACCCATCCAATACAACTTGTATTAAACGGTTCGAAAGGTAATTTCTAATTCATTGGAAAAGAGATTCATCGACGCCAAAAGCACGCATTATCGACAAGAGAGCATGATGACAGACTCAGTCAAATGCTTTTGAAATATCAAGTGCAACCATCTTGCTTTCTCCTACATTGTATAAAGATTGATTCCATTTTTCGGTGAGATAAGCTATCAAATCTCCAGTGGACCAGTTGCTGAAAAATCCGTATTGCCGGTCATTCAGAAGCCTCCGAATATTTCAAGATATTTCATAACCTGACGATTTATCAGCGTTTCCATGACCTTAGAAAGTAAGGACGTGAGTGCTATGGGTCGGTAGGAGGTGGGTGAAGATTGTTCGCCCCTTTTAGGGACGGGCTGGACAAACGCTGTTTTCTTCTTACTTGGAAAGATTCCTAAAGAATAGGACAAATGGAAAAGCTTACGAAGTGATTTTGCTAGCGTAGAAGAGCACCTTTTCAAAAGAACGGGGGGATACCATCCGGACCAGCAGATTTATGCGTGTTTAGATCTTTAAGTAATCTCGAGGATACAAGGTTCGGACCGAAGCCTGCCGGGATTAAAATCGACAACTTGTGGGAGAGTCGCAGTCTGTGCTGAGGATCTGGAAGGATCATTTCTGTAGACTCCTTAACGGCGACGACGGCCCCATTTCCGCTGTTAGGCAGAATGATCTGCTCAATTTGGACGATCATAGACAAGAATTCCGTCCCCCCGACTGAGACGGGGTGAAAATACCAATATCGAAGCTGAAGTCCAACAAGGCGGCTGGAACGGATGAGCTGTCCGCAAAACTATTGAAACCAGCTGGAGATGAGTTGGTTGCGCGCACGCACCAGGTCTTCTGTAAGATATGGTCGGAGGAAAACATGCCCGATGAGTTTAATCTCAGCGTCGTGTGCATGGTCTACAAGAAGGGAGACCCCTTTGACTGCACCAATTATCTTTCATACAAGATCTTCTCTGCCGTATTGTTTGTCCATAACGTGTTAGGTCCCTATCAGTGTGTTTTCAGAGCAGGGAATCCACAATAGACCAGACCTTCACAGTAAGACAGATCCTGGAAAAGACCCAAAAAGTGTAAATCGACACTCACCACATTCGTCGATCTTAAGGCCCCATATGATAGTGTGCATAAAGACGAGCTACACAGTGCCATGTTTAGTTTTAATATTCCTACCCAACTCGTCCGATTGTGTTGGATGACGATGGAGAATTTTCACTGCTCCGTCAAGGTCGGTAACGAACTCACTGTGACCTTCAATGTCAAACAAGGTTTTTTCAACATTATCGTAACTCACAAGCCAATATTTAAGGCACGATCTTTCAAGTCAGTTCAATTGCTAGCTTACGCTGATGACACTGACGAAATTGGAGGAACGTCAATAAGATGTTTGCTGGCATCGAAGCGGAAGCGGGTAAAATGAGTCTGGCGGTAAATGGGGACAAAACAAAGTACATGCTGTCATCCAGAAAGGACACACAGCATCGACGTATCGGACAGAGCGTCATATTAGTCAGAAGAAACTTCGAGGTAGACTTTGTCTACCTCGGCTCCGAGGTAAACAGGGACAGCAACATCAGTACCGAAATCAAACACAGAACCGCTCTTACCAATCGCTGTTTCTTTGGGCTCAAGAGGTAATTGAGTAATCAAGCCCTCTCTCGAAGGACTAAGCTCGCTTTATATAACAGCTTGATCATTATGTCCTACTTTATGGCGCGGAATCTTGGAGGTTAGCAAAGACGGATGAGGAAGCCCTTAGTCTCTTCGAGAGAAAAGTTCTACGTGCGATTTTTGGTCCTGTTTGCGTTGATGGCATCTAGAGGAGAAGATTTAATGACGAACTCTATAGGCTGTATAGCGACATGCGCCTGGTTAAGCGTCTACGGATACAACGCTTAAGATGGCTAGGCCATGTAGAGCGTATGAACACCACTGCTCCGGCCCGAAAAGTCTTTGAATCCGTGCCATTAGGACAACGCAACAGAGGACGACCTAGAGTAAAGTGGCGCACACAAGTGAAGAAGGACCTCAACAGACTCAACTGGAGGCAGCTGATAAAAGATCGTGCTGGCTGGAGAGGCATGTTGATTGAGGCCCAGGTCCAACCCGGACTGTAGTGCCATAAGAAGAAGAAGAAGAAGAAGCAGAAATAACTTTAATGTTGATTACGTTAACACCGATGTAGGCAATAGCGTTATGAACTTATTGCGAACCTTTCACCTAAGTCAAGAAGAGATAAAACATTTGTCTAGATTGTGCAGAGAATATGACGACATTTTCTTTAAAGAAAGCCATAACCTGACCTTCACGAACAACGTTTAGCACAGAATCCTGACCACCGATGATTTACTTATCTATATAAAAAACTATAGATACCCCTACTTTCATAAAGACAAAGTAAGGAAGTAAATAAGTGACATATTTGACCAGGGTATCATTCGGCACAACTATTCTCCTTGGAGTTCTCCTTATTCAGTGGCAAACAAGACTGGAAACTCCCGGTTGCCTTTAGGAAGTTAAAGGAGAAAACTGTCTTCGATATGTATTTTTCGACACTTGACTTAGCGAGTGGTTTCCGTCAAATCGAAATGGATCACCGTGGAATGTGGACACTACGAGGATGTTCGAATGCCTTTTGGCTTAAAAAACGTTCTATCAACCTTTTTATCAATTTTTATAGACAAAAGATACGTAAAAACATTCGAAACTTGTAATGTGCTAAAAAATTTAATTGGAACGGTATGCCTAGTTTATTTAGATGATATCATAGTTTACTCACCTTCGCTCCAAGAATATCTAGGAAATCTGAAGAAAGTTTTTCGGCGACTGGTATAAGACCTTATCCCGAAAAAATACATGCTATCAAAAATTGTCCACTTCCACGTTCGCAAATTTTTAAAGGATTTTGAAACACTCATAAAATCCCTTACACAATGTCCTAAGAAAGAAGGGACAATTGTTATAGACAAAATGTACGTAAAAACATTCGAAACTTGTAAAACCCTCCTAGTGAACTTACCAATCTTGCAATATCCCGATTTTTCCAAACCTTTTATCTTGACTACAGATGCTAGCAACTTTGCTATAGAAGCAGTGCTCTTGCAAAGAACAATTGGCAGCGATAGGCCAATATGGTTTACTAGCATGTAACATATTGGCCTATCGCCAATTCTAGAATAGAGAAGGAAGAGAGGAGAAGAGAGTTTGATTATGACATTTTTTATAAAAAAAAAGATAATTCAACACTAACGCTGATGCTTTCAGCAGAATTAAAATAGGAAATCCAAAAAATATAGAGGACAATCTCTATGACTCCATTTCAATTCAAGGGACAAGCGGAACAACCGTTCATTCAGACCAGAATAACTTAAACGATGGTATTTACATCTACGAGAAACCACTCAATGAATTTAGTCTTCAAACCGTATTTCAGCAATCATACAAAGATGTGCCCATGACCCTCGAAACAAAATTCAAAGCAAAACAACGTAGTGTACTGAGAGAAACATCCTTCACGGAAGATATCGTAATTAATATTTTTAAAAAATTATCTCTCTCCTAATAAACTTAACGCTGTCTATACCGACGACCAAACATTCTATAATGTATAATACAATAAGCTCATTTGAAATACTTTGCCATAAAAAAAAATTTCGCATAATAAGATGTATGGAAATCCTGGAAAACATTAGGCAAAACAAGCAGGAAGGCAAATTAATTAACGACTACCACACAAAACGCAACCATCGTGGCATTGAGGAAACCTTTCTTCACCTCAAGAAAGAATTTCACTTTCCACATATGAGAAGTAAAATAATGTAAGCCGAGTATATGAAGTCGGAAATACCGACAAACCCTTTAGATATCTTACATATTGATATCTACACTATTTCATAAGCCTTCATGGCATACCCTCAAAATTTGCGATCATAGAACTGAGTGTACATCTAACCTATTTAAAGACTTCTATAAACGATACCAAATTAAACTACATGTAACATCTTTTCAACAGTCAAATAGCAATTCACCTATGGAGCGGTTACATTATACCCTCAAAGAGACTTACAGAATAATACTAGTGACTTCAAAAGGAAAAAAGGAATTGAGTTGGATCATGAAGAAATATTTTCAGAAACCCTTTTCAGGTATAACAATGCAATTCATTCAGCAACTCGCCTAACTTCTTTCGAATTATTTTACGAAAGAACACATAAATTTAATAGAAACGTAACTTTCAATAACGAACACGAATATCTAGACAAGTTAACCAAATTTCAATCATTCCCCCTTAATATCAGTGTAGCAGTCATCAGTAATAATCAGTGCCGTGTCATCCTCCGACGCATGCAGACGTGTCGTCGCTGCACGCACTTAACAAATAACAAAAAAAAAAAAAATCCCTCGCGTCGTTCCTAACAACAGTTAACACGGTCCGCCCAACACATCCGCGAATGAAAAAAAAAAATAAAATTCTTAAAAAAAAAAGTGCAGTGTAGTGCAGTGAAGTGTTTCGGTAGAGCGCACGCGGTCCGCTCCCCCCTCTCCCACTCCTTCACAAGACACTGTTGGGCATTCTCGGTCGCAACTCCCGTTTGATCTACCAGACGGGCTGGGGCGATGTCCGAGTCTGCCTAACATTTGACATAGCGGATTCGGAAGTGTGAATTTTTGTTAGTGGACCAATTCAAGTCAATGTACGGGCATAACACCTACATTGATTTGTTTTGCAAAGCTAAACGCAGAATTTACACTTCCGAACTCTGCTTACTTTCACCAACTGCATTGTCGGAGTTGGTTTTCAGATGCCTACGACTGACATGAGGGGGCAATTTCGTGTTGGTGCCCTTATTCTTTTTACACCGCGGTTTCGCCATTTATGTGCGTAGTGATGTTGCTTACCAAATTCAACCACAATATGGCCACTGTTCCAATCCGGAATTTAATTTTCTGTGGTTAAAACTCTTTGTCCGTACGCATTTAATCCACTACTGCTTTATTTACAAAAGTCCAAACCTGGACAGCAACTCAACTTATAACGAGTTTGATGCGCTGTCCGACTCCATCACAAGAATTGTATCCCTGTATCCTCGCACTGAAATCGCTATTGCGGGCGATTTCAATGTACACAATTCTACTTGACTTCGACATTCAGGCCAGACAACACCCGAAGGAAGGTATGTTGAAATCTTCGCTGAGGTAAATAATTTAACCCAGCTTGTGAATGAGCCAACACGAATACCTGACATTGCAGATCATACCGCCAACACCTTGGATCTGTTTCTCACCTCTCATCCGGAAAAATATTCAATTGATATATTGTCACCCCTAGGCTCGTCCGACCACTGTGTCGTGTCAGTATGGCTTTACGAGAAAGCCAACTGGAGCGGACTTAACAAATTCTTTAGGAATTTTAGCTGGTCACTATGCTTCCTCGATAGTGACGTGGATGCCGCTACTAATGCGATCACAAACATTATTTCGCATGGGCATGAGGTTCTTCAGTCCTCACAGAGTGAAGAGCACCAAGCCTAAGGCAAACGCGTGGTACGACTTGAGCTGCAAAGAGGCTATCAGGATGAGAGAGTTGAGTTTCCGGGATTATAAAGCCAACCCTTCTGAGGAAGCCCGGAATAAGTTCAACGGATCCGAAATGACTGTAATGCGTTAATAAGACGTGTTAAATTCTCATTTGACCAAAAGTTGAGGCAAAAAGTTCTACAATGTCACCCCTAGGCTCGTCCGACCACTGTGTCGTGTCAGTATGGCTTTACGAGAAAGCCAACTGGAGCGGACTTAACAAATTCTTTAGGAATTTTAGCTGGTCACTATGCTTCCTCGATAGTGACGTGGATGCCGCTACTAATGCGATCACAAACATTATTTCGCATGGGCATGAGGTTCTTCAGTCCTCACAGAGTGAAGAGCACCAAGCCTAAGGCAAACGCGTGGTACGACTTGAGCTGCAAAGAGGCTATCAGGATGAGAGAGTTGAGTTTCCGGGATTATAAAGCCAACCCTTCTGAGGAAGCCCGGAATAAGTTCAACGGATCCGAAATGACTGTAATGCATTAATAAGACGTGTTAAATTCTCATTTGACCAAAAGTTGAGGCAAAAAGTTCTACAATGCCCCAAGGGTAGCAGAAGCTTTTGGTCTTTCGTTAAAAGCATAAGGAATTCAGCCTCGTCTTCGATCCCAACGCTCATTTGCAATGACATTCTAGCTGTCAGCTCGTTAGACAAAGCTAGTCTGTTTGCTGCACACTTTGCAGCTAGCTCAACGCTGCCAGATAGCACTTTGTCCCCGCCTGTACTTGAGAGCGTAAATTTCTCCATGGGCCAAATCCATTTTCGCACTCGTACAGTAGCAAGAATACTTAAAGATCTAAACATACAAAAATCCGCTGGCCCGGATGGTATACCCCCTGTTCTTCTGAAGAGGTGTTCTTCTACGCTGGCAAAACCACTGAGTAAGCTTTTCCATCTGTCCTACTCTTCAGGGCTCTTTCCGAGTAAGTGGAAAACTGCATTTGTCCAGCCCGTCCCTAAAAAATGCGAATGTTCGTCACCCACCTCCTACCGACCCATAGCACTAACGTCCCTTCTCTCCAAGGTCATGGAAACGCTGATAAACCGTCAGCTTATGAAATATCTTGAGTCCCGGAAGCTTCTTAATGACCGGCAGTACGGCTTCCGAAGCAACCGCTACACGGTCATTTGATGGCATATCTCATGTATGTAGGAGAAAACAAGATTGTTGCGCTTGATATTTCAAAGGCATTTGACAGGGTCTGGCACCAGGCTCTCTTGTCGAAAATGCGTGCTTTTGGGTCCGATGAGTCTCTTCTTCAATGGATTAGAAATTACCTTTCGAATCGTTCAATACAAGTCGTTTTGGATGGATTCAAGTCTGATATTCACCATATTAATGCTGGTGTTCCCCAGGGCTCTGTTTTGTCTCCGACACTCTTCCTCATTTTTATAAATGATCTCTTGTCTGCTACTTCTAATCCTATTCATTCCTTCGCTGATGACAGTACCCTCAGCTTTTCATATTCGTTCCTTGGCTCACGTCCCTCCACTTCGGCCTTAGACTCGGAACGGCAGCGTATGTTAAGCACATTAAATTCCGACCTTGACAGCATAATCGATTGAGGAAATAAGAATAGAGTGGAATTTAATGCTTCCAAAACCCAGTGCTGTCTACTGTCGTTAAAGCGATCACAAAATAATCAGCCGTTATCCATGAACAGCACTTGCGTTGTTGAAACCGAAAGACATGCTGCGAAATGTCTAGGCTTCCTTAAACGATGCAAGAAGTACTTCACCCCCTCTGATCTGGCTACAATATACAAGGTCTACATATGCCCAAAACTTGAGTATAACGCTCCTATTTGGTCAGGTGCTTCTAAAACCTCCCTGCACCTGCTGGATAGAATTCAAAAGCGAGCGATAAAACTTATAGGTGACAGTAATATTGCGAAGTCGATTGACTCGTTAGAACACCTACGTAATGTCGCGTCGTTGTCACTCTTTTATCGCTATTTTAACAAGAAATGCTCAGATGAATTAGCCAGTTGCATTTCTCCCCTTCAAGAATTCACCCGCAATACACGCCTCGCTAGGAATGCCCACCATTTCACCCTCAAGCCCTCTTTCGGACGTACAGTCATATTCAGAGACTCGTTCTTTAGCCTCACTACACGAATCTGGAATGCTCTTCCCAGCTCGATTTTTTCTCCTCATTACAATCCACAGGCATTTAAAACCAATGTGCATCGGTACCTCCTCTCCCTCTCTACCTCTATACCTTCGGCCCGTGCTGTGACTTGATCCGGTCACTTAAGGGTACTCGCAACCCCTTTCGCTCGCGCCAATTATAAAAGCAAAAAAAAAAATAAAATCTAAGTAAAAACAAGATACTAGTAAACGAGTAAATAAATTCAATGAAAAAAATAAAACGAACGAAACCATATTTAGAAAAAACTTTAGGCGCAATAAAATTACACGCCACTTTCACTCTTTTGTTATTCTCCCCAACAGAAACATCCTTGTTTATAGCCAAAGACTCGAAATTTATGATCTAGTGAAATCACAAGGCATACTTCTGTTAAAACTAGGCACATCCAAATACATAGAGAATAATCAAAATCTCATAAACATAGTCGACACAAACGCTTACGAAAATACCATTGGCAGAATAGAAAAGACACTCAAAAACTTCACTTAGTATACTACACTTCAACCGGTAACCGACCTTCAGTAAAGATGACAGAATTTAAACTTAAGGCTCCTCGCAATAAAATCAATACACCAACACGTGCAATAAGACAGAAAGGAGGACTCATAGACGAACTTGGTTCAGTCATTAAGCTCATACCAGGTAACATGGACGCTAATGACGCGATAGACTTGAACAGGAAAATAGAAAACCTACATAAAAGTCAACCAGACCTTAACGGCCAAATAGCTTCTGGGATCACCTTAAACAATCAAATGATTAACAAACATAACTGCACACATTAACTCCGAACAGGACGGAATTAACAAATACTTGACGAATTTCGTACAACGAACAACAAACTCTATTAAAAGGTGAAACGTACTTCCTCATACACATTATCTAGGGAGTATCTTGCTCAATTGTTCTCAGCACTGATTTCCTCTCAGAACAAGTAGCAGACGTTGCAGAAGCAGTTATCTTTGCTAAATTAAATATTGTCCCTAAAATGCTACTGAACCTTGTCGAACTTCGAGAAATCCGAAATATTTTCTTAATCAATCATTCGAAATCAAATCCAATGAATAAGAACTCCGAGCGTACTATGACAGCTCCAACATAATATTCAACATCCAAATCTCAACCATATTCCACCAAATTATTCAATTTTTCATATCATTCCACTCCCTATAATTAAAATTTATTTAGTTATAGTTAAGCCATATATTTACAAGCCAAGATGTAGGTTATTATTTTGAAGACATTTGCGAAAATAGAAAATGTATTCCTTAGCCGAACTATGTTGTTACGATGAACAGCCGCCGTTCCCACAAACAGCTCCGTCCCCACAGGCAGCCGTGAAAAACAGAATATCTAATTACCTATCGCCGCTCCAGCCAGATGCTGAGATAAGCAAAAATAGACTTTAAGTACAGATGAATGAAAACTGCACATCTGAGTTCATCTTTATATTCCAAGCAATAAGTAGTAATCCGTCGTTTTCATTGGTCTAAAATCTTCTGCTCACAGTTTTTTCAGTTGTTTGTGTCTTTTGTCAACGGGGAAGCAATCGAATAAATGCTGACAACGGTAACACTGATTTAAAGTTTATAAACTAAGCTCAGGTGTAACATTTTTGGTGGCAGCTGTGGGAAACGTTTAAGATCCCCCTAAAAGAACAAAAAACAGTTAACAAATACTAGTGAATTGTGAAGTGTGCGGATAACTGCAACAAGCCTAGAGGAAGCCGATCAACATTAAAGAAGAATATGCCAGGAACAGCAGTGATACTTCTATTGTATGTTATGTTTTAAAGCATTATTTCTTACACTTAATTAGAACAGTCTTGTAAAAGAGATCTAATTGATACGAACCCCTATATCTCCTAAGTAAATGTATAAAATTAAATATCCTTCAGGGGAAATAGAATTCAAAAGTTTTGAGTGGATTAGGCAGAACGAGGTGAAATATAAGATAACACTTTCGATATCGATCAGTTGGAAACAGTTGAAGCTAGCAGTGGAAGTGATAGTGACAATAATAGTGTTACAGAGCAAGCAGAAGTTGAAATGTCGTAAACTCCAATTAGTATATTAACCTCTTCCATTCCTACTTTCAACAGTTACAGTGAAGAAGTTTTTAGTTTTATTGAGGCATGCAACGATGCTAGAGTTGGCAACGACAGTTTAGAAAGTTGTCCTTTTTAAGTTTTTAAAATCCAGAATCAGGCAATGCCACAACAGTGTTAGTAAACAAAGAAATTTAAGATAGGGAGACACTAAAAAGTGAACTAAGCGGGATCTTTAGAGAACCTCATAGTAGTTTGCAGTTACACAAAGAATTAATTAGCATACGTCAAGGACGCAGTGAATCTGTTGCATTGTATACCCAGAGAGTTGAAACTCTTGAAAGGAGGTTAATGCAGTCTAAACTGCATGATGTTAAACAGAAACATCAGAAAGGACGGATGGAGTACATTAAGAATGAGACGTTAACAGTATCCATAAACGGACTATTAGAGAGGTTATCCTCATACCGGTGTGTGGCAAAATCAACCAAGCACAAGCTCTTATAATTCAGATGCCAGACAGGTAGGATCACTAACTCACAAAAGAGAATTTAAACAAGAGCCAAGCGTTAGGAGTTTAACAGTTTTTAAAGAAATCGGTAATTCGGAAAGTCCGCACGTGAATATTTAATAGATAATGAATTAAAGCGAATGATTATAGATACTGGAGCTGAGATATTACTCATTTGTTGTAAGCACGTATTCGAACGTGAAGTGAATAAAAAGAAAACAATATAATTCAAAGAATTGGGAAGTACCATGCAGGAAACGCTAGGTGAAGTAGAAAAAGAAATCAGTTAATTCCCAAATAGAAAAGGTAGAGCATTCAAACGAAAGGTGACTTAACAAGTTATAGAAATAATATGTTAGGAGACAACGATGGCATATTGGGCATCCACTTCCTTAGGGAAGGAGGTTACTCGATCCAATATATTGACAGAACCATAAGAAGCAAAAATGATTAAATTGACCTGAAGTATTTAAGTGAAGAAATATTTTCAAAGCATTGAACTGAAGTATTTCGAGTTGTGAAACTTAAAAATGCTGTAGATATAAAAGAAAGGAATTGTCATACCTAGGCAAGAAGAACGTATAACAAAAAATAAAAATGGAGAATGCTTGATTACCATAATGAATAAAACTGACAAAGACTTTGATATAAGTCAGGTTAGACTTGTAGGAAAGAATTTAGAAGAGTTTGAAGTTAAAAGGTAAAGAGAAATTGAAGTAAAGAGAAATTGAAGTAAAGGGAAACGTGCGATCAGAGCACATAAATAAAGAAGAATTGGAGAGTATATTAGACAAAATCAGGATATATAGTGACGTTTTTAGCATAAAAAATGAGAAGTTAATCCACACAAATGCAACAAAGCATCATATCCGGACTAGGGAAGGGTGTTCTCCGGTGTTCGCTAATACTTATAGGTAACCAAAAAAATTCAATAAAAATTAAATAAAAACAATTAGAGATAGTAGTTCACGAAACATAATGAGAAGTAAGTTTAAGTACTTGATCAGATAAGGGCAGCTAATCTGAAAGTGCAACCTGATAAATGCGAATTTCATCGCAAAGAAGTTCAGTATTTGGGGGTATACCGGTACGAAGTGAGCGTCAAGATACAAATATCTCGATAGGGAACATTTTTTTGTTTGTTTGCTATGACATCTGTGCCAAATATTTAGTATACATCAAGTCACTGAACATACAACATCATACTTTTTCATCGTGTTAAAAATGTCGAATTTTGTACCAGAAAGTGATGATTTGCGGAAAGCATTAATTGTTTGTTTTCATTTGAAGAAAAAAGCACAGAGTCGCATCGAATGCTTATCGAGGCATCTGGTGATCATGTTCTATCAGAAGCAACTTGCAAAAGACGGTTTCAACGGTTCAGAAATAATGATTTTGATGTGAGAAATGAAGAACGTGGAAGACCATCACAAAAGTTTAAAGACGCCGAATCGCAAACGATATTGGATGGAGATAACACTTTGAGTCAAAAGCAAATGACAGCAATGTTAAATGTTGCAAAAACAAAAATTTCTGACCGTCTAAAAGCTATGGGAAAGATCCAAAAGTGTGCAAAATGGGTGCCACATGAATTGAATGAAAGACGGATGGAAAACCGAAAAAACACTTGCGAAATTTTGCTTCAAAGACACGAAAGAAAATCGGTTTTGCATCGGAGTGTTACTGGCGATGAAAAACGGATTTATTTTCAGAATCCTAAACGGAAAAAATCTGGGACAACCATCAACATCGATTGCAAAACCAGATCGATTCGGCAAGAAGGCAATGCTGTATGTTTGGTGGGACCAGAAAGGTGTGCTGTACCACGAGCTCCTAAAACCTGGTGAAACCGTTAATACTGATCGCTACCGACAGCAAGTGATCAATTTGAACCATGCATTGATCGAGAAACGACCAGAATGGGCCAGAAGACACGGCAAGGCAATTTTGCTCCAGGACAATGCAGCTGCACACAGAGCAAAACCGGTTCAGGATACAATCATAACACTTGGCTGGGAGCAGCTACGTACGTATTCACCAGTCTTGGCTCCTTCCGACTACCATTTGTTTTCATCGATGGGACCCGCATTGGCTGAGCAGCATTTTGATTCCTTCGAGGGGGTCGAAAATTAGGTGTCTGATTAGTTTGCTTTAAAGGACGAACAATTTTATTGGCGTGGTATTCACAAATTGCCAGAAAGGTGGTCAAAATGTGTAGAAAACAATGTCCAATACTTTGAATAAAATGTTTTTACTTTCCCATTAATAATTAGTGATTTAATTCAAAAAAATCGCCGGTATGCCTGATAATAGCTGATCAAGGTAAAAAAACCTGATCCTAGTAAAATAGATAGGATAATGAAAATGCAGCCCCAGAAAACCAAAAAGGTATCAAATCATTCCTAGGAATGGTTGGATATTATCGTAAGTTCAGTCAAAACTTCAGTAGAATGGCAGAACCTTTAAACAAGTTCACAGGATGTACTATTTAATTGAGGAAATGAACAACAAGAGAAATTTGAAAAATTAAAGGAAGCAATTGCCAAATTTTCAGTCCTACAATATGCGGATTATAATTGGGAATTTATCATCACAACGGACGCATCAAATAAGGGAATAGCTGCTGTTCTTAGTCAACAGCATGGGACAAAAGATTTACCCATTCAATATGCAAGCAGAACATTGAATAAGGCCGAACAAAACTATAGCACGACCGAAAAGGAGTGCTTGGCCATAGTGTGGGCTATAAAGCAATTTCGACCATACGTATATGGAAGAAAATTTATTGTAAAGACGGATCATAGGAAACTGACTTGGCTCTTTAATGTAAAAGATCCCGGATCTACGCTGGTCAGATGGAGACTCAAACTTGAAGAGTTTGAGTATGAAATACAATACAAAAAGGGTTGCGAAAATGTTAGAATGATGCAACAGAAGGAAGCTTCCAATAATAGAGAAAGTAACAATCAACAAACCAATGAAATTGGTTTCGATCTCTGACAGCGCATTTGAAAAAGTTTCTATGGACTTGATAGGATTATTAACAGAAAGGATTGGGGATATAAATTTGGTCTCACTATTCAAGATGATCTTTCCAAAAATTTACTAAATTTATACCGTTAAAATCAAAGGAAATGCGGGTTATTGTCAAAGAATTTACAAGTGAATGGATTCTAAATTTTGGACTTCCCAAAATAATATTAACAAATACTGGTAAAGTATTTTGAAACGAACCCTCTGCCCGAGGGCTTAAATAATAGGCCTGGTTTACCAGTCTGTGGGTTGTGCGTGAGGGTAATTTCCTCACCACGTAAAAAAACCGTTAGTTCAGAGAATCCGATATGCCTCGGATAAGGACGGATCAACTGTTGACGACCCCAGCAAACGTTTTAAGAACGCTTAACAGGTTGACGCTGCCTGCGCAAGCATGGAAGAAGACTGGAAACGTAGTCAAGAATCCATCAAAGAAGCTGCCACTGATGTACTGGGTTTCACGTCAAGCATTCCGTCCCCCCGACTTAGACGAGGTGAAGATAGCAATATAAAAGCTAGTGTCGAATAAAGCTGCTGGAGCGGACGGACTGTCCGCAGAACTATTTAAAGCAGCTGAACATAACCTGGTTGGGCACATGCAACAGCTCATCTGTAGGAAATGGTCGGAGGAAAACATGCCCGATGAGTGGAATCTCAGCGTCGTTTGCCCGGTTCACAAGAAAGGAGACCCCTTTGACTGCGCCAACTACCGAGGGATAAGTCTCCTGAACATCGCATACAAGATCCTCTCTGCCGTATTATGTGAGCGTCTGAAACCGTTTGTCCATGACCTGATAGGTCCCTATCAGTGTGATTCCAGGCCACGGAAGTCCACAATAGACCAGATCTTCACATTACGGCAGATCCTGGAAAAGACCCAAGAAATCCAAATTGACACTCACCACCTATTCGTCGATTTCAAGACTGCATATAACAGTATGCATAGAGATGAGCTATACAGTGCCATGTCTAGGTTTGACATTATTACCAAACTCGTCAGATTGTGTAGGATGGCGATGGAGAACTCTCTCTGCTCCGTCAAGGTCGGTAACGAACTCACCGAGACCTTCAATGTCAAAAAAGGTTTTAGACAAGGCGACGCACTGTCATGTGACTTCTTTAACATCATCCTCGAGAAGATCGTGCGAAACTCACAAGTCAAGACCAGAGGCACGATCTTCCAGAAGTCATTTCAATTGCTAGCATACGCTGATGACATTAACGTGATTGGACGAACACAGCGAGCCGTTAATGAAGCATTTGCTGGTATGGAAGCGGAAGCGGCTAAAATGAGTCTCGTGGTAAATGAGGGCAAAACTAAGTACATGCTGTCATCAAGGAAGGACACACAACATCGACGTCTCGGACGGAGCGTCACATAATACAGCAGAAACTTCGAGGTAGTCAAGGACTTCGTCTACCTCGGCTCCGCGGTAAACAGGGACAACAACATCAGTACCGCAATCAAACGCAGAATCACTCTTGCCAATCGCTGTTTCTTTGGGCTCAAGAGGTAATTGAGTAATAAAGCCCTCTCTCGAAGGACTAAGCTCGCTTTATATAACAGCTTGATCATCCCCGTCCTACTTTATGGCGCGGAATCTTGGACGTTAGCAAAGGCGAATGAGGAAGCCCTTAGTCTTTTCGAGAGAAAAGTTCCTCGTGCGATTTTTGGTCCTGTTGCGGTGATGGCATCTGGAGGAGAACATTTAATGACGAACTCTATGGGCTGTACAGCGACATGCGCCTGGTCAAGCATCTACGAATACAACGCTTAAGGTGGCTAGGCCATGTAGAGCGTATGGACACCACTGCTCCGGCCCGAAAAGTCTTTGAATCCGTGCCATTGGGACAACGCAACAGAGGACGACCTAGAGTAAAGTGGCGCACACAAGTGAAGAAGGACCTCAACAGACTCAACTGGAGGCAGCTGATAAAAGATCGTGCTAGCTGGAGAGGCATGTTGGTTGAGGCCCAGGTCAACTCCGGACTGTAGCGCCACAACAAGAAAAAGAAGAAGATGAATTTTGAAACGATTTATTCAATGAGCTGTGCAAAATTTTTAACATGAAACACATAGCGACAAGTTTAGCATATCCTCAAGCCAAGGGGGCAGTGGAAAGAGTTGACTGCAGGTTAATGGAATATCTCAAGATCACAGGAAGGGAGATAGGCGATGAAGTCAATTGGAACTTTTGCTAGTTTTAGTTATATTACGACAATACACGGTACAACTGGATATACACCATATAAGTTAGTATATGGCAAACACACAAAGCAGCCAAGCGAAATGGAAAAATTGAATGAAAAAACAATGTTTGATTATTTTGACCAACTAAGCACCACTCTGGCAGATATTAGTAGCAAAGCAAAAGAAAGAATATTAAAATCTAAACAAAATTCCAAGATAAGATACGATCAAAGCGTAGGGAAGCAAGCTTGTAAGGAATGTTGCAATGCAATCAAATTCTTGTAAGGAATGTTGTCAAAGGAGAATTAGAAACAAAATTTAAAGAAGCATATACGATTTTAGATGTTAGTAGTGACTATGTTATAGGTTAAGTAGGCAATAAAATAACATAGATATAAGAAGGCAAATATTAAACTTTCTTTTTCAGAAGGTGTGAAAACGTCGTAATAACAAAACTCGGTAAAAAAAATTGACTTTACTTTAACTTTAAAGGCCAAGTAAAAGAAAGAAGTAGCACAGTAACATTATTTAATAAAATTAAAGTAGGAGAATTAGACAAAAAGCCTAAGGATACTTAGAAACACTATTAATATCATAGGCAAGGCATGTATAAGTAATTTAGCCGACTGCAAACGTTATCAAGGAACAGTGAGAGATAATTTGGTAAAATTGCAACATAAAACGACATAATTTATAACATCATGGGTAGGAAAACAAGGATTCGTAGAGACCTAGCAAACTTTATAGGTTCAGGACTTAAAGCACTTTTCGGAACAATGGACGACCAGGACGCAAGTTATTATGAAAAAGCTGTTAACACAACAAAGGTTAACGAACTTAGAATAAAGAACGGAATGGAAGATAATGTTAAAATAATGAGTAAACTAAGCACACAAGTAATTGATGTAGCAAACATTGAAAATAGCACAGCGAATAAGATCGACGAGATAATCAATGAGGTCACAAGTAGAGCAAATCACAAAATCTAGTTATTAGAAATCGAAATAGAACAGGTTTTAGACAGTCTGTTGTTTATTCAGAACAGTGTACTTCACCCCAGAGTAATTGAACCTCTGCAATTGCTAGAAGAACTTAAAAATTTAAGCAATGATGATTCTCTTTTGTGTGAACTAGAACTAGAAAATTATTCGAAAATTATGGAAGAAATTGATCTAAAAGCACATGTAAAAGATAAGGAAATTATTATACTTCTTTTAATCGCTATTATAAGACAAGAACATTTGGATTTATACGAAATAGTGTCTGTGCCAAAATTCGTTGAAAACGGAATTATTTAATTGAAGTAACAAATAAATTTTCCATAATAAGGAAAGATAAAGAGCAATACACTCTGAGCAAAAATGTTAACGATTGTTAAGAAAAAGATGAAACGTAAATATGTAAACCCCAATTACTCAAGACAACACTAGGTTTTATAAATTGTGAAATTAACATTTTGTTTCTAAGGAAAAGAGCAACAAATTGTATTTTGAAAACTGTTAATCAGGAAATCGAAATGTTCCATAAAATTAATTACTAACTACTGTTTTAACTGTAGTAAAAATAATGACGATGGAATACTTGAAAATGTTGGAATTATAACTTTAAAAGAAAATTGTATTTTTGAAACCCTGGAAACTAGTTTTAGAACATTAAGCCAAGGAAAGTAAATTTCTGTAAAAGACAAAACTATCACGTATGACCTTGAAGATTGTTGCATAAATGTCAAACTAGAAGAAGCTAAGTTAGAGACTAAGATGTTAAGTAAAATTAAGGTGAGAGATGCTGAAGAATTAAATGAATTGGCCGTATTCATCCAGAACCAAAAATATTTTTGGGAACACGCTTTGGATCCAATACCTGAGAAAGTAAGAGGATTCTTCGCTGGATCTATCGGGACAATTATGCTAATATTAATATTTTTCTTCGTCTGGAAGCAAGGATGTAGCAGTGGAGGAAAGGCAACATTTACAGTTTTTCATAAATGTTTAACCGCAACAGTAAGCAACAAAGAAGTGAAAAGCCAAGGATAAGAAGCGCATCTCCGACCACATCTGAAACCTTTATCATGCAACGAGTTGAGATAAGTTTAAGGGTGAAATACCAAGCTTAAGGCGGTGTTATGATGAACAGCCGCCGTTCTCACAAACAGCCGCCGTCCCCACAGGCAGCCGGGAAAAACAAAATATCTAATTACCGATCGCCGCTCCTGCCAGACGCTAAAATAAGCAAAAATAGACTTTAAGTACAGGTGAATGCAAATTGCACACCTGAGTTCGTCTTTATATTCCAAGTAATACGTAGTATGAAAAAAGCTAATTCTGTTACGAAGAATATCGGTCGTTTATATTGGTCTAAAATCTTCTGCTCACAGTTTATTCATTTGTTTGTGTTTTTTGACAACGGGAAAGTAATCGAATAAATGCTGACAAACAAATTTAGTAACAACAAAACTATAAATCTCTTAGACAAACAGAGGAAAAATGATAATTGCATCCTAATTTCACTAATAATTTTGGCAGTATTAATCCCAATTATATACATCCACAGAAAGAGAATAAACATAGAAGATATAGAAATTGCTCGAGCTGCAGTAACTATCCAACCTCTTCACTACTCGCTTAATCCTAGAAGGAGAATTACAATTACACCGTTACCCCAAACAACAACAATTTTTCATACCGATCATCAAGGTCAACAGCAGTGCCCTGCACACCGCAACCAAAAGATGCATCGTAACCAATTTCTACCCTTATGATTGCACAGGTGAGCAATTCTCCGGCCACTTCAATTTCTTAGAATCACGTCTGCAAGTAAGTAAGTTTTTTAAGAGAATAAAATGTAATAAATTATTAATATTTTGATCATCAACGAATAAGGATTGTTTTTTGCCAACTCCATGGGCCCCGATTTATAATTTACGCGAGGAGCAGGTAGTTTCCCCATCAACTTTCTTTAGAGTGTTTGTTTATATTTGAAACACATATTGCATTGGTGGAAAAATTTGCTTCGCAGCATATTTGATGCCACAGTTCCAAAACCTCTGATGCAGTTAAGGAACTGTTTTCTGCAAACCTCCGTGAAATGTTTGCTTTCTTTTTGTTTTTTTTATTGTTTTTTTTATAATTGACGAGTGCAAAAGGGGTTGCGAGTACCCTTAAGTGACCGGATCAAGTCACAGCACGGGCCGAAGGTATAGAGGAAGAGAGGGAGAGGAGGTACCGATGCACATTGGTTTTAAATGCCTGTGGATTGTAATGAGGAGGAAAAATCGAGCTGGGAAGAGCATTCCAGATTCGTGTAGTGCGGCTAAAGAACGAGTCTTGGCACACAAATCAGCCAAGCGAAATGGAAAACTTGAATGAAAAAACAATGTTTGATTATTTTGACCAACTAAGCACCACTCTGGCAGAAATTAGTAGTAAAGCAAAAGAAAGAATATTAAAATTTAAACAAAATTCCAAGATAAGATACGATCAAAGCGTAGGGAAGCAAGCTTGTAAGGAATGTTGCAATGCAATCAAATTCTTGTAAGGAATGTTGTCAAAGGAGAATTAGAAACAAAATTTAAAGAAGCATATACGATTTTAGATGTTAGTAGTGACTATGTTATATGTTAAGTAGGCAATAAAATAACATAGATATAAGAAGGCAAATGTTAAACTTTCTTTTTCAGAATTACAAACTGGATCACTGCAAGGTGTGAAAACGTCGTAATAACAAAAAATGGACTTTACTTTAACTTTAAAGGCCAAGTAAAAGAAAGAAGTAGCACAGTAACATTATTTAATAAAATTAAAGTAGGAGAATTAGACAAAAAGCCTAAGGATACTTAGAAACACTATTAATACCATAGGCAAGGCATGTATAAGTAATTTAGCCGACTGCAAACGTTATCAAGGAACAGTGAGAGATAATTTGGTAAAATTGCAACATAAAACGACATAATTTATAACATCATGGGTAGGAAAACAAGGATTCGTAGAGACCTAGCAAACTTTATAGGTTCAGGACTTAAAGCACTTTTCGGAACAATGGACGACCAGGACGCAAGTTATTATGAAAAAGCTGTTAACACAACAAAGGTTAACGAACTTAGAATAAAGAACGGAATGGAAGATAATGTTAAAATAATGAGTAAACTAAGCACACAAGTAATTGATGTAGCAAACATTGAAAATAGCACAGCGAATAAGATCGACGAGATAATCAATGAGGTCACAAGTAGAGCAAATCACAAAATCTAGTTATTAGAAATCGAAATAGAACAGGTTTTAGACAGTCTGTTGTTTATTCAGAACAGTGTACTTCACCCCAGAGTAATTGAACCTCTGCAATTGCTAGAAGAACTTAAAAATTTAAGCAATGATGATTCTCTTTTGTGTGAACTAGAACTAGAAAATTATTCGAAAATTATGGAAGAAATTGATCTAAAAGCACATGTAAAAGATAAGGAAATTATTATACTTCTTTTAATCGCTATTATAAGACAAGAACATTTGGATTTATACGAAATAGTGTCTGTGCCAAAATTCGTTGAAAACGGAATTATTTAATTGAAGTAACAAATAAATTTTCCATAATAAGTAAAGATAAAGAGCAATACACTCTGAGCAAAAATGTTAACGATTGTTAAGAAAAAGATGAAACGTAAATATGTAAACCCCAATTACTCAAGACAACACTAGGTTTTATAAATTGTGAAATTAACATTTTGTTTCTAAGGAAAAGAGCAACAAATTGTATTTTGAAAACTGTTAATCAGGAAATCGAAATGTTCCATAAAATTAATTACTAACTACTGTTTTAACTGTAGTAAAAATAATGACGATGGAATACTTGAAAATGTTGGAATTATAACTTTAAAAGAAAATTGTATTTTTGAAACCCTGGAAACTAGTTTTAGAACATTAAGCCAAGGAAAGTAAATTTCTGTAAAAGACAAAACTATCACGTATGACCTTGAAGATTGTTGCATAAATGTCAAACTAGAAGAAGCTAAGTTAGAGACTAAGATGTTAAGTAAAATTAAGGTGAGAGATGCTGAAGAATTAAATGAATTGGCCGTAGTCATCCAGAACCAAAAATATTTTTGGGAACACGCTTTGGATCCAATACCTGAGAAAGTAAGAGGATTCTTCGCTGGATCTATCGGGACAATTATGCTAATATTAATATTTTTCTTCGTCTGGAAGCAAGGATGTAGCAGTGGAGGAAAGGCAACATTTACAGTTTTTCAGAAATGTTTAACCGCAACAGTAAGCAACAAAGAAGTGAAAAGCCAAGGATAAGAAGCGCATCTCCGACCACATCTGAAACCTTTATCATGCAACGAGTTGAGATAAGTTTAAGGGTGAAATACCAAGCTTAAGGCGGTGTTATGATGAACAGCCGCCGTTCTCACAAACAGCCGCCGTCCCCACAGGCAGCCGGGAAAAACAAAATATCTAATTACCGATCGCCGCTCCTGCCAGACGCTAAAATAAGCAAAAATAGACTTTAAGTACAGGTGAATGCAAATTGCACACCTGAGTTCGTCTTTATATTCCAAGTAATACGTAGTATGAAAAAAGCTAATTCTGTTACGAAGAATATCGGTCGTTTATATTGGTCTAAAATCTTCTGCTCACAGTTTATTCATTTGTTTGTGTTTTTTGACAACGGGAAAGTAATCGAATAAATGCTGACAAACAAATTTAGTAACAACAAAACTATAAATCTCTTAGACAAACAGAGGAAAAATGATAATTGCATCCTAATTTCACTAATAATTTTGGCAGTATTAATCCCAATTATATACATCCACAGAAAGAGAATAAACATAGAAGATATAGAAATTGCTCGAGCTGCAGTAACTATCCAACCTCTTCACTACTCGCTTAATCCTAGAAGGAGAATTACAATTACACCGTTACCCCAAACAACAACAATTTTTCATACCGATCATCAAGGTCAACAGCAGTGCCCTGCACACCCCAACCAAAAGATGCATCGTAACCAATTTCTACCCTTATGATTGCACAGGTGAGCAATTCTCCGGCCACTTCAATTTCTTAGAATCACGTCTGCAAGTAAGTAAGTTTTTTAAGAGAATAAAATGTAATAAATTATTAATATTTTGATCATCAACGAATAAGGATTGTTTTTTGCCAACTCCATGGGCCCCGATTTATAATTTACGCGAGGAGCAGGTAGTTTCCCCATCAACTTTCTTTAGAGTGTTTGTTTATATTTGAAACACATATTGCATTGGTGGAAAAATTTGCTTCGCAGCATATTTGATGCCACAGTTCCAAAACCTCTGATGCAGTTAAGGAACTGTTTTCTGCAAACCTCCGTGAAATGTTTGCTTTCTTTTTGTTTTTTTTATTGTTTTTTTTTATAATTGACGAGTGCAAAAGGGGTTGCGAGTACCCTTAAGTGACCGGATCAAGTCACAGCACGGGCCGAAGGTATAGAGGAAGAGAGGGAGAGGAGGTACCGATGCACATTGGTTTTAAATGCCTGTGGATTGTAATGAGGAGGAAAAATCGAGCTGGGAAGAGCATTCCAGATTCGTGTAGTGCGGCTAAAGAACGAGTCTTGGCACACAAATCAGCCAAGCGAAATGGAAAACTTGAATGAAAAAACAATGTTTGATTATTTTGACCAACTAAGCACCACTCTGGCAGAAATTAGTAGTAAAGCAAAAGAAAGAATATTAAAATTTAAACAAAATTCCAAGATAAGATACGATCAAAGCGTAGGGAAGCAAGCTTGTAAGGAATGTTGCAATGCAATCAAATTCTTGTAAGGAATGTTGTCAAAGGAGAATTAGAAACAAAATTTAAAGAAGCATATACGATTTTAGATGTTAGTAGTGACTATGTTATATGTTAAGTAGGCAATAAAATAACATAGATATAAGAAGGCAAATGTTAAACTTTCTTTTTCAGAATTACAAACTGGATCACTGCAAGGTGTGAAAACGTCGTAATAACAAAACTCGGTAAAAAAAATGGACTTTACTTTAACTTTAAAGGCCAAGTAAAAGAAAGAAGTAGCACAGTAACATTATTTAATAAAATTAAAGTAGGAGAATTAGACAAAAAGCCTAAGGATACTTAGAAACACTATTAATACCATAGGCGAGGCATGTTTAAGTAATTTAGCCGACTGCAAACGTTATCAAGGATCAGTGAGAGATAATTTGGTAAAATTGCAACATAAAACGACATAATTTATAACATCATGGGAAGGAAAACAAGGATTCGTAGAGACCTAGCAAACTTTATAGACAAGCGGAACAACCGTTCATTCAGCCCAGAATAACTTAAACGATGGTATTTACATCTACGAGAAACCACTCAATGAATTTAGTCTTCAAACCGTATTTCAGCAATCATACAAAGATGTGCCCATGACCCTCGAAACAAAATTCAAAGTAAAACAACGTAGTGTACTGAGAGAAACATCCTTCACGGAAGATATCGTAATTAATATTTTTAAAAAATTATCTCTCTCCTAATAAACTTGACGCTGTCTACACCGACGACCAAACATTCTATAATGTATAATACAATCAGCTCATTTGAAATACTTTGCCATAAAAAAAAATTTCGCATAATAAGATGTATGGAAATCCTGGAAAACATTAGGCAAAACAAGCAGGAAGGCAAATTAATTAACGACTACCACACAAAACGCAACCATCGTGGCATTGAGGAAACCTTTCTTCACCTCAAGAAAGAATTTCACTTTCCACATATGAGAAGTAAAATAATGTAAGCCGAGTATATGAAGTCGGAAATACAGACAAACCCTTTAGATATCTTACATATTGATATCTACACTATCAACAACCAATATATACTTACAATAATCGACAAATTCTACAAATTTGCTTCCGGTTTCACACTCCCAGCCAGAAACAGCATCTCGGTATTGAAAGCATTAAAACATTTCATAAGCCTTCATGGCATACCCTCAAAAACTAATTTGCGATCATAGAACTGAGTGTACATCTAACCTATTTAAAGACTTCTATAAACGATGCCAAATTAAACTACATGTAACATCTTTTCAACAGTCAAATAGCAATTCACCTATAGAGCGGTTACATTATACCCTCAAAGAGACTTACAGAATAATACTAGTGACTTCAAAAGAAAAAAGGAATTGAGTTGGATCATGAAGAAATATTTTCAGAAACCCTTTTCAGGTATAACAATGCAATCCATTCAGCAACTCGCCTAACTTCTTTCGAATTATTTTACGAAAGAACACATAAATTTAATAGAAACGTAACTTTCAATAACGAACACGAATATCTAGACAAGTTAACCAAATTTCAATCATTCCCCCTTAATATCAGTGTAGCAGTCATCAGTAATAATCAGTGCCGTGTCATCCTCCGACGCATGCAGACGTGTCGTCGCTGCACGCACTTAACAAATAACAAAAAAAAATTCCCTCGCGTCGTTCCTAACAACAGTTAACACGGTCCGCCCAACACATCCGCGAATGAAAAAAAAAAAAAAATTCTTAAAAAAAAAAAGTGCAGTGTAGTGCAGTGAAGTGTTTCGGTAGAGCGCACGCGGTCCGCTCCCCCCTCTCCCACTCCTTCACAGGACACTGTTGGGCATTCTCGGTCGCAACTCCCGTTTGATCTACCAGACGGGCTGGGGCGATGTCCGAGTCTGCCTAACATTTGACATAGCGGATTCGGAAGTCTGAATTTTTGTTAGTGGACCAATTCAAGTCAATGTACGGGCATAACACCTACATTGATTTGTTTTGCAAAGCTAAACGCAGAATTTACACTTCCGAACTCTGCTTACTTTCACCAACTGCATTGTCGGAGTTGGTTTTCAGATGCCTACGACTGACATGAGGGGGCAATTTCGTGTTGGTGCCCTTATTCTTTTTACACCGCGGTTTCGCCATTTATGTGCGTAGTGATGTTGCTTACCAAATTCAACCACAATATGGCCACTGTTCCAATCCGGAATTTAATTTTCTGTGGTTAAAACTCTTTGTCCGTACGCATTTGATCCACTACTGCTTTATTTACAAAAGTCCAAACCTGGACAGCAACTCAACTTATAACGAGTTTGATGCGCTGTCCGACTCCATCACAAGAATTGTATCCCTGTATCCTCGCACTGAAATCGCTATTGCGGGCGATTTCAATGTACACAATTCTACTTGACTTCGACATTCAGGCCAGACAACACCCGAAGGAAGGTATGTTGAAATCTTCGCTGAGGTAAATAATTTAACCCAGCTTGTGAATGAGCCAACACGAATACCTGACATTGCAGATCATACCGCCAACACCTTGGATCTGTTTCTCACCTCTCATCTGGAAAAATATTCAATTGATATATTGTCACCCCTAGGCTCGTTCGACCACTGTGTCGTGTCAGTATGGCTTTACGAGAAAGCCAACTGGAGCGGACTTAACAAATTCTTTAGGAATTTTAGCTGGTCACTATGCTTCCTCGATAGTGACGTGGATGCCGCTACTAATGCGATCACAAACATTATTTCGCATGGGCATGAGGTTCTTCAGTCCTCACAGAGTGAAGAGCACCAAGCCTAAGGCAAACGCGTGGTACGACTTGAGCTGCAAAGAGGCTATCAGGATGAGAGAGTTGAGTTTCCGGGATTATAAAGCCAACCCTTCTGAGGAAGCCCGGAAAAAGTTCAACCGGATCCGAAATGACTGTAATGCGTTAATAAGACGTGTTAAATTCTCCTTTGACCAAAAGTTGAGGCAAAAAGTTCTACAATGCCCCAAGGGTAGGAGAAGCTTTTGGTCTTTCGTAAAAAATATAAGGAATTCAGCCTCGTCTTCGATCCCAACGCTCATTTGCAATGGCATTACAGCTGTCAGCTCTTTGGACAAAGCTAATCTGCTTGCTGCACACTTTGCAGCTAGCTCAACGCTGCCAGCTACCACTTTGTCCCTGCCTGTACTTGATAGCGTAAATTTCTCCATGGGGCAAATCCGCTTTTGCACTCGTACAGTAGCAAGAGTACTCAAAGATCTAAACATACACAAATCCGCTGGCCCAGATGGTATACCCCCTGTTCTTCTGAAGAGGTGTTCTTCTGCGCTGGCAAAACCACTGCGTAAGCTTTTCTATCTATCCTACTCTTCAGGGCTCTTCCCGAGTAAGTGGAAAACTGCATTTGTCCAGCCCGTCTCTTTACTTTGGTTTATTCCATTCAAGATTGCAATATGGCATAACATGTTGGGGTGGAACTTTTTTGAATAAAATACATCCCTTATTACATGTACAAAAAAGGTGATAAGAAAAAATTTTAACAAAAGCCATCAACATCCATGTCACCCGCAATTTCTTAGTTCAAAAATTCTTCCCATTAGACATCTTTGTTGTTTTAAGGTATTAAAAGTGTTTTTCGCGAGATCAGGTCACCGCAATTTGAGAATAATTTCAAGCTTTGGACTACGTTCGAATACTTCTTTTGTTGTACCAGTTCCAAAATACCGAACCACTGACTGTCGTAATTTTTACTTGGTATCATCATGCCGCATGTTTAATAAACTTCCAGTTTTTATAAGATCTTAAGCTGACTCTCGAAGTTTTGAAAAGCATTTAAGAAATTGGCTATTAAATTTAAATTACTCTGATTTAGAACTGTTTTTCTCTGGCATTCTGATGTAAGGTAACGAAAAAGTAAAGTATAATGAATGTATTAGTTCTCTTGTCTTTCGCGCTTCTTCTGTAAATTTTAACCTTTTAAATTTTGTTTTTTCTTTGTCAAGCTATGCATGGGTCACCCCACGCTAATTTATTAGTTTTAGTATTTCAGCCTAAGAGGTGACATTTAACACAATTTTTATTACCTACTGTATAAAAATATCAAATGTCATAAACATTATTTCAATTGTAAATACCCTATTTATGCATATTGTAAACTATATTCAAATAATTATATGAATTGTTTTATGAAATATTGAAAAATAAATAATAATAATAATAATAATAATCTTCGTCACCCACCTCCTACCGACCCACAGCACTTACGTCCCTTCTTTCCAAGGTCATGGAAGCGATGATAAACCGTCAACTTATGAAATAACTTGAGGCCGGAAGCTTCCTAATGACCGGCAGTACGGCTTCCGAAGCAACCGTTCCACTGGTGATCTGATGGCATATCTCATTGAAAAGTGGAACCAATCTTTGCACAATGTAGGAGAAAGCAAGATTGTTGCGCTTGATATTTCAAAGGCAGTTGACAGGGTCTGGCATCTCTCTTGTCGAAAATGCGTGCTTTTGGGATCGATGAGTCTCTTCTTCAAGGGATTAGAAATTACCTTTCGAATCGTTCAGTATAAGTCGTTTTGGATGGATTCAAGTCTGATACTCACCATATTATTGCTGGTGTTCCCCAGGGCTCTGTTTTGTCTCCGACACTCTTCTTTATTTTTATAAATGATCTCTTGTCTGCTACTTCTAATCCTATTCATTCCTTCACTGACGACAGTACCCTCAGGAAATAAGAATAGAGTAGAATTTAATGCTTCCAAAACCCAGTGCTGTGTCTATTGTCTTTAAAGCGTTCACAAAATAATCAGCCGTTTTTCATGAGCGGCACTTGCGTTGTTGAAACCGAAAGTATGTGTATCAACCCAACAATTAGTTGGAACGATCATATATTTGAGGTCGCCAAAAATGCAGCGAAGTGTCTAGGTTTCCTTAAACGATGCAAGAAGTACTTCACCCCCTCTGATATGGCTACAATATACAAGACCTACATACGCCCAAAACTTGAGTATAACGCTCCTATTTGCTCAGGTGTTTCTAAGACCTCCCTGCACCTGCTGGATAGAATTCAAAAGCGAGCGATAAAACTTATAGGTGACAGTAATATTGCGAAGTCGATTGACTCGTTAGAACACCGACGTAATGTCGCGTCGTTGTCACTCTTTTATCGCTATTTTAACAAGAAGTGCCCAGATGAATTAGCCAGTTGCATTCCTCCCCTTCAAGAATTCACCCCCAATACACGCCTCACTAGGAATGCCCACCAATTCACCCTCAAGCCCTCTTTCGGACGTACAGTCAAATTCAGAGACTCGTTCTTTAGCCGCACTACACGAATCTGGAATGCTCTTCCCAGCTCGATTTTTCCTCCTCATTACAATCCACAGGCATTTAAAACCAATGTGCATCGGTACCTCCTCTCCCTCTCTTCCTCTATACCTTCGGCCGGTGCTGTGACTTGCTCCGGTCACTTTAGGGCTCTCGCAATACCTTTTACATGCGTCAATTATAAAAAAAATTATTACGGCTCGAAGGACAATTTTTTTGACTGAAAAGAATTTCAAGCTCTTAAAATATGAGAATTAAATCTTAATTGCTCAGCTCAAATGAAACGCCTTTATTTCCAATTCGATACAAAATGTAAGAATATTATCAATAAAACTCTTTTGAGAATACCAAAAGTCACTTTGATTTTGTTTTCGTATAGGACAGGAATTTTCTTATTTACTGCCTTTATATAATATGAGAAACGATTCTTTAAAAATATTTAACAATACATTGTGTTGTTATTAATGTTAAACAGCTATTGACTAAATTGAATTATAATATATCACCTTCGAAAAAACTCAAATTTATTCGCATGAAATTCTATGTTTACTTCGAGCCATCTGTTAAACATTTTTTAAAAATATACTAAGCAGGTTTTTTTTACTGCAAAATTCCACGAAAGTTGTCCATAATGTTTGGTGTTTTTTTTTAGTTTTTCATTCCAGTGCGGTAAGTCAACGTGTACGCAAATGTTTTCCCCTTTTGTAAACTATCGATTCTGGAAACAAAAAACAAAACTAGCTCACAAACAGGCACGTTGTGTTTCTGAGGGAGACGGAACTCTCCTCCTCAAAAACTTAGTGTTAAAAGTGTAAACTCCACTACAACAATGAGCAACCACAACAGGTATCATTCGTTGCAGCTGGACGATGATGATGTTGACGATGAACGTTTTAACCCCATCAAAGAAAGTGCTCCACCTATTGTGGTTATAAAATCATCTAGTGAATAAGTGCGAAACGCTTTAAATAGCATGAGCATCGATAACTATTTAATCAAAAACATTTCACACTCAAACTCACATCATCTCCCCAACCATGGAATTATTTGAAAAAATTAAAACTGAACTTACCCGCCTAAGCTTTGAATTCTTCTCACACTCAAGCAAAAGAGAGGCCTTTTAAGGTACAATACTACTACATAAATCCATAGCTATTAAAAATGAACTCATCACTTTTGGTGTTAAATGCACTGATGTAAAAATGATAACGGTTTATCCCAGAGATAAACGGCAAAATAAATATTGTACATTGTGTATATTGAGCGTGACACTCTAAAATTAAATGGGCTTGAGCTTAATATTCCCAGCTTGTTTAAAACAATCATCCAATGGGAATATAAAAAGAAAAACCCCGGTAAGGTAACTCGGTGCTACAATTGTCAACCATACGGCCATTGCTGTATGTACTGACACATCCGAAGTGTCTGTCTCAAAACATCCGATTGCAAATCAAATGAGACCATACGTTGCGCCAATTGCAAAGGGCCTAACAAGTCATCCGATCCAACTCTATTAGACGTAAAGAGTATTTGGACATGAGACTCTTTCCTTGCCGAAGGGGAAATGCGTAGCGTCCTCTCTCCCCGCTCCAACAGTCACCACACGATCGATTTGGTCTTGCCCATTTCTCTTTACTACCAACGCTTACAAATCGTGCTGCAGCGCACATGCATTTGGAATGTAAGCAAACTCATCAAACAACAACGAACATCAACATCAGCAACCTTCGTCGAGCAGAACAATGCAACCTGCACTATCAAAAAATAACAGTCTCTAACACACCTCCCCAGAGAGTGGTTCAAATTCACGCGAGTGCATTAAGTAAAACAGAAACCTTTAAAAAAGACATGTAGTGGTGTGGTCAATCGACCTTGCAAGAGTCGTTTGGTGTATAAAACCAAAGCTCGGGACGCGAGAATCCTAGGTTCGATCCCCCGTGCGGAAACATTGTTTCCTTTTTTCTTTGCTTTAAAACTACAGACAAGAACTCAATTAGTGAAGTAAGTGAGAATAATGGAAACGCGAGAGCGCCCGTCGCTCCCAAAAAACGATCATGAACCGTTGGCGGAATCAGGCAACTGGCCTACGATGGAAGAAAACCAATTCCACCAGCAGCACAAAGTCGAAGAAAACCAAACGCCCCAACACAAAGGCATCCCCTAAAGGTCTGAACAACCGAACTCGAGGTCTCTAGATTGAGAGAGAAGACAAAAGCTCTCCTCCTAGAGCTCAAAGAACTAGGAGAAGCTAAGAATCAAAGAAAACGAAACGCGCAAATAGAACGAGGACAGAACACACCAAAAGTGCAACACACTAAAAAGAAAAAAAAAAAGACAAAAACTGCAACAACCGCAGCAACAAAATAAAGCTGCCAGTCTAGCAACAGCAGCAAATGTCCCAGCAACAGCAGGAAACATTCCAGCAACAGTAGTCAAAAACGCAGGAACGTCAGCAACAGCACAACAACAGCAGCGGCCCAAAAAAAAGGGCAAACTACCACCAATCAATGTATTTAGGACGGATATTCCTAAAACGGCTAAGGTATGTAAGTCGGCCATATGTGTATGCAATTTTGTTACTAAAAAAGGCAGTGGTTATCATAAATTTTCGATCTACTGCAAAACAGTAGATCAGTACAATAAAATCAAACAGTGTTTGGAGATTTCGACGACGGAGTTATTTTCATTTACGCCAAAAGGCGAAAACTTTCTCGCCGTTCTGTTGAAACTCCCTCCGCCGCTGGAAGCGGGGGAGGTTCTCAAAATTCTCAAAGAGCAAGTGTGTGACGGTCTTGTGTTCGTAGGGGTTAAGCCTTTTACAACAGCAAGAGCCAAGAGAGAGGGGCGGAAATTACTCTTCTATATTATACATGTTGCCAACAGCAAGCTCGACGATCTAAACAAAATTCGATTTTTAGATTGCTGGCATTGCACATGGGAAAGCATAAGAAAGAGCGAGGGCACACCACAGTGTTACCATTGCCAAAGGTTTGGACACACAGTAGCGAAGTACGTCCGTTTCAGGGGTTCGCGGCCTGCATTGCGTGCATCCCTCTATGTAGGGGGAGGAAATTGTACGTGGTGTCGGTACATCCGGATTCCCTCACACCAGGTCAACCATTTCAGAGCTCGATTCACTCTTTCAATGCCTTAGGCTTAATTCGGAAAAAAAACTATTACATTTTGCCCGGGGACTTAAATGCCCGACATTGGGGTATTAGGGACCAGCTTTACAGATGGTTCTGTTTGCACAGTGTCGAGTATAGGCTTGATTTGAAAGCAATCGAGATCTCGTCTTTCCCACAAAGTGGTTCGTTTCTGGATCTCATTCTGTTTGATTCAAGACTGCATCTGACCGACAATATATTGACATACTGTCAATTGCCTGAACACCTGTGTGTATCTAAGCGACCATTGCGGACTTAATGCCGAACTTATTGCCAACGACATTGCGGAATTAGGAGAGTTTGTTCAAACATATCCCTACAACTACTGTAGGGCGCGTTGGCCACGCTTCTCCAGACAATAGTTAAGAACAATCTCCTCAAACATTCTCCACATACCATCCAACAGAAACTTGTCTAATGAGGAGATCGACATGTATCTGCTACAGTTGGACAGCTCAATCAAACAAACAATGTACTGCACGCTACCACCGTATCGACAAACGGAAATTAAGAACTGCTACCGAAATGCGACAAATTGACGCACTTCACCGACGTAAAAGCGGACTACTATCAAGGTTGAAAACCTTATATAGGCGCATTACAGACCGACAAAATGAGGAGATAAGGACACTGAAGGCGCTTATCAAGAACATTCAAACTTTAATAGCTCAAAATTACAGACTTTCTGTAAATTCGTATTGGAACAACAAGGTTCGGGCTGTGAAGTCCAACAACTCGAGCATGTTCCCACAAATAAATAAGTTCTTCGGGAGTACCACTCAAAGCTATCTTCCGTGTCTTAGGCTCCCCAGAACAACAGACTACGAACGCATAGTGACAACAGCAGGAGTTAATTTAGATAATGCTATTCCCGAATTCGAAGACCCGCAAGAAAAAGTGAAAGTTCTTGGCGTGACTTTTCAAGAAGTGTATAAGTGAATGAAAGCATTCGCCCTAACTACAATCTGGAAAACCATGTTCTGATCAAGAACTCTCGTCTGCGGTATGATCTGCAAAAGTGGCGATCTGAGAACACAGGCTTAGTCGTGTTCAGTTCGTTCCTCCAGAAGCATTCGTCTATTTTGATAAGCTAGGTCTGTTACAAGACAAGAAAGCGGTACCGCTCAACTTTCCTTTCGCCCGTTCTGCTGTGGATAGGCCGCTTAACTACGATCGTTCCGATCCTCCGCTTCAGTACCCCGGTATCGCGATGGGATGTTCGGGATGTTACGAAGCAGCATAAATGGTTCCGGTGGCTACGAGGCGAAATAAACTCCCTCGACGAACCTCGAAACACTGGGTAGGGAATCCAATGGGGGCGGTCGGCTATTGTTTTGTTACGCACCAAATACCAGCTGCAATCTTTGGCTGACTTACATATCTTAGCTTTAGATTTTAGGTAAGAGTCAGGTTTTAAGATAACAAAAATTAAAAAAAAAATTAAAAACAAAAAAAAAAAAACAGAGAAATATATGTGAGTGTATATGTGATTATACACACATCTGTAAGCGTATATAGGCGCACCTGTGCAATGTATATTAATATCATAATAATTGTTGGCGCGACAGTCCACAGGGTGACCAGGACCTAGCTTGCTCACCAACTACTCGTATTATGCGCGTTACTGTTCTCTCACGAGTAGAAAGGACAAATAACAATACATTGTGTTGTTATTAATGTTAAACAGCCATTGACTAAATTGAATTGTAATATATCACCTTCGAAAAAACTCAAATTTCTAAGTTTACTTCGAGCCATCTGTTAAACATTTTTTAAAAATATACTAAGCAGTTTTTTTTTACTGCAAAACTCCACGAAAGTTGTCCATAATGTTTGGAATTTTTTTTAGTTTTTCATTCCAGTGAGGTAAGTCAACGTGTACGCAAATGTTTTCCCCTTTTGTAAACTATCGATTCTGGAAACAAAAAACAAAACTAGCTCACAAACAGGCACGTTGTGTTTTTGAGGGAGACGGAACTCTCCTCCTCAAAAACTTAGTGTTAAAAGTGTAAACTCCACTACAACAATGAGCAACCACAACAGGTATCATTCGTTGCAGCTGGACGATGATGATGTTGACGATGAACGTTTTAACCCCATCAAAGAAAGTGCTCCACCTATTGTGGTTATAAAATCATCTAGTGAATAAGTGCGAAACGCTTTAAATAGCATGAGCATCGATAACTATTTAATCAAAAACATTTCACACTCAAACTCACATCATCTCCCCAACCATGGAATTATTTGAAAAAATTAAAACTGAACTTACCCGCCTAAGCTTTGAATTCTTCTCACACTCAAGCAAAAGAGAGGCCTTTTAAGGTACAATACTACTACATAAATCCATAGCTATTAAAAATGAACTCATCACTTTTGGTGTTAAATGCACTGATGTAAAAATGATAACGGTTTATCCCAGAGATAAACGGCAAAATAAATATTGTACATTGTGTATATTGAGCGTGACACTCTAAAATTTAATGGGCTTGAGCTTAATATTCCCAGCTTGTTTAAAACAATCATCCAATGGGAATATAAAAAGAAAAACCCCGGTAAGGTAACTCGGTGCTACAATTGTCAACCATACGGCCATTGCTGTATGTACTGACACATCCGAAGTGTCTGTCTCAAAACATCCGATTGCAAATCAAATGAGACCATACGTTGCGCCAATTGCAAAGGGCCTAACAAGTCATCCGATCCAACTCTATTAGACGTAAAGAGTATTTGGACATGAGACTCTTTCCTTGTCGAAGCGGAAATGCGTGACGTCCTCTCTCCCCGCTCCAACAGTCACCACACGATCGATTTGGTCTTGCCCATTTCTCTTTACTACCAACGCTTAGAAATCGTGCTGCAGCGCACATGCATTTGGGATGTAAGCAAACTCATCAAACAACAACGAACATCAACATCAGCAACCTTCGTCGAGCAGAACAATGCAACCTGCACTATCAAACAATAACAGTCTCTAACACACTTCCCCAGAGAGTGGTTCAAATTCACGCGAGTGCATTAAGTAAAACAGAAACCTTTAAAAAAGACATGTAGTGGTGTGGTCAATCGACCTTGCAAGAGTCGTTTGGTGCATAAAACCAAAGCTCGGGACGCGAGAATCCTAGGTTCGATCCCCCGTGCGGGAACATTGTTTTCTTTTTTCTTTGCTTTAAAACTACAGACAAGAACTCAATTAGGGAAGTAAGTGAGAATAATGGAAACGCGAGAGCGCCCGTCGCTCCCAAAAAACGATCATGAACCGTTGGCGGAATCAGACCACTGGCCTACGAAGGAAGAAAACCAATTCCACCAGCAGCACAAAGTCGAAGAAAACCAAACGCCGCAACACAAAGGCATCCCCTAAAGGTCTGAACAACCGAACTCGAGGTGTCTAGGTTGAGAGAGAAGACAAAAGCTCTCCTCCTAGAGCTCAAAGAACTAGGAGAAGCTAAGACTCAAAGAAAACGAAACGCGCAAACAGAACGAGGACAGAACACACCAAAAGTGCAACACACTAAAAAGAAAAAAAAAAGACAAGAACTGCAACAACCGCAGCAACAAAATAAAGCTGCCAGTCCAGCAACAGCAGCAAATGTCCCAACAACAGCAGGAAACATTCCAGCAACAGTAGTCAAAAACGCAGGAACGTCAGCAAAAGCACAACAACAGCAGCGGCCCAAAAACAAGGGCAAACTACCACCAACCAATGTATTTAGGACGGATATTCCTAAAACGGCTAAGGTATGTAAGTCGGCCATATGTGTATGCAATTTTGTTATTAAAAAAGGCAGTGGTTATCATAAATTTTCTACTGTTTTGCAGTAGATCAGTACAATAAAATCAAACAGTGTTTGGAGATTTCGACGACGGAGTTTTTTTTCATTCACGCCAAAAGGCGAAAACTTTCCCGCCGTTCTGTTGAAACTCCCTCCGCCGCTGGAAGCGGGGGAGGTTCTCAAAATGCTCAAAGAGCAAGTGTGTGACGGTCTTGTGTTCGTAGGGGTCAAGCCTTTTACAACAGCAAGAACCAAGAGAGAGAGGCGGAAATTACTCTTCTATATTATACATGTTGCCAACAGCAAGCTCGACGATCTAAACAAAATTCGATTTTTAGATTGCTGCCATTGCACATGGGAAAGCATAAGAAAGAGCGAGGGCACACCACAGTGTTACCGTTGCCAAAGGTTTGGACACACAGTAGCGAAGTACGTCCGTTTCAGGGGTTCGAGGCCTGCATTGCGTGCATTCCTCTATGTAGGGGGAGGAAATTGTACGTGGTGTCGGTACATCCGGATTCCCTCACACCAGGTCAACCATTTCAGAGCTCGATTCACTCTTTCAGTGCCTTAGGCTTAATTCGGAAAAAAACTATTACATTTTGCCCGGGGACTTAAATGCCCGACATTGGGGTATTAGGGACCAGCTTTACAGATGGTTCTGTTTGCACAGTTTCGAGTATAGGCTTGATTTGAAAGCAATCGAGATCTCGTCTTTCCCACAAAGTGGTTCGTTTCTGGATCTCATTCTGTTTGATTCAAGACTGCATCTGCCCGACAATATATTGACATACTGTCAATTGCCTGAACACCTGTGTGTATCTAAGCGACCATTGCGGACTTAATGCCGAACTTAACGCCAACGACATTGCGGAATTAGGAGAGTTTGTTCAAACGTATCCCTACAACTACTGTCAAACATTCTCCACATACCATCCAACAGAAACTTGTCTAATGAGGAGATCGACATGTATCTGTTACAGTTGGACAGCTCAATCAAACAAACAATGTACTGCACGCTACCACCGTATCGACAAACGGAAATTAAGAACTGCTACCGAAATGCGACAAATTGACGCACTTCACCGACGTAAAAGCGGACTACTATCAAGGTTGAAAACCTTATATAGGCGCATTACAGACCGACAAAATGAGGAGATTAGGACACTGAAGGCGCTTATCAAGAACATTCAAACTTTAATAGCTCAAAATTACAGACTTTCTGTAAATTCGTATTGGAACAACAAGGTTCGGGCTGTGAAGTCCAACAACTCGAGCATGTTCCCACAAATAAATAAGTTCTTCGGGAGTACCACTCAAAGCTGTCTTCCGTGTCTTAGGCTCCCCAGAGCCCAGAACAAGGTTCGGGCTGTGAAGTCCAACAACTCGAGCATGTTCCCACAAATAAATAAGTTCTTCGGGAGTACCACTCAAAGCTGTCTTCCGTGTCTTAGGCTCCCCAGAACAACAGACTACGAACGCATAGTGACAACAGCAGGAGTTAATCCGGATAATGCTATTCCCGAATTCGAAGACCCGCAAGAAAAAGTGAAAGTTCTTGGCGTGACTTTTCAAGAAGTGTATAAGTGAATGAAAGCATTCGCCCTAACTACAATCTGGAAAACCGTGTTCTGATCAAGAACTCTCGTCTGCGGTATGATCTGGAAAAGTGGCGATCTGAGAACACAGGCTTAGTCGTGTTCAGTTCGTTCCTCCAGAAGCATTCGTCTATTTTGATAAGCTAGGTCTGTTACAAGACAAGAAAGCGGTACCGCTCAACTTTCCTTTCGCCCGTTCTGCTGTGGATAGGCCGCTTAACTACGATCGTTCCGATCCTCCGCTTCAGTACCCCGGTATCGCGATGGGATGTTCGGGATGTTACGAAGCAGCATAAATGGTTCCCGTGGCTACGAGGCGAAATAAACTCCCTCGACGAACCTCGAAACACTGGGTAGGGAATCCAATGGGGGCGGTCGGCTATTGTTTTGTTACGCACCAAATACCAGCTGCAATCTTTGGCTGACTTACATATCTTAGCTTTAGATTTTAGGTAAGAGTCAGGTTTTAAGATAACAAAAATTAAAAAAAAAATTATAAACAAAAAAAAAAAAAACAGAGAAATATATGTGAGTGTATATCCGTTTATACACACATCTATAAGCGTATATAGGCGCACCTGTGCAATGTATATTAATATCATAATAATTGTTGGCGCGACAGTCCACAGGGTGACCAGGACCTAGCTTGCTCATCAACTACTCGTATTGTGCGCGTTACTGTTCTCTCACGAGTAGAAAGGACAAATAACAATACATTGTGTTGTTATTAATGTTAAACAGCCATTGACTAAATTGAATTGTAATATATCACCTTCGAAAAAACTCAAATTTCTAAGTTTACTTCGAGCCATCTGTTAAACATTTTTTAAAAATATACTAAGCAGTTTTTTTTTACTGCAAAACTCCACGAAAGTTGTCCATAATGTTTGGAATTTTTTTTCGTTTTTCATTCCAGTGCGGTAAGTCAACGTGTACGCAAATGTTTTCCCCTTTTGTAAACTATCGATTCTGGAAACAAAAAACAAAACTAGCTCACAAACAGGCACGTTGTGTTTCTGAGGGAGACGGAACTCTCCTCCTCAAAAACTTAGTGTTAAAAGTGTAAACTCCACTACAACAATGAGCAACCACAACAGGTATCATTCGTTGCAGCTGGACGATGAACGTTTTAACCCCATCAAAGAAAGTGCTCCACCTATTGTGGTTATAAAATCATCTAGTGAATAAGTGCGAAACGCTTTAAATAGCATGAGCATCGATAACTATTTAATCAAAAACATTTCACACTCAAACTCACATCATCTCCCCAACCATGGAATTATTTGAAAAAATTAAAACTGAACTTACCCGCCTAAGCTTTGAATTCTTCTCACACTCAAGCAAAAGAGAGGCCTTTTAAGGTACAATACTACTACATAAATCCATAGCTATTAAAAATGAACTCATCACTTTTGGTGTTAAATGCACTGATGTAAAAATGATAACGGTTTATCCCAGAGATAAACGGCAAAATAAATATTGTACATTGTGTATATTGAGCGTGACACTCTAAAATTAAATGGGCTTGAGCTTAATATTCCCAGCTTGTTTAAAACAATCATCCAATGGGAATATAAAAAGAAAAACCCCGGTAAGGTAACTCGGTGCTACAATTGTCAACCATACGGCCATTGCTGTATGTACTGACACATCCGAAGTGTCTGTCTCAAAACATCCGATTGCAAATCAAATGAGACCATACGTTGCGCCAATTGCAAAGGGCCTAACAAGTCATCCGATCCAACTCTATTAGACGTAAAGAGTATTTGGACATGAGACTCTTTCCTTGTCGAAGCGGAAATGCGTGACGTCCTCTCTCCCCGCTCCAACAGTCACCACACGATCGATTTGGTCTTGCCCATTTCTCTTTACTACCAACGCTTAGAAATCGTGCTGCAGCGCACATGCATTTGGGATGTAAGCAAACTCATCAAACAACAACGAACATCAACATCAGCAACCTTCGTCGAGCAGAACAATGCAACCTGCACTATCAAACAATAACAGTCTCTAACACACTTCCCCAGAGAGTGGTTCAAATTCACGCGAGTGCATTAAGTAAAACAGAAACCTTTAAAAAAGACATGTAGTGGTGTGGTCAATCGACCTTGCAAGAGTCGTTTGGTGCATAAAACCAAAGCTCGGGACGCGAGAATCCTAGGTTCGATCCCCCGTGCGGGAACATTGTTTTCTTTTTTCTTTGCTTTAAAACTACAGACAAGAACTCAATTAGGGAAGTAAGTGAGAATAATGGAAACGCGAGAGCGCCCGTCGCTCCCAAAAAACGATCATGAACCGTTGGCGGAATCAGGCCACTGGCCTACGAAGGAAGAAAACCAATTCCACCAGCAGCACAAAGTCGAAGAAAACCAAACGCCGCAACACAAAGGCATCCCCTAAAGGTCTGAACAACCGAACTCGAGGTGTCTAGGTTGAGAGAGAAGACAAAAGCTCTCCTCCTAGAGCTCAAAGAACTAGGAGAAGCTAAGAATCAAAGAAAACGAAACGCGCAAACAGAACGAGGACAGAACACACCAAAAGTGCAACACACTAAAAAGAAAAAAAAAAAGACAAAAACTGCAACAACCGCAGCAAAAAAATAAAGCTGACATTCCAGCAACAGTAGTCAAAAACGCAGGAACGTCAGCAAAAGCACAACAACAGCAGCGGCCCAAAAAAAGGGCAAACTACCACCAACCAATGTATTTAGGACGGATATTCCTAAAACGGCTAAGGTATGTAAGTCGGCCATATGTGTATGCAATTTTGTTATTAAAAAAGGCAGTGGTTATCATAAATTTTCTACTGTTTTGCAGTAGATCAGTACAATAAAATCAAACAGTGTTTGGAGATTTCGACGACGGAGTTTTTTTCATTCACGCCAAAAGGCGAAAACTTTCCCGCCGTTCTGTTGAAACTCCCTCCGCCGCTGGAAGCGGGGGAGGTTCTCAAAATGCTCAAAGAGCAAGTGTGTGACGGTCTTGTGTTCGTAGGGGTCAAGCCTTTTACAACAGCAAGAACCAAGAGAGAGGGGCGGAAATTACTCTTCTATATTATACATGTTGCCAACAGCAAGCTCGACGATCTAAACAAAATTCGATTTTTAGATTGCTGCCATTGCACATGGGAAAGCATAAGAAAGAGCGAGGGCACACCACAGTGTTACCGTTGCCAAAGGTTTGGACACACAGTAGCGAAGTACGTCCGTTTCAGGGGTTCGAGGCCTGCATTGCGTGCATTCCTCTATGTAGGGGGAGGAAATTGTACGTGGTGTCGGTACATCCGGATTCCCTCACACCAGGTCAACCATTTCAGAGCTCGATTCACTCTTTCAGTGCCTTAGGCTTAATTCGGAAAAAAACTATTACATTTTGCCCGGGGACTTAAATGCCCGACATTGGGGTATTAGGGACCAGCTTTACAGATGGTTATGTTTGCACAGTTTCGAGTATAGGCTTGATTTGAAAGCAATTGAGATCTCGTCTTTCCCACAAAGTGGTTCGTTTCTGGATCTCATTCTGTTTGATTCAAGACTGCATCTGCCCGACAATATATTGACATACTGTCAATTGCCTGAACACCTGTGTGTATCTAAGCGACCATTGCGGACTTAATGCCGAACTTAACGCCAACGACATTGCGGAATTAGGAGAGTTTGTTCAAACGTATCCCTACAACTACTGTAGGGCGCGTTGGCCACGCTTCTCCAGACAATTGTTAAGAACAATCTCCTCAAACATTCTCCACATACCATCCAACAGAAACTTGTCTAATGAGGAGATCGACATGTATCTGTTACAGTTGGACAGCACAATCAAACAAACAATGTACTGCACGCTACCACCGTATCGACAAACGGAAATTAAGAACTGCTACCGAAATGCGACAAACTGACGCACTTCACCGACGTAAAAGCGGACTACTATCAAGGTTGAAAACCTTATATAGGCGCATTACAGACCGACAAAATGAGGAGATTAGGACACTGAAGGCGCTTATCAAGAACATTCAAACTTTAATAGCTCAAAATTACAGACTTTCTGTAAATTCGTATTGGAACAACAAGGTTCGGGCTGTGAAGTCCAACAACTTGAGCATGTTCCCACAAATAAATAAGTTCTTCGGGAGTACCACTCAAAGCTATCTTCCGTGTCTTAAGCTCCCCAGAACAACAGACTACGAACGCATAGTGACAACAGCAGGAGTTAATCCGGATAATGCTATTCCCGAATTCGAAGACCCGCAAGAAAAATGGGAAGTTCTTGGCGTGACTTTTCAAGAAGTGTATAAGTGAATGAAAGCATTCGCCCTAACTACAATCTGGAAAACCGTGTTCTGATCAAGAACTCCCGTCTGCGGTATGATCTGCAAAAGTGGCGATCTGAGAACACAGGCTTAGTCGTATTCAGTGATGATAACATGGCAGATAATGCCAACGCCATTGAAGGGGTACAGTCCCCATTCATAGCAGTTATGGAGCTTCAAGCGATCTTCGAATCACTGAAGATGAAAAAGTCCGTGGGAATTGATAAGATCTCAAACATTGTGGTGAGACATCTACCTCAATAAGCGGTAAAGATGTACACGATCCTTTATCCAAAAGAGGAAAGGATCCGTCTGATCCGTGCAACCTTCGGTCGATAAGCCTCCTTCCGAATATTAGCAAGGTTTTCGAAAAGGTGATTAACAAAGCTCTGCTTGACTGGGTAGAGAATAAAAATATCCTACGAGATAACCAGTTCAGTTTCAAGGCGGGGCGTGATACCATACACGCTGCGTCGAAACTAGTTTCTGACATTCAATGGAACAAGTGCAAGCAACAGTACACAGGTGCGGTGCTGATTGATCTTAAGAAAGCCTTCGACACCGTTTGGCTGATTCGGAGACAAAGTGCAAGAGCAATGGACTCCGATAACAATCTAATTTCGGGAGCTTACTATCCCAACACACAATACAATAAAAGAGTGCGCCATAACGGTTTCGTTCCTCCAGAAGCATTCGTCTATTTTGATAAGCTAGGTCTGTTACAAGACAAGAAAGCGGTACCGCTCAACTTTCCTTTCGCCCGTTCTGCTGTGGATAGGCCGCTTAACTACGATCGTTCCGATCCTCCGCTTCAGTACACCGGTATCGCGATGGGATGTTCGGGATGTTACGAAGCAGCATAAATGGTTCCGGTGGCTACGAGGCGAATTAAACTCCCTCGACGAACCTCCAAACACTGGGTAGGGAATCCAATGGGGGCGGTCGGCTATTGTTTTGTAACGGACCAAATACCAGCTGCAATCTTTGGCTGACTTACATATCTTAGCTTTAGATTTTAGGTAAGAGTCAGGTTTTAAGATAACAAAAATTAAAAAAAAAATTAAAAACAAAAAACAAAACAGAGAAATATATGTGAGTGTATATCCGATTATACACACATCTATAAGCGTATATAAGCGCACCTGTGCAATGTATATTAATATCATAATAATTGTTGGCGCGACAGTCCACAGGGTGACCAGGACCTAGCTTGCTCATCAACTACTCGTATTGTGCGCGTTATTGTTCTCTCACGAGTAGAAGGGACCTTCAGTTTTTGCCGATTCCAAACGGCGAAATTTGAGAAGCTTTCTTAGACAATTATTACTCCTTGAGTGTTGTAAGCAGCTCGAAAGAGGTGGTGCAGTGAAAAATTCGAGGTGATGAACTACATGATGGTATACATGCGCATTTAAGTTTAAGTTAGTAACAGAATAGTTTTAGTTAAAGTTCTAGTTCTTAGTATTAGTTGTAGTCATAGCTTTAGTTTATTTTAATTTGGTTGGTTAAGCTTTTAAATTGTTTTTTCTTCCTCTTTTTCTTAATAGATAATAGGTGTATGAATTAATGTTTTTATATTAAATAAATAAAGATGTTAAAAAACACATAAAATTCAGTTAATTCTTGAGAGCCTGCGAAGAGCCAGTAAGATTATGATCATACAATGTTATGTAAACTAGTTGAAATAAAATGAAATAAAATCTTTGAATAGAAGCAAATGAAACCTTTGTTCTTTCTTCTTTATAGAGAGACGAAAGGATACCTTTGTTCTCGATGTACCGCTTAACTCAAGAGTTCGTTGAGAAGTAAAAATGTTTTTTTTTATTTACATTTTGACAATTATAGTTAGTTAAATTATTACATCAATTGATAAGGCAGTGAGGTGATAAAGTAGAGGATAACCATAATTCAAGCAATGTGTGTATAATTATAGTACAATATAATGTGGAATAATATTTTAATAAATTAACAATAAAGATAATTCAATCTTGAACATCCTCGGGCCGAGAGTAAAGTTCACACTTATTGGACAGCTCCTTTCTTGATCGAGTACCACAACCACAACCTTGCACTCCTTTGTATTCACTCATTCAGCACTAATTAACAATGGCGACGCTGTTTTGCATTTTGTTTTGATGTTTTCTTCTATTCCGTCTAGATCGCATGTGCATATCGTGCTGGCTGCAGTGTGAAGTTGTGCGGTGATTTCTTTTTCTAATTCTTTGACGCCTGCTGCGTTTTTGAAACATTAATAATTTAGGGGATGAATTCCATACAAGCGATTTTGTTGTCATTTTTTTTTATTATATTAATGTATTCGTTTATTTGATATTGACTTAGCGTCTGTTTTACTATCGGGATTTTTTGTGACGTTGAGCCATAACAGAACGCAGATCCGTTAAAGAGCTGGGATGTGTATAAGTTAACAAACATTTTCCCACATTCTTTATTTTCCATTTTCTCCATTCTCCCATTCCACAATTCCGCACGCGCCAACCCAAATCCACACAACAAACTCCAGTGAACCCAATTTCCCACAGTAAGCAATCCCCCAACAGAAATGCAAGTGTCATCAAACACCGAAACCAAACCAAAATTTGCTGACTCCATGTCTAGGTTAAGGTAGCAATAAGTAGTATAAATAAGAATTAGAATTAAGTTTATTTTTGAGTTGTAATTCTGCCGTTAACGAATAAAGTTGTTTTTTTTTTTAACAGAAACATTAAGTGTTAAAATTAACTGGCGCCCGAGCAGGGACCAGCGTGTCGCGTGTGTGTGCGTAGTTTAGTGTAAGGCTCGACGCCTCAAGAAGCCGCAGTGCCTTCGGGAATAAGGAAAAAGTTCTTGCCTGACGCCTCAAGTAGCCGCCGCGCTGCCGGAAAAGTGAAACACTAACGTAAAGCCAGTCGCCTCAAGCAGCCGCCGCGCTTATAACACAACGTGACCACTGGTTCCAGAACCCGCAAAGTGAATAGAAAAAAAATAAATAAAAATAACATTTAATCGTGAAGGAAACCGAGACCAGTCATCGCTGGACTAATAGGAAAATATTAAATTTTTAAGATAATCAAAATTCGTCCAACAACGTGCACATCGTGGGAAGAAAAGAGACCCCCTAGTAGCAACAACGCAAAAAGGAGTCAACTTAATGATTGACAGCCGCTTCCTCCAACTCCAATTAATGTAAGAAGTAGCCTAAGAGTATATGTAATATTAAAATAAACCAAGACAAAATTAAAAATTAGACTTTTACATACATAATTATATATAATTAAATATTTTTCCCTGTAAAAATTATAAAACATTATAATTATTGAACAAACACCGTTAAGATAAGATGTCCACAAACGAAAACCTAATCAGACCCCCTAGACTAGAAACCATCCCCCGAATCCACATCCTTAATGACAAAACATGTTCCTAAGAGCAATTACCTTTTCCAAATAATTGAACACGAACTATTGCAAATCCAAAATTTAATTGATAATATTAAAGCTCATAGAGCTAAAAGATCCCTTAATTTTATCGGGTTGGCATGGAAGTGGGTCGCAGGAAGCCCTGACTATGACTATCTCGATTTGTTAGAAAATAAGATTAATGAATTAATAAGTAACGAAAACGAACAAATACCAATCAATAAAGCATTTAAAGAAAGAATAAACAAACTAACTAAAGTAACGAATGAAATTGTCAATATGATAGCAAAAGATAGAACGATTCAAAACGAACTAGCCTTAAGTATAGAATTTAAAGCAAAATTAATAAAAGAAGACCTAATGAATGTAATACATGCAATACAATTAGCACAATCAAATATTATAAATTCAAACATTTTGTCAAAAGCAGAGATTGAAAAAATTATGAATAGAATTGACATAAATAATATTCCTTATGCTAACTTAGAACAAGCATTGTTTATGGCCAATATAAAAATTGCCCTTAATTTAACCCTAATATTTTATATCATAGATATCCCCAAAACAAATGAAACTGTATATGAAAAAGTCCTTATTAAACCCATTAAAACGGAAAAAAATATAATCCCAATAATCCCATATAAATATATATTAAAAAATAACGATGAAATTTTAGCTGTATTAAAATACTGTAAGAACATAAACGATTTGACAATTTGTAACAAGAACAATATAATTAGTGTACGTCAAGATAAATGCATTGCAAATTTACTTAGTAGTAAGAATGCAACATGCAGCCAAGCAAATGGACAGCACATCCCTCAAATAGAAGAACACAACCCCGGCAACCTACCTTTCAACAACTTCCACGGTGAAATAGAAATAAACGGGACAATACAAACACTTAAAGGAACCTTCATCATCAAGTTCGATAACACCACTGTCACCATCAGCAAACAAAAATGCACATCAGAGACACTTTCTAACACCCACATACTCCCACCTTTTCTCCAAACTACCTCTGAAGATGCTGACATAGAAGAAATCCTGTCGCTAGAATGGATGAATGAACTCCACATCAACAACACCAGAAGAATCGACATAATAAACGCCGAAAAAACAATCAACCAATGGGTTAGTTACTTCATCATGGCAGCAATAATACTGGCAGCAATATTTATCAGTGTTACACGCCGTAAGAGGAAAGAAGTTATAACTATGATTCAACAACCAACTTTAAATCACCTATCATCCGAGATTGGACCCCAAGAGTGGAAGAACAGCATCTTTAGCATCCCAGACTTCTAACATCACGAGGGCGCTCAGACTAAGAGGGGAAGAGTTAACAAACATTTTCCCACATTCTTTATTTTCCATTTTCTCCATTCTCCCATTCCCAGTGAACTCAATTTCCCACAGTAAGCAATCCCCCAACAGAAATGCAAGTATCATCAAACACCGAAACCAAACCAATATGTGCTGACTCCATGTCTAGGTTAAGGTAGCAATAAGTAGTGTAAATAAGAATTCGAACTAAGTTCATTTTTGAGTTGTAATTCTGCCGTTAACGAATAAAGTTGTTTTTTTTTTTTTTTTTAAAAACATTAAGTGTTAAAATTAACTTATACAAATACTTATGTTCATGTGTTTATCTGTAGTCTGTACATAAAGACATGCTGAAGAACATAATGTGGTTCAAGTTCGCAGTGTAGTACCTGATGAAAAGAAACTTAAAATGTCAATTAGTGAAATGTTTTTTTTTTTGGTTTATTTGTGGTAAGAAATGAAAGTGCATGTGAACAAAATGAAAAGACGATGGCGGATTCTTATGGGTGTGTGCGCAATGTATCGTAAATCACATCGCGTCGAGTTGTTTATGTTTTTGTGGTTTGTGCTATGTACTCGCGGAGCGATCGCCTGACCTACATTCATGTGGAACGAACTGGGATGAAGTCATATACATATATACATAGTAAAATGAACTGCACTATCTGATCTGTACGTGTTTTCTTTGCGAAATTATACCATGGGGTTGACTGACATATGTATGATGGATTATGGTTGTGGGATAATGAAGTGTTATGTGATTCTTTTAATTAGATAATTGTTATGTTTAGAATGTGAATGTGAAATTTGTTTGTTAGTAATTAATATCCTTTATGTAGTTCGTTTTTCTTGTAATTTTACCTAGTTAAAAGATGAAATGAAATTAATTGTGGGGTTATGTGACATTCGTGAATGTTGTTGTATAACGCTTATTTATCATATGTGTCGTTGGACGGGAGCACACAGATTTTTGTTATTGTCCGTTTTACTTGATCATTTGCCGTTCGTAATGTGACTACTCGTACCTAATTGTCTCTTTTTGGATACATGTCGATGATGCGCGCTAAATTCCATTTGGCTGAAAGCAAATTATAGTCCTTGATAAGAACTAAGTCTCCGATACGAGGTTGGTTTTTCACTCGTAGCCATTTTGGTCGCATACTCCGACGTCCACCTTTTCCAAAATAATTGTTGCATTTTTTGCAGATGCTGCCACCGTTGTAGGGGCCCAATTCGGGTGTCGGTGATGTTTGCTTTCGGAACTATGTTTAAAGCTCGACCGATCAGGAAGTGTCCCGGGGTTAGTCCGGTGAAGTCATGCGGGTTGTCCGTCATAGGGCACAGAGGTCTGGAGTTCAGGCAAGCTTTAATTTGTTGTAAGAATGTGCTTAGTTCCTCTTATGTATATTTTTCTTCTCCCACAACTCTTTTCAGGTGATATTTCACTGACTTCACCCCGGCTTCCCATAGTCCGCCGAAATGAGGAGAAGCAGGAGGGATGAAATGCCACTCTATTCCCTCGTTGGCGGCCCTGCTGGCCACGGTCGTCCACCCGAAGTCTGCTTCAACGAATAATCTTTTCAGCTCCTTTTTGGCTCCTACGAAATTTGTGCCGTTGTCGCTGTAAATGTGCGAACACATTTCTCTTCGTGCAACGAATCGACGCAATGCCGCGATGAAAGCTTGTGTCGTTATATCGGTGAACAACTTAATATGAATAGCTTTGGAAGCCAGACACACGAACACTGCAAAATATGCCTTGAATGTTTTAGCTCCTCGCTCTTTCCAAGATTTTATCTCAATTGGTCCCGCGTAATCCACTCCGACATGTGTGAATGGATGGGAGATACCTATCCTTGGTGCTGGCAAATTACCCATGAATTGACCTTTGGGTTTGGCTCGGCATCTGAAACAGAGGGTACACCTATGTAAGATGCTCTTTACTGAATTAATCCAATATTTGTTCCGTAGGAACGGTGTGGTTTGGTGTAGGCTTCCATGCAGTGTTCCCCAATGAGCATCTGCTATTAATAACTTCGTGAAGTGATGATCACCTTTCAGAATGATCGGATGGCGTTGGTCGTAGGACAGTTCAGCCTGCTCGTAGGATACCGTCTGAATCGTAGATGGCACGGAGCGCCTTCGGAAGGTTGGTTGGTTTGCGATGTGAACATGTCCGTTTGTACCAATTTGACCAACACCAATGTAGTGGACTGCAATTCGGATGGAGAGGGTGGATTATAGTTTCTGTAATTGGGTAATGACTTTGCATTATGGATAAATCTTCTACATTACGCTAATATTTTAACCAATTTGTTAAGATTTGACTGTTGAAATACAAAGGTAAGTACATCGTTTTTTGTGCATGTAGCTGTGTGAGTTTTCACATGACGTTTCTCCTCCTCCGTTCTAAGAGCCGTCGGCTGTTCTGGGTACTGGAATTCCTAAGATTGACGAAGGTACTCAGGCCCATACCACCAAAGGGTGGTTGATATTAATCCCGAATCCGTTACTTCCTTTGACGCTAAGTCAGCTGGATTCAAGTGACCTGGGATATGCTTCCAATTTTCCTGCTTGACCAAACCCTGTATTTCTGCCACTCTGTGGCTTACAAATGTGGTCCATCTCGTTGGAGCAGTATTGATCGATGCGAGGGTTATTTTGAAGTCAGTCCAAGCGTATTGTTTAATGTTTCGCAGTTCCAAGACTCTTGCTGTATGGCCAACATTACGGCCCCACAGAGTTCAAGTCGTGGCAGTGTCTGCGTTTTCATTGGCGCTACTCGGGTCTTCGATAGAAGCACATGGGAATGTACGGTGTTTTGAGCATCAAGAACCCTGAGATACATTGCTGCACCATACGCTTTCTCGGACGCGTCACTAAACCCATGCAGCTCAAGCTGTTTATTCATTTCGCTTGTGTGAATCCATCTCGGAATGCGAATCCTTTGGAGTTGCAACAATTCTTCCTTTCCAAAACGCGCTGCCAAAGTTTTTGCATTAATTAAATTTTTCCTTTTATGATGGCTGGTGAAATCCATCCGAGTGGGTCGAACAGCTTGGCAATTGCAGAGAACTCGTTCCTTTTCGTTGGTGTCGCAACATCTGATGGCATGTCTTCAAACGAAAGCGTATCTTTGCTTGGAAACCATCTGGTACCTAAGGCCTTTATGTTGCTGACCGATGAATCCGAGTTGACAGGTATGGAAAAGCTTACTTCCCTGTGTTCCATTGGGATTTGGTTTAAAATCTCTTCCGAATTACTCGCCCATTTCCGCAAAGGGAAGCCTCCCGCCCGCAGCAAACTGTTGACTTGCTGAAGTCGCTCGATTGCGCCTGGTACGTTGTCAGCTCCTGCAAAGAGGTCATCCACATATATTTCTTCCTTTATAAGGCGTGCTCCTAGAGGAAATTTCCGCTGGTCATCTTCTGCCAGCTGGTTGAGTGCTCGAATCGCCAGATACGGTGCACATGTTGTGCCGAATGTGACTGTCTTAAGGCGGTGTACCTTAATGGGTTCAGTGTCACAATTTCGCCATAAAATAATCTGGTAGTAAGAGTCCTCAGTGCAGACCCGAATTTGGCGGTACATCCTTTCAATGTCAGCGGTGAATGTGTAATGATGTCTCCTCCAACGCAGGACAATGTCCATCATGTCTATCTGCTTCTTTGGACCCTTAATCAGATGCTGGTTTAGCGAGGTTCCGTCTGACCCTTTGGCTGCAGCATCAAATACCACTCTTAGCTTTGTTGTGGAGCTCGACTCCTTAAACACCGCGTGGTGCGGTAAGAAGAAATGCTGCTGTGTCCTAAGAATTTCGTCCGTGTTGACGTCAACTTCTTCCATGTGTCCGAGCTCCAGATACTTGTTGATGCACCTTGTGTACTCGTTCCGGAGTGTGGTGTTCAGCGTGAACCTCCGTCCTCCTTTAAATGGTAACGACACTTCGTATCTCCCATATTGCGACCTCTTCGTTGTGGCCTGGAAGAAATTCTCACATTCGACGTTTTCGTCCGTGCGTCGCGTAATTCTAAATACTTCTTAGATTTCCCAGAATCGTTGGAGCTGCCGGTCGACATCTACCAATTGGTGAAAGTTTTGAATGGATTGCTTCGGTTGATTGACCTTGCCATCCCAGCATCGTATTCTGCGCAATAGGGGACATTGGCTCTGTACCGTGAGACACTTCTGGGAGGGCATACACCTCAGTGCCCAACAGAAGATCAACTTCAGCTGGTGTGTGCAATGTTGGGTCGGCTAGATTTAAACTTCGAATCTGGCTCCACGTTTCTGGTCTTAGTTTGCGGGCCGGTAGAAGTCCAGTCAGCTACTCAAAAATTAAATCACGGGTACTTGTTTGGTAGCCCGAGTGCAAAGCTCCAAGTGTCAGCTCTACATATCCATGACATGCGCCACTGCTAATTTTCCCTAGAACTGAAACCTCGATCGAAATCGCTTTGGATCTAAAGCCCAAACGTTTCGTTGCCTTTTTAGAAATAAAAGACGCCTCAGAACCCGGATCTACTAAAACTCTCAGCACGATGTCGGTATCAGAAGATGTCTTGACTCGAACTAATGTAGTCGCTAACAAAACAACAGGCTGGATTTTTTTGTTGCGAGATGAATACTTACTCTTCGGTTGATAAGTCTCAGCATTAGTGGACAATAGTGATTGTGAAGGGTTATTTGAATTTGCATGGGTGTTGAGTGTACTGTACGCTGGTTGTATTGTCTAATGTAGTGTGTTTGGTGCTCGTAAATTGTATTGATTGATTCTTTGTTGGGAACTTGATGGTAGGGGAAAGTGCAGTAGGGTATGGTGTGGTTGCTGACATATGTAGCATCGTACACTACTGGTGCATTGCTGAGTGCTGCGGTTGTATGCCAAACAGTTTTCACATACACCTAGCCTTTGAATTGCATTCCGCCGGGAGTTAATATCCATTTTACGGAATCGGTTGCACGTCCGTATAGGATGTGTGCCTTTTTTGGCAAATTTTACAGTTGAGTTGCTTGTTCGGTGTTGTGTTAATGTGAAGAGCTTTCGCTTTCACTGGGCGTACTCGACCAAGCGTGCTGCTATCTGCAGCTTGTTGAAACCCAATGGCTTCTAACGTTCTATGCCTGCTTTCTTAAAATTCTTTAAATGCATCGAATTTCGGCAGTTCCTTTGTAGAACCTAGTTTCTCTTCCCATAGTTGTTGGGTAAGAATAGGTAGCTTCTTGGTGAGTATAAATATTATTATGGTATCCCACTCATTCACTGGAATACCGAGTTTCTTTAGGGTATGACGACATTTTACTGAAGTGTCCAATAGCCCTTTCAAACCCACAGACGTCTCTGTAGTCAATGATTTCTGACCGAAAAATGTCTGTAATTGCGCATTTACAATAAAACGTTTGTGATCATAACGTGAGGTGAGAATATCCCACGCCGGTTTATAATTGCTATTAGCAATTGTCAGATGTTGAATGAGTCCTTCTGCGTCGCCTCCTACACTCGATTATAAATAGTATATAATAATACTATTTAATATAGTATATAATAATACTATTTATAATAGCTTTATAATAGAAGCTATTCAACATCAGTTAACGTAGCGTTTTTGTTGATCAGAGCATCGAAGAAGTCATAAAAGGATTTCCAACTTTGATAATCTCCCGTGAAAGTGGGTACATTTACTTTTGGTAAAGTAAGATGGCTCTTATCACTAGTATTTAACGAAGCACTTACCGGTTCATGGACCGTTGTTTGTACTATGTCCAAACTGTCAAGTAGTGCTGTTTTGTAGTCTAAGTACCTCTCCCGTATCTTCTCATAACAATCATCTAGCTCCTTTCCCGTTTCCGGCTCTGCATCTGCAATTCCTTTGTGGTGCTGTTGCGTACTGGTTTACAAATTTTCCTCCAATATTGCAATTATGTTGCCGATGTAATTCTTCGTCCGTTCTCTGACAGAACGCTTCGCAAAATTGTCGCTGTCCTTGGTTACTTGCAGCAGCAAGCTCATTTGAATTTTCAAAATCACAGACATTGTGGAAAAAATAATAAACGCGTAAGAGAAAAAAATAAATGGGTATGTATTTCAACTAAGGTTTGCGTTCAATTGAAAATAAAGTTATTTTAATTTTTCAGCCGTTATCTGTTGCCGTTGATTCCTTTGTTCAGCTGTATTTACCGTTCTTTAGCCGTACTGACGCTATGAACGGTGACTCCAACGGTTTTTTAATGGAGTATCCCACAATGGTTTAGATAGGAGATTTTAACTGCACTTGAGATGCACAAATCGTCACCTGTTGCTTAATTAATATGTAACGCTGCGCGAGAAACCCGATTTGCACTATCAAAAAAACCCACCAAGTGTACTTCATTGTGTCACCAAATTTTTTTTTTTTTGTTCTGTTTTAACAGAAAATTGTTTGAATTGTGTTTTTTCAATTTAAGTTAATTTTGCACACACTCAGATTATTTATTTAATCCAAAAAGGACTCGAAGGACCATGAAATAAAATGAAATAAAATCTTTGAATAGAAGCAAATTAAACCTTTCTTTATTCTTTATAGAGAGACATTTTTACATTTTGACAATTCTTCTTCTTCGGATGGCGCTACAGTCCGGGGTGGACCTGGGCCTCAACCAACATGCCTCTCTCCAGCTAGCACGATCTCTTGCCAGCTGTCTCCAATTGCGCACTCCAAGTTGGTTGAGGTCCTTTTCCACTTGTGTGCGCCATCTCAGTCTAGGACGTCCTCTGTTGCGTTGTCCCTGTGGTTCAGATTCGAAAACTTTTCGGGCCGGAGCAGTGCTGTCCATGCGCTCTACATGGCCTGGCCACCTTAAGCGTTGTATCCGTAGACGCTTGACTAGGCTCATGCCACCGTACAGCCTATACAGTTCGTGGTTGAATCTTCTCCTCCAGGTGCCATCAACGCAAACAGGACCAAAAATGGCACGCAGAACTTTTAGTAGCGTCCAGGTTTCTGCGTTGTAAAGCAGGACTGGGATGATCAAGGTGTTGTACAAAGTCACTTTGGTCGTTCGGGAGAGGGCTTTATTACTCAATTGCCTCTTAAGCCCAAAGAAACAGCGATTGGCAGGAGTGATTCTGCGCTTGATTTCGGTACTGATGTTGTTGTCCCTATTCACCACGGAGCCGAGATAGACGAAGTCCTTCACCACCTCGAAGTGTAGGCTGCCCATAGTGACGCTCTGTCCGAGACGTCGATGTTCTGCCTCCTTCTTCGATGACAGCATATACTTCGTTTTGCCCTCGTTTACCACCAGTCCGACTTTAGCCGCTTCCGCTTCAATGCTAGCAAACGCCTCATTGACGGCTTGCTGAGTTCGGCCGATTACGTCAATGTCATCCGCATAAGCTAGCAATTGAACGGACTTGCGGAAGATCGTGCCTCTGGTGTTGACGTGTGAGTTCCACACGATCCCCTCAAGGATGATGTTAAAGAAGTCGCATGACAGCGCGTCGCCTTGTCTAAATCCTTTTTTGACATCGAAGGTCTCGGTGAGTTCGTTACACAATTTGACGAGTTTGGTAGGGATGCCAAAACTAGACATGGCACTGTATAGCTCGTCTCTATGCACGCTGTCATACGCGGCCTTGAAATCGACAAATAGATGGTGGGTGTCGATTTGTCCTTCTTGGGACCTCTTCAGGATCTGCCGCAGTGTCGCAGGCCTGAAACCACACTGATAAGGACCTATCAGGTTGTTGACGAACGGTTTCAGGCGCTCACACAGTACAACAGAGAAAATCTTATATGCGATGTTAAGAAGACTGATCCCTCGGTTGTTGGCGCAGTCGAAGGGGTCTCCTTTCTTGTGAACCGGACAAACGATGCTGAGATTCCACTCGTCGGGCATGCTTTCCTCCGACCATATCTCACAGATGAGCTGGTGCATGAACCAAACCAGCTCATCCCCAGCCGCTTTGAACAGCTCTGAGGATAGTCCGTCCGCGCCAGCAGCTTTGTTCGATTTTAGTCTCGATAATGCTATCTTGACCTCGTCGAAGTCGGGGGGACGGAATTCTTGTCCACCGTCGTCCAAATTGAGTGGGACATTCTGCCTAACAGCGGAATTTGCGTCGTCATCGCCGTTTAAGAGTCTGCAGAAATGATCCTTTCAGATTCTCAGCACCGACTGCGACTCTACCACTAGTTGTCCATTTTGGTCCCGGCAGGCTTCTGTCCGAGGCTTATAACCACCGGATAACTGTGGTTATAAGCCTTCCTGCCATAGCACCTCTCCATTTCCTCGACCGCGCGCTTCTCGTGCTTTTCCTTTTTTCTTCTGAGAAGCCGGTTCTCTTCCCTTCTTCTCTGTTTGTAGAGCTCACAAACAGCTCTCGTCGTTCGATGCAGCGTTGCCTTGTATGCTTCTTGTTTGGGTGCATGCGCCTGCATTCGTCGTCAAACCATGGGTTCCTCTTAGGTGGTGGCGTAAAACCCAGCACATCAGTGGTGGCTTCTTTGATGGCTTCTTGACAACGTTTCCACTTGTCTTCTATTGTTTGTGCAGGCAGTGTCGAACTTTGAGATAGTTTCAGGGAGAATCAATCGGCAAAAGATCTAGCGATCGGCTGCGATTGTAGCTTTCCGACATCAAACCGTCTTGGCTTGTCTCGACTCCGTTGCTCTCTCGATATCCAGGTTCTTACCTTGGCTACAACAAGGTGATGATCCAAGTCGATGTTTGCACCTCAGAAGGTTCGGACATCGAGAATATTGGAGGAGTGTCTGACGTCGATCGCAACGTGATCAATCTGGTTGACGGTTGATTGATCAGGTGATCGACAGGTACCTTTATGAATGTTGAGATGTGTCAACGGCGTGCTGGCCACAGAGAGATTTCGCCCCGAGGCGAAGTCAACTAGCCTGAGTCCGTTTCCGGATGTGTTAGCGTGCAGGCTGTGTCTTCCGATGACTTTAGCAAAGACTTTTTCTCTTCCCAGCTGAGCGTTGAAATCTCCTAGAACTATCTTGGTGTCGTAGCTGGGGCATATATCATATGTCCTTTCTAGGAGGTGATAGAAGTCCTCTTTACTGCTGTCATCTTTTTCCTCTGTCGGGGCGTGGGCGCATATGAGGCTTATATTCCCGAATTTAGCCTTGATGCGGATTGTTATGAGGCGTTCGCTTATGTATTGGAAGCTTAAGACTTTTTGCCTAAGTCTGCCTCGAACAACAAAACCGCATCCAAATAAGCGTTTCCCTCTCTCCCTGTAGCAGTCGCCGTGGTATATGTCGCAGTTTCTCACTCTTCTCTTCCCGGCCCATCCCACCGCATTTCCTGAATTGCGGTAATGTCTGCTTTATAGCAGTCCAGGGCCTCCGCAAGTTCATCGGCTGCACGTGGTCTGTTTAGGGACCTCACATTCCACGTGCATATCCGTAGAGCATTATCATTTTTTATGTTTGCGTGGGTCGTAAACAGTGAATCCATCCATAACCGAGGCATTCGGTTGGTTCGTAACCGGTTATTTTTAATGTGGCCGGCAGTTACCCCGACGCACACCCCCAACCTGAAGGACCAGGCCCTTTTTCATACCTCTTGGGCGGAGGTCGCACTTATAGGTTTAGCAGGTTGAGTTCGGGTGAACAACAACCAGTACCCGATGGCTACCAACGTGGAGGTAGAGTAAGCACAATTGGTGTGTGGAAGACAGTTACAGCAGGTGGGCATCGCCAGGTTGATACCAATCAGTGCCTACCCTGTTCCCACATCACCCAGCCATTTTGACAATTATAGTTAGTTAAATAAGTGCATCAATTGATAAGGCAATGAGCCGATAAAGTAGAGGATAACCATAATTCAAGCAATGTGTATATAATTATAGTACAATATAATGTGGAATAATATTATAATAAATTAACAATAAAGATAATTCAATCTTGAACACTAGTTTTGAGCATTTTGGTCTAGATTTCAAATGTCAATTTATTATAATAAAATGCAAAAAAAAAAAAAAATCAAACAGTAACACATAGCCATCAAATGATCATGGTTACCTTTTCTCGACTGAAGAGATAAATTGCATCTTCAACGAAGTTTTATTTAAGCTTAGTGCATGCAATTCAGAAACTGATCAATTTAATGTCATAACTAGTTTAGCTATTAAGTATATTTATTCCAACACTCATCCTACGAGGGGCGTTCAACATATTCTCGGTATCAGGGTGAAGCTGTGGTTATATTTGTAAATTTATCAAGTAATACTATTATTTTAGTGCATTCATGTAAAATTTCATATAAATGTGATTATCAATCCCCGTTTTATTTCTAATAATGGCGACTGAGACGATGATGGTGAAAATTGAGCATCCCGGTGTAATTAGATTTCTCACTAAGCGAGGAAAAAGTTAAGAAACGCGCCTTCATTATCAACTGTGCGTGTGTATGATCAAGTGAGTTCAAGAGAGGCAGAGAGAGCATTGAAGACGATCCCGCTCCGGTGCCCCGGCTACTGCTTGTACTGGAGAAATCATCAAAGAAGTCGAAAAACTTGTTCTTGGTCAGTGCAAAGTGGGTGCCACGAATGCTCACAGCGCCTCAGAAAAAAGTGAGAATCGCATGCTGTAGTGAGCTTTTGGAGATGTGTAGTGAGAACGCGGACGGTGTTATCGATCGTGTTGTTACTGGAGACGAAACATGGGTTCACCACTATGACCCTGACAAGAGTACATGTAGTGGAATAGAAAAGGAACAGACCCCCCGAAGAAGTCCAAAGTAACTTCGTCTGCCGAGAAGCTCATGACCACAGTTTTTTTGGGACTGAAAGAGAATCTTGCTCACTGAGTACAGAAAAATGTAAAACCATCAACGCCATATCCTGCTTCCACTTTGCAAAATTTGCGGAAAGAAGTTAAAAAAGAAAAGACGGGGTAAACTCGCAGCTCCTGTTCACACCACGCGAGTTTTCAAGGCTGCTGCGCGAGATTGTGGTTTCGAAGAAATTAAACACCCACCCTATAGTCCAGACCTCGCCCCTAGTGATTATTTCCTGTTTCAGGATTTGAAAAAATGTCAAGTCAGCAATAAATGGGTATTTTGCAGGGAAAGAGGAAATTTATGTTTTTGAGGGTTTAAAAAATCTTACTCACGATGTAACAACTGTATTGATGTTAGCGGAGATTATATTGAAAAATAAACATAATTTAAATTTAATTCGCATTTTCCTTCATATTGATACCGAGAATATATTGAACGCCCCTCGTTAGTAATTCTAATAATTCTTTAAAAATCTTAACTTGGAATGCTCGAGGCATCAATAAAAAGCAATTAGAATTTTTCAATTTTATATCAAACGAGCAAGTTGACGTTGTGCTTCTTACGGACACAATGCAATGGTTCAACCACCAATAAAATAGCCGTTCCTTTGCAGAGACTGCTCTGTCGCGGGGAGAAATCGCTCTACTGAACCGTAGGAGTTCCTCGTGGCTGCGAGCGACATCCATCTCGTATTGAAGTCGCCTTTTCACTGTTCGGCGTACGACATGGAAGATGATAGGGCAGCCTTCCCTATCTTGAATCAGGCCTTTAGTGTTTAAGTAGAGGAATCCTACAGGTGGAATGAAGCCGTTAAGACGCACCCGTTCATGATACATTTCATTTGGGTAGTAAGCCCCAAAGATCAGACTGTTGGTTGAAGCCATGGCTCTAGCAGTGTGACTAGGAATCAACTTAATAATAATATTATCTATCCTTATAACGTTTGCCTCGTTGAACAGAACCTCGTTGGGGTAGAATTTCTTGTACTGCGTTTCTGGTGTTCGATATAAACGAAGACAAACCCGAAGGCACCGCCTCTCGAATACCCTCACCTTTTCCATTTGGGAAGGACTCACGCTTAACCACACAGGACAACCGTATACCATGATCGGCCGGATGAGGGCCATGTAGCAGATTACCTTCACTCTGGTGTCAAGTTGGCTGCTGTAAAACAGCCCTCTCGCCATAGCGAAGGCTTTCTTAGCCTTGGTCAGAGCTGTATCTACATGGATACCACCATATAGATACTGGTCCAACCAGATGCCTAGATATCTTACTACATTCTTCACGGTCAATGGCTGTCCCAGTGGGTCAACTATGCCGAGCTTGCGCCAGTTAATTTTCGTGTCCCTTGAGGCCCTGTACTGGGGTTCTGAAAAGGATAGTTTCACACTTCTGGTAGTTGATTTTCAACTTCCAGTCTTCGCAAAATCGTTGAATTGCATCGAAGTCACTCTTCAACAAACCATTTATTTCTTCTACCTTTGGACCTGATCTGTACGCGATTATATCACCGGTGAACACTATTAAGTTGGGCATAGAACCTATAAGATCGCTAATGAATTTAGTGAACAAGATCGGCGAACCAACCGACCCTTGTTGCAACCCATTTTTTATATAGAACACAGTTGTGGAAATTTCGTTGCCATTTTTCACAACGAACTTCCTACCTTTAACCATGTCATAGATCATATATAGCAATGTTTTATGAATGCCGAGCCTGACTAACTTGAGGAAAAGACCTTCTAGCCAAACGGTGTCGAATGCTTTTTCCATATCAAGGCAGGCTCCTGTGCACTGTGTTTTGTTTCTATTCCACTGAATGTTGGAAACCAATTTAGAGGCGGCATGAATGGTGTCGTGCCCCGCCCTGAAGCCAAATTGGTTTTCCGGTATTAATCGTTTTTCATCAACCCATTCTTTCAGAGCTCTAACGACGAAATGATGAATGGGATGGAGGTATCTTTGCTCCGTTTTGGAATGGGCTGTACCACAGCTGTTTTCCAATGCACCGGGCAATTTGCATTACTCAGCGCGTTGTTAAACAGCGTTGTGTCTACGTCCACCTCCTCACAGGGTAGATGGCGCAGAACAATATTTGGTATCCCATCTATTCCCACTGACTTCTTCTTCTTCAGTGAGTTGAGGATACCTTGGGGTTCATCTTTCGAAATACGGATGGAGTTGTTTACATCATCGGCGATGACATTCTTTGCCGGATAATCGTCACTGAACCTGATAGAACCAGGGTTCTCGGATCGCGGTATGTGCTACGCTCGGAATAGTTTTGTCCATTGTACGTTTAATAACTTCGTCCATTTGTATGAGGTACCCATCAACCTCTTCGTTCGTAAGGTTTCTGTTCGTGGGAGAATTGATCACACTCGAACTTATTTCTCTGGCTAAGGTTCTAGAGAAACGTGATCAGCGCACCTTATTGTAATTATAAGGATGCGTTTGGACATATTCCTCCAGTTCCCCCAGCTTATTCGGGACCTGTATTACCGCGGAGAGACCACAGTGATCACTGTCGTACTCGACCGTAGTTAAACAGTTCCTCGTGTGTCGATCCACGTTTAGTAACGGAAGTCGTCTGTCTATTATTGTCACATCCAGATAGGACCCGCTTCTAGGAAAGGATGGTCTATCAGTTGCAAGCAGGTCTATGCTGAACTCGATATTGTTCTGCTCCATCCACTCTAAGAGAGCGCTTCCTCTCTCATTCGGAGCAGTGTTACCGCAATCACCATGCTTAGCGTTGAAATCTCCTGCTTAAATATAGTAATTTTTTTTTCGAATTTAATCGGAGGCTAGAGGAGAGAGTCTCGAGCTCATAGAGAAAATTAGGGTTTCGAAGTTCTGATGCGTAGGCAGCGATCACGAATAACTTCTTTCCACCTTGGAGAGAGATGCGTGCGATCGCTGCTTCTAGCACACTAAATCTACGCACATCATTGCTATATACAACCTTATGAAAAATGTTACTTTTTATCAAGAGGGCGATCCCGCCACCTTAAGTGGATTGGGGTCGGTCTCTTCTAATTATATGGTAAGTTTTGTACCTGAGATTGCTCGTCTGGTTTAGCTTAGTTTCGCTAACCATCAGCACGTCAGGTTTGTGAGTTTGCAACAAATTAGAGAGCGATGGTTTTCGCTCGATTCTTATCACTGCTAGGATCTTAAGGGTTCTTAAGAACGCTTGTCTGCAGGCAGCTGAGAGAAGAGGAAATCTACTCTAGCCGTCTGCGCAAGGAAACTGGTCTGTAGTTCGACCATCTGTTTCTGCAAGGCAATCATCTGCGCTTTCATCGACTGGATGGAAGACATTACATCCCTTATGAAGGGCTCAGCCTCAGATTGCCTGGCCATAGGAGCCGGGGCAACCGTCGGTACTGTCCGTTGTGCCGGTTGTCTGAATGACACCGTTTGGGCGTAGGAGATACCAGGCGTAACAGTGGTAGCTATAGCGCGGGCTACTGGCCTGGCTTCTACTTTTTTTTTGTTCCTTACATCTTTTACTCTCTGGCGGAGCTCTTTGACGTCAACTTCATTGATTATCTTATTAATAAATCAAAAACAGGTTTCTATGAAAATTGCTCTCTATCTGATAATGAACTCCTAACTCACCTGTTACCACATTTGTACATATTGATATTGTTGAAATAATTATTAAGACTTAAAAGTGGCGACGAGGATTTAAAAAAAAAAAAAACACGCGCGTGCCAAATCGGTGATTTTATTTCATTTATCAAACGTCGCGTATAAAAATGACGGACGAAATTTCTGCGGTAGTAGCAAAGCTACTTCAATCTTAGCAGGAATTTATTGCTCAGATCTTGGAACAGCAGAAGAAGTTTTTGCAGTCAAACACCCAGAACAACACTAGTTCCAACATTCCGCCGTTCCAGTCTTTTGATAAAGAAAAGTTTTGTTGGGAAGTCTATTTTCAACAGCTCGAACAGCATTTTGAGGCGTACAATGTAGAATCCCAAGAGAAGAGGAAACCATACCTTCTTTCTTAGCTCGGTTTAGATACAAATGAACTCTTACAAAAGCTTAGATCGTGTAAATTAGCAGCCAAGACAAACAGTGACATTACGCAATACGAATTACGAATTACGAATTACGCATTACGAATTTGCGGTGATTTTAAAGTCACTTCCAATCCTTACTTAGATGTGGATTAGCACCCCATACCTCACCCGGAAGAATTGTTTCATAAGATTGCAAATGGAGAATCATTTAGCAAAATTGGCATGTCTGATGCATACCTGCAAATAAAATTAGACGAGGAATCTAAGCAACTCACAGTCGTCAATACTCCCATTGGTTTATTTCAGTATGAACGTTTGCCCTTCGGTGCAACGTTCGCAAGTGCTCCAGCTTTATTCCAACGGACACTCGAAATAATTCTCAGCCGACTGGACTGTACTACATACATCAATGACATTGTGGCTAAAGGCAAAACTCGTGAGGAACACCTACGCAATTTGAAAGAAGTCCTTCAACAACTTCAAGAGAATGGCCTTAAAGTTAACCGCAGTAAGTGCTAGTTTTTCCAACAGGAAGTGGAATATTTGGGCCATATCATCAATCGTAGTGGTGTACGTCCTTCAGGCTCCGGATTAGTGACTTTGGAAAGGTTGTCAAGTCCGCGCAATCTTAAGGAATTGGAAAGTTTTATTGGCAAGGTAAACTATTACAATAAATTCGTCAATAACTTTCCACAACTTGCAGCTCCACTGAATGCAGAAAATAATAAACGCAACATGATTGTCGCATTATCGTCCTGAATGGCCGATAATACTTGCAGCTGATGCATCTTCCATTGGGATTGGTGCAGCCATATCGCATCTTACAGCAGAAGGACACGAGAGGCCTAAAGCATTCGCTTCCAAGTCGCTCAATGAAGCTCAGCGTCAATATTCGAACATTGATAAGGGGGCCCTGGCTATCATCTATGGTGTCACTAAGTTCCATCAATACCTTTGGGGACGGAAATTGATTTTACTGGCGGATCATAAGCTTTTAGTGACTATATTTCATCCGAATAAAGGGCTCCCGACAACCACATTGAATCGCCTACAGCGCTGGGCTATAACTCTAATGAGCTACTGTTACGAACTCCGTTATAGGCTTATAGATAAGCATGCTAACATCAATGCACTTTCAAGACTACCAGTAGGCCTCGATATCAGTTTTGACCAATGCGAAGTTGCATGTTTCGAACTTTCAACACTGCAGGAGGATCAACTTTTTCCCAATTAAAGCCGAAGTCATCGCTCATGATACGACTGCTGATCCAGATCTAAAAAAAGGTTTCAGCTTACATACGCAATGGTTAGCCAGCAAAATTACTTCCGAATGAATGTGAGTTTAGTTCTTGGCCAAAGCCCGATAACCCTTGGCAAAGGGGTTTTGGTGGCCCTTTTCTAGGAAAGATGTGGTTATTTTGTATTCATGCCTTATCAAAATTTCCATTTGTAATCCAAATCCACTACGCCGGCTACCATCCTTGCTCTGGAAAAGATTTTCGCATTAGAAGGACTTCCTGAGAGCATAGTGAATGATAACGGCCCTCAATTCACAAGCAGACAATTCAATGATTTTTGCCACAGAAACGGAATTATTTCAATAAAAACTGCTCCTTTCTATCCAGCATCCAATGGTGAAGCAGAACGCTTCGTGCGTACCTTAAAATCTAATTTTAAAAAAATCGTGGAAGAAAAAGAAAATCTGGACAAAGCATTGCTTAAATGTATCGAAATGTATCGCACAACTCCGAATCCTGAAACCCGCCAATCGCCAGCAGAAGTTCTCTATGGTAGAAAGCATCGCACTCTTCTTTCACAAATGCTCCCAAATACTCATTCTTCTTTCAGTACTCTGGGACAGGTACATTTTCAATTAATAAAACTATTTATACTCGCAATTATTCTAAGGGTCATCCGTGGGTTGCTGGGACAATCGTGACGCAACTGGAAGGAAGAATGTACCTCGTTCGTACTAAATAGGGCATCTGCAAACGACACCAGAACCAGATAAGAACCAAAAGTGAAACTGCCGACGCATTTGTAGCTCCCACCGAAGTACTCTTAGAAGCAAATGAACTTCATAGACCCGATGTTCACAACAAGGAACATCAAATCCCAACCGATCAGGATACCGATCATTCAGCTAGGAAGTTCAACGAAAGTCAGTTACCTCAGTCACCAGTGAGTGACCAAATTGCAGGACCTAGAAGATCTCAACGACCTCGAAAACCTGTTGAACGTTTTGGGTACTAAACAACTATCAAAATTAGGTGCGGAGAAGATGATATGTCTGAGCGGTTTATTATAAGCTCGGCTTAGGTGGTATTGGTTGAACTATCGCGAGCTTCGGTCATATCATACTCCGCTCAAGTAATGTCATAATTTTCTTAGTAATTTCTTGCTATAAATTGCGCTATAAGTTATAATCATAAAATGCAAATGAATTAATGAATTGTTTACGTTAGTAGTTTTCCCTTATTTAATCACATACACATAATCCATAACTAATGACTTACTGTATATCACTATATCATAACTGTAAAGGATCAATGTGTTCTAAGCCTCTAACAAAAGTCTTAAGGTGAAATTGTAAAATATTCCATCTACTTGAAATAAATAAATATATAATAAGTTTGGTGTTTATTAAACTAAAGTGCGATTCTATGTTCTCGTGATTGCCACATTCAACCGTAATGAAAGTTTTCACTATCGGTCAATCCCAGAAATCTGAAAAGAAGAAATTTCAAGAAAAATCAAAATTAAAACATTAAACCAGCAATTTCAAGAAAACCATTTGGAGGAAATGCAGAAAGAGTGACATTGACAACTCGGAAACCAGCGAAAAACAATGAAAATGTAGCTGCAGTTTAAAAGGCAATTGTGTAATACGAAATTTTCTAAGTACGTCCAATACGATGAGGTTGCGTCGTACAGCGAGAATGGGAATCTTTTCACATAACTCACTTCGTCTAACGCCGATAATCAAGCTGCCGACGAAAGGGAGTTGGTTGAAAAATATAAGAAAAACGACAACTGGAGGCCAAGAAAAAGTTGACCAATGTGAAGGACCAAGAAGAGTTGCCGAAAAAGCTGCAACAATCAAAGTAGTAATAAACACAGAATCATCAACAATAACATTATCATCAACAACAACAACATGAAAAAGATAATAATCAATTACTGGAAGAACAATGACACTGGAACAAACGCGACATCAGACCAACCGGAAGCCGAAGATAAAGAATAAATGCCGCCGATTAACGTAAGCGGAATTGACGTCGCAGATATAATAAAGGTCCAAGTCTAAGAGCCGATCATAAGATGTCTTGAGGCTTACATATAAAAAGAATCAGTGTGTTTATAAAATCGCGATATATTTTAGAAAATATACACGTCCATGAATAAACTTGCCATATTTTACACACATACACATAGGCGTCACAGCGCTCTCGAAGCAGGCCTCGGAAATGTACTGTTTCAGCTATTCAGAAACTCGTTATTTAACGGTCAGTACAATTTTGACATTCACAAAACATTTGAAAGAGAAATCAGATTTGGAAGCGTCATAAGAATATTTATTAAAGTAAGATACTCGATATTAAGTCATAAGATGTCAGTGATCATAAAACGTGATAGTGCGCAAAATGCAATAATAAGCAACTATACCATCATTTTTCGGCCTTTTGGAACAACAGTGGAGTACCTTTTGCACGGCTCAAGACGGAGAGGAAGCAACCTGTGGCAGCAACACAATCGAGGAACAGGAAACTGAAAGACAACAAGGTGAGGAATGGTATAGGAAAGGATTTACGAATTTTACACATGCTGCAAATTCCCTGAAGAACACCAAATCAAATTCAAGTAATGTTCCACATTCCACTCGTGCCGACACTAAACTCCCCTAAATGGATTTGCTGCATTTTCATGGCGATTCAAAAGGTTGGCGGCGTTTCCGCGACGCTTTCACATCATTTGTTCATAAGGCAACAAATATTTCTGGTGCACATAAGCTACACTATTTGCCCAGCTGCATTCAGTCTGAGGAACTTAACGTAGGAAAAGCCTTTTGAATAGCCAATGAAAATTACACCGAAGCCTAGGAATTATTGAGAAAACGCTATGATGTTGAACGCGTTTATTTTTTTTTTATTTTATATTATTATGTGTTGTATTATATATTTTTATATATTATTATTATATATTTTATTATATTATATTATATTGTTATTTTTTTTATTTTATTCCTAGATGAATGGAAGTATTCTTATTTAACACCGATTAATGAAACAAAAAGTAGAAAATTATCGGCCAATATCAAAGCTTTCTATCATTCCAAAATTGTTTGAAAGCCTCGTAAAAGAGAAAATGTATTTTTTAGTAAAAGAGCTTATTTCAAATAGGCAACTTGGCTTCATGCGAGGTAGGTCATGTTCTACTAACTTAACATTATTAACAAATTATTTTTTTTACAAATTTAGAACATCGACTACAAGTTTATGTACTTTATACTGACTTTTCGAAAGCCTTTGATAAAGTGCATCATACTTTGCTTTTAAACAAAGTTAAATCCATGGGAATTCATTCAGCAATGCTTGAATGGTTTTCCAATTATTTAATGGGGAGGGAGCAAATGGTTAAGGTCGATGGTTATAATTCTAGTGTAATAAACATCACATCGGGCGTACCACAGGGTAGCCACTTGGGCCCATTACTATTTCTTTTATTTATAAACGATGTTCACGAAATACTTGAATACTGCGAAATTCTGGCGAACCTTAAGCTTCAGGCGTAAGGCAACGTCAGACATGCTTATTTGTGATATTATTAATTATCAGTTAAATTCACCAGAATTACTTTTTCTCATAAATATATATGCTCCCCACATATCTTTACGGGTGAGAAACCTACTTTTTTATAAAAGGCATAGAACCAATTATGGTCGCAATGAACCTATTACAAGGTGTATAAATACATTTGATGATCTTTGCAACAAATTTGATTTTAGCTTGTCACGATTAGAATTTAAGAACATGATTTTTGCATTGTATTTGAATTAATATTATTTATTGAAGTAATCTGTAAGACGATAAGAGTCGGTAGATGATTCTTAGTCGCTCAGCAAACATCTGCTGTGTAAAGTGATACTGAGAATTAACACTTAGACAACGTAGTGGTTGTTTGTGTTACTCTGTGTGGATAAGAAAAAAAAAAAAAAAAAAACAAAACGCGTCGTCGTCGACTTCGAACTTTCTTTTCATTTTCGAGCTTTCGTTTTGATTAAGAAGATGCAGATTGCCCTCCTCAAATTAGGATGATTTGCTTATTCATTTCACTACAACCAAGCTCGATGCGGAAACACTCAGACAATGAGGGCTTTGCGAGGAAAGTGATAAAGCAGCTAATTTTGTCATTTAAGTTACTTTTATAGAAGCTTCGTGCCGTTCATTAGGTGCCATTAGCTCTCATGAACAAATATCTACAAGCATCAGAAAACAAATTCAGCCAAAGCGCGGTGCAGCAGTTTATCACACAACTACTTCTAAAGAGCAGTGAGAAGTAGTTTCATATTCGAAATATCAAAAATATGTACTCGTATGCACATACAGTGTCTTGTCAATTCAATATTTTTTAATTGAATAAAAAACTCAATAACTTTCTTAGAGCACAGCACGTCTTTATTCCGCTAACTTTACAGATCAAGTGAAGTGAGATCACGAGTATAAAAAATATTCAAAAAAAGACAATGCAATTATTAGTTATGGACATAGAGCTGCTGACAATGAGAAGAGATTATGTACAATGGTAACAGTTAGATCATATTGCGGCATCTGTATGGATTTAAATTATTCGTTCATTAAAAAGAAAAGTATGTTGTATACATTCGGAAGTGAAATTAACCTTAAATTAAAAAAAATGAGAGTTCATAAAACTAAATGCATAAAATACTTTACTTATAAAATCTATTGAGAAATACTGAACATACTTTTTGGGAAAACATAGAATGTCTTTTTGTGAAATTAAAATTAGATGTTGCAGGACGACTTTTCTTTGTGCAGCAGAAAAAATTGTGCACAAATTAAATCTTACAGCTGTTCACCGAGAAGTAAATTTATCAGCTCTAACTACTGTCGTCGACCGTCTTATATCACTCACGAGCGCTCATCATCGCCTTCTTCTGGATATAGCAATCGTGAGAGTAGTGGATCGAGGTGGAGAATTTCAAATAGCCAGATTATTCTTCAATACCGGTTCGCATCTGCCATTCGTCACCGAAAGCTATTTTGAACGGTTAAAAAGAAACTCTAGCTCAACCATCATAAAAAATAAAAAATAAAATCTTGCAACAACTATTTGGGTACAAAACCTCTCCACTACGAGAATTTCATTAGCCGCATATTGAGAGACTTCGCTTGGCAGATCCTCATTTCCATACTGCAGCAACAATCGATATCCTCATGACGAAGTGGGTCAATTTCTTCGTGCAGGTTTAATTAAAGGACCAGTAGGCACTCCCTGTGCTCAAGTATCAACACTTGGATGGGTTCTTTTCGGAAAGATTGCTGAGCCTCTTCAAGATACGACCACAAAAACTATGGGCATCTTCACAGATGACACAGAAGACACTTAAAGAAAAAATATGCGAACAAATTCGAGGTGTACCTAAGTACAGTTCTACTCTCGTTGTGGGCCTGGACCGACCATCGGTTGAGACCATCGGTTGAGACCATCGTCTCTAGATACGGCTCTCGTCTCTATCTGCACCTTGGACGGATTAACTTCCGCCTCATGTCCAAGGTTTGCGAATAAGCGATGCTTTCCACGGTAACTCTGCATGCCACTGTTTACCCAGATCAACATTCATCATTCTAAGGATGCTACTGCAATCCTATGTAGCAGACATTCCATGATGAAGACAAAATCACACATCGTGTCTATCCAGGAACCATGGGTGAGGAAAAATCGCATCTGTGGCCTTGGTAGTCTACGAGGCTTTTCCCCACTCTTCGACTAGCGATCGGAAAGACCGAGAGCTTGTCTTATTGTGCCGAATCTTCTCCCAGCAACCAAGCTTGGACAATTCTGTGGACACGATTTAGTTGCTGCGGTTATAAACTACAAATCAGACAGATAATGGCATAATTTTGTCGTGGCTTCGGCCTACTTCCCCTACGACTCCGTCCTACCACCTTCACCAAGGGAAGTAGCGGAACTCGTAAAGTACTGCGAATCGAAAAAGATGGCTCTCGTTATCTGTTGTGATGCTAATGCTCAGAACATCTTCTGGAGCAGCAGCAAATGTAACAGAAGAGGGTCGTATCTTCTCGATTTCGCACTTTCGCCTGGCTTGACCATAAACAACGTTGGATCGCAACCAACGTTTGTCACGACAAGAAAACAGGAGGTGATCGACTTAACGTTATCAAATGGATATCTTAAGGAGATCACAGACTGGAAAGTTCTGTCGGAAATACCATAGATACATAGAGTTCCGAATCGAATGCGAAACCAATGTCTCGCAGAGGAGCAGGAACCCTAGGAGAACAGACTGACCAATATTTAGGGAAGAGTTAGCAAATCGCACTGTGCTTATCCCAAAACTCAGAACGAGGCGTAAGGTTGAGGTTGCAGTTCGGAACCTGAATGACACTGCTGCAAAAGGGCATAGACCCTATACTGGCGGCTCTGAAAAGAAGTTTCACTGCCAGCCTCCATACATTCCAAGTACCTGGCGTACAGTGAGGGTAGTCTTTATACCGAAAACTGGTAAAGGAGACTACTCACTCGCCAAAAACTTCAGGCCTATCAGTCTCACCTCCTTCATGCTAAAATGCTTGGAAAGGCTGGTCGAACTTCACCTGCGCATAAACGCTCTGCGATCACACCCTCTATCTCAAATGCAACGTGCCTACCAGCGCGGAAAATCTTCCGAGACAGCACTTCAAAATCTCGTCGGTAGAATTGAAAGTGCACTTGACAGGAAAGACTACGCACTGGGTATTTTCATCGACATAGAAGGCGCTTTCGATAATGCGACTTTTGATGGCATGTGTAACGCGGCCAGGAATCACGGCGTAGAGGAATCATTGGTGTTTTTCCACAGCAATGCTAATGAACAGGACTATAATCGCGGAGGTGGAGTGTGACAAGTTTGTAATGTCGGAGGTTAACAGGGGCTGCCCCCAAGGCGGAGTCCTGTCTCCCCTCCTATGGTGCATGCTGGTTGATTCTCTGCTTTCCGTTTTGAATAGTTCTATCACCTACGCCCAGGCTCATGCAGACGATGTAGCCGTGCTGGTTACCGGACCATGCCTTGCGGCCGTCAGCGCACGCGGGGAGGCGGCTCTTGACATGATCGATAGCTGGTGTACCAGGAATGGGCTTTCAGTCAACCCTCTCAAAACTGAGGTTGTTCTCTTTATGAGAAGGATAAATATGACTGCTTTGACTCAACTGGTACTAAGAGGCGTCAATATCCCACTTTCCAATGAAGCCAAATATCTAGGTGTTCTCTGGAAAAGACACATTGAGACAAAAACCTCCAAGGTGCTGTCAGTCTTCTGGCAATGCAAGGGAGTTTTCGGCAAAACCTGGGGTCTATCAGCCAAAACATCCGTTTGGATCTATACGGCAATGATAAGACCACTTCTCTCTTATGTATCAGTCTTTTGGTGGAACAAGCTTTTGCGCAAATACGTCACGTATGCCGCTTTCACCAAGTTTCAAAGAACAGCTTGTCTCGGCTGCACAGGATCTTTCCCCAGCACGCCTGGCTCTGCTCTTGATGCTATGATTTATCTCTCCCCCCTCCCCCCGCCTTGATCTCCACATCATGGGATGTACACTCAAGACCATCTCTCGACTAAAAAGGAATGGTCTTTGATTCCACTCGCACTGGAGCTTTGATGACCTCGCACACCGCATCTAATATTATACTACTCTCATGGACATGCCGTCTGATGCGAGGTCGCCAATAATACAGTTGCGACGCTTTCACAATGTCGACTTTCTTCCTTCCTGGACTGGCTGTGGCCAGAAACTGAACCGGGAAAGGAATGTAGTCGGAATTTCACGGACGGCTCCAAGACAACGGAGGGTTCTGGAGCTGGGGCCTTCGTGGAAAACGACAACATTAGACTTCACGCCTCCTTAGGAAATTTCGCGTCGGTCTTCCAGGCGGAAGCTTTCGCGATCCTAATGGCCACCAACTACATTGTGAAGAATAGGTGGAAGGGAAGAAGTATCTGCGTCTGCAGCGATAGTCAAGCTGTGCTCAAGGCCTTACTCAACCCTTTCACCACTTCCAAGATAGTTCAGGCTGAATTCGCTAAGACTTGTCTGGGTCCTGGGTCATCACGGGATCCTGGGAAATGAAACTGCCGATGAACTAGCTAGGCTAGGTTCAGCAGAGGCATTAGTAGGGCCCGAACCCACCTTGGGATTACCCGCGTCCCTGGTCAGGGCCTTCGTCAATGGTTGGGTCTCCCTAGAGCACAACCAGAGATGGCGTGACTCTCCAGGATGCAGGGTGACCAAGAGTATGCTCCCAAATATCTGCAAGAAATTCGCCTCTTTTCTGCTATCTCTAGACAGAAACGAGTGCAGAAGACTTGTTGGCGTATTAACGGGACACTTTACCTTCGCTATGCACCTGAGTCGGCTTGGGCTTAATGATGTTACACTCTGCGACGCCTGTGGAGAAGGTGAAGACACTTCAGAGCACTTTCTCTGTCAGTGTCCTGCTTTCGCTCGTATCAGGTGGCGGTTATTTGGCGCTGATGTGGTGGGAACTGAAAACCTAAGTTCTATATCACAGAAGCGTATCTTGGGTTTTCTTCGGAAAACCAAGAAATTATATTAAATGAAGGTTACTGCCTGGTTGTACAATAGACCAGTATTTGAGCCTGAGTGCTCCAGTCTTGATCCCAACCTCCAACAAAAAACAAAAAAAACCTAAAGAGCAACGATATCCAAGCAGGATCAATTTCCATAATTGATAATAACTTTTATCACAAATAATATGCTGCTAATCTCGATTGTGGAAGATGAATCGTTTCGAAAACTGTTGCGGTTTGCAAATAGTGATCTAAAAGTAATGAGTCGTCCAACAACAGTAAGGCTTGTAGACGATACATTCTCTTCCATGATCGAAGAATGCACTATAGCAAAACAATAGTATGTCTGCATAACAGCTGATGTGTTGTCAACGAAACAACGAAGTTTTTTTGGTTATACATGTCACTGGATAGACCAACATTTAAATAGGCAATCAGTTGCTCTTGCTTGCAAAAAATTTTTTGGGTCACACACATACGATCGGATTAATTATGTTGTTCAAGAAATTCATACGTGATTCGGACTAAATTGCAATAACGTCGTGGCAACAGTAACAGACAATAGCTCAAACTTTGTAAAAGCCTTGAAAGAGTTTGGAGTCGAAACATATTTTTCCAACAACTTTGATGGAACAGTTTGTTATTTAATAAGGAGTAGTTTATTCGAGAATTCGTTCAACTTAATTGTTTCCACAGATTTTGCGCGCATGTTACACAAACAAACTTTATATTATAAGCACCACGAAAAAGTAAGTAGGTAAGTAAGTAGGGTAAGTAACCCTTAAATTATGAACTAAATATATTTTTTCATAAAAATATTAAAGAACATTTTTGGTCAAAGGTCCAGACCAAAAAAATCAGAGCAAATTGTTGCTGTCTTTGGGTGCCAATTAAAATATCCAGTACCAACAAGATGGAATTCCTTATACGATTCCATAGGAGATGTAATCAAAAATAAGGAAAACATTCCTGAACTCAGCAGGAGGCTAGAACTACAGGCATTTTTGAAACTGATTTTTTAAATCTGCAGGATTTGTACAACTCCTACGACCAATTGCAGAAGCGCTGGACTTTCTTCAAGGAGAAAAATATATGGTGTATTGTTACTTGCTGTCCACCTTAGCAAATATTAGAGTGGCACATAAAAAGTTGCTTTTTGACAATCCTTTTAAAGTTTTGTCAAAAGAGATGGTAAAACAAATTGAAGGATCTTTAGAAAAGAGGTTTTATTCTTCAACGTCGAAGAAGCAATTGTTGCTTCGGTGCTTTGTTCAATGGCCAAGCTTAATTGGATTCCAGCATTAAATACCGAATTTAATGATGCAAAAATTCAGCAAATAAGCTTCTTGGTGAAACAAAAATCGCTGCCGAAAATGGTTTAAGTTTAAGTGATAATACTGAAAATCCAAGACCTAAACACATGATTCCATATTTTAGTTTTAACCACTTACTTAATTTACATTTCAGATAAGAAATTAGACACATCTAATACCACAAGTTCCGTTGATAAGGAATATTATGCCTATCTCACCTATTCATTTATAAGGTACATTTGTAAGGTATAAAACCTCGTTACTTGCTTCAGTAGCCGTGGAAAGGCTGTTTTCCATTGCTGGGTTGTTAAACATGCCTCGACGCGGTGCTCCTTCACATACATATTTTGAAAAACTATTGTTACTGAAAGCAAATAATTTTAAAACCGCAAATATTATGTAAATATTTTCTGATATTATTTGACCAAATAAAATGAATACATTTTCGTTTTTGCACATACTTTTTTATTTTTATTTGAATTGCATTGGTACAACCCAATGCAAAAGTATTCCCCAATCCCTCTTTCAACATCAATACCTAAATCCTAACTTCCATCAGCCCCCTCTCACTGGACCTCAACCGTTTCACTAGAGCACTACCATCAGCCCGCAACACTATTTGTCTGTCCTGCCAGAATCTATCGATATACATAAATTGCAAATCGTCAGCCGTTGAATCGTTTTCAAGCTAGAAAGACTTCAAAGAAAATGTTTGAAGTCCCTAAAACTTGAACCACAGAATGCACCGAAATTTTTTGAAGCCTCAAAGAATTCAATTGAATGCAGGTGACTTCAAGTGAATGCTAAAGACTTCAAAGTGAATTCAGTGACTGCAAGGTAATTCTTAAGACCTGCATTCAATTTCAGTCATAAGATTGGTCGGAAGGAATTATCCAGTCAAGACTTCAAAAATGAATACTGATTTTAGTTCTGAAGTCAGGGTCATCAAGTGAAGTCAATATATCGAATCACAAATCATAAAATTCTTTTGTATAATTCAGAAATTGCAATACAAAAGATTGCAGTGTTTTACAACTCTGCCTTTGAAAGTCTAGTGATATTCATAAAATTCTTCACTTATTTAAATATCAATAATCTTTCAGAAGAAAGATATGCATAATATATCAAATCTCTGTAAGAACCTGCTAATGGCAAATAAAATAATGTATCTAAAAAAACAAAGAAGTCGATAGTCGTTCTGGTTTTTAACTCTGACTTTACGAAACCACTTCTTGCAGACGCTTCAAAGTTTTTCGACCCGCGGCCTAAAGTGGACTGACATAAGTACAGGGCACATATCACTAAATTAGCAGCAATAAAGGTGCCGAGGTGGGTTGGTACTGGAATCCCGAAATCCGTCACCGACTTGCATGGATTTGCAGACGCATCACAGTCTGCATATGCAGCTGTTGTTCATGCACGCACAGTCACTTCTGATGGTCAAATTCTCGTTAGTCTACTCACCGCAAAAACTGGAGTTGCTCCACGTAAGTTCTCGACAATATCCTTACCACGACTTGAATTGTGAGCTGCTGAGTTATTTGCTCAACTCATAGCCCATATTCTATGGTGCTTTCATCCCCACATTCGCAATATATGGACCATGCACCTTGGACCGATTCAAATATTGCCATATTGCCTGGATTCGACAGCCTTCTAGAAAATGGTCTACATTTGTTGCGAATCGTAAACCGCAGATACAAGAAATTATACCATCGGAAAACTGGTTTCACGTACCGTCCTCATCCATTCCAGCTGACTGCGCTACAAGAGGCGTCCTACCACAGGATTTACCCAACCATTCCATCTCGTGAAAAGGTCCTCCTTGGTTGCACCAACCTGGTACCATGTGGCCACAGCAATAAATCTGCACAACGAATTTGGATCAAAGGCCCGGATCTATTAACTCAGCAAATACAGTTTATTCACCGCCGATCTGGAATATTATCGATAAAAACTCTTCATTGGACAAACATAAACGTGTTACAGCATAGATATTCCCTAAGGTTTCCGTATTGTCTTTAACATAGTATCACAAAGAGAAGATATCACAGCAATAGAGAATTCCGCAACAGTATACATTTCCTTAACGACGCTTTTACCTTTTGGATAAGACTCACACAACAGCATTATTTTGCTGCATGGACGATTTTCAGCGTATACGGACACATTAATATGGTAATCGCCACAGCAGAGAACTTAGTTTGCATCCATTCCTAGACGCAAAAGGAATCCTTATAAAGTGCGGCCGTTTGCGTAATACACAAAGGTATTTAAACAAAAAATATCCTATCCTTCTCCCGACAAATGCTATTTACCGATCAACGTTACATGCGAGCCCACAAACTATGCAGGCTATATAGTAGAATTTGTCTGTATGTTTACTGGTGTGATGCATACTATACAAGCGGAGTTCCTGAGGAAGTCATTTCTAGAAAAGATGGAGCTCAGAATTTGTTGTGCAACTTCAAAGGCGTGCCAAATGGACTCGACTCAGTCCAAATTTTTGAGTAAGACCTCTTGTTGTGATTCGTGACGAATAGCTTTCTCCAGGCAAGTGGAAGATGGGAAGAATTACGGCTACCGTTCCTGGAGATGATGGCAAAGTCATTTAAAACGGCTGATGGATCCTTAACTTGACCTATAGTTAAATTATTATTATGTATTATGTACTACAACCTTGAAGATCTTGAAACTTTAGAATTTGTTCCAAAGTATAGTATATTAGAGCGACAGATCAAACAAACAAAGAACGGAACAATAGGGACGATCTAGTTAATTTCTTAGAATCTAGAATGATGACACCTGCAGCTGACGACTGCAACTTTTCTCTGGAATTTTGTGGCATCGATTGCACTATTGCATTAGGCTTGAAGGCAGAAGCCTCATATTAATTGCACAACATCTTTAGTATATCAGTCATAAAATCCATAGACAACATAATAAGACGAAAATAGTTTTGTTACCGGAAATGCAGCCGAACTTAAATTTGCAAGATAATAGCACCAGGTTATTTTAAGGAGCATTTTCGAAGTGTCTTTTGATTTTATTTGTTACAAACTAATTCTACACATATTATTGTAATTATTAAAAGATAATATTTCAAAGATGCAACGTTGTTAGCAAAGTAAAATGGGTCGTGCTGTGCTTTATACTCCCGATAAACGTGCCTTTGTAAAAAAATAAGTTTTTTGCGTGTAAAACTTACAAATTCATAAGTGAAATTGTTGGGTTCTCAAATAAAATGATCGCAAATGCCAAAAAATACGTTCAAAACGATTAAAAAAGAGAAAGAAAGTCGAAAGTAACTCGCGCCGCTGAACGACAAACAGTAAGATTGACGAGACATAACCCGAACACTAGGAAAATAGAGGAGGATATCAATTTATCCGTGGAGACATCAACTATAAGAAGAAGGCCGGTAAAGAAGAAATTACCTACCAAAAGTCCCAGAAAAGTACCACTACTGTCTTAAATCAACCTTCTAAAACGAACTAAATTTGCGAAGGAATTCAAAATAGTTTTATTGTACTATCTGTTGCGGTTTGCAAATAGTGGTCTAAAAGTAATGAGTCGTCCAACAACAGTAAGGCTTATAGACGATACATTCTCTTCCACGATCGAAGAATTGAAGTGCACTATAGCAAAACAATAGTATGTCTGCACAACAGCTGATGTGTTGTCAACGAAACATAGAAGTTTTTTTGGTTATATATGTCACTGGATAGACCAAAATTTAAATAAGCAATCAGTTGCTCTTGTTTGCAAGAGATATGTTGGGTCACACACATACGATCGGATTAATTATGTTGTTCAAGAAATTCATACGTGATTCGGACTAAATTGCAATAACGTCGTGGCAACAGTAACAGACAATAGCTCAAACTTTGTAAAAGCCTTGAAAGAGTTTGGAGTCGAAACATATTTTTCCAACAACTTTGATGGAACAGTTTAATATTTAATAAGGAGTAGTTTATTCGAGAATTCGTTCAATTTAATTGTTTCCACAGATTTTACGCGCATGTTACACAAACAAACTTTATATTATAAGCAGCACGAAAAAGTAAGTAGGTAAGTAAGTAGGGTAAGTAACCCTTAAATTATGAACTAAATATATTTTTTCATAAAAATATTAAAGAACATTTTTGGCCAAAGGTCCAGACCAAAAACATCAGAGCAAATTGTTGCTGTCTTGGGGTGCCAATTAAAATATCCAGTTCCAACAAGATGGAATTCCTTATACGATTCCATAGGAGATGTAATCAAAAATAAGGAAAACATTCCTGAACTCTGCAGGAGGCTAGAACTGCAGACATTTTTGAAACTGATTTTTTAAATCTGCAGGATTTGTACAACTCCTACGACCAATTGCAGAAGCGCTGGACTTTCTTCAAGGAGAAAAATATATGGTGTATTGTTACTTGCTGTCCACCTTAGCAAATATTAGAGTGGCACATAAAAAGTTGCTTTTGACAATCCTTTTAAAGTTTTGTCAAAAGAGATGGTAAAACAAATTGAAGGGTCTTTAGAAAAGAGGTTTTATTCTTATGACCACTTAACAAGCAACGTCGAAGAAGCAATTGTTGCTTCGGTGCTTTGTTCAATGGCCAAGCTTAATTGGATTCCAGCAATAAATACCGAATTTAATAATGCAAAAATTCAGCAAATAAGCTTCTTGGTGAAACAAAAATCACTGCCGAAAATGGTTTAAGTTTAAGTGATAATACTGAAAATCCAAGACCTGAATACATGATTCCATATATTAATTTTAACCACGTACTTAATTTACATTTCAGATAAGAAATTAGACACATCTAATAACACAAGTTCCGTTGATAAGGAATATTATGCCTATCTCGCCTATTCATTCATAAGGTACATTTGTAAGGTACAGACCTCGTTACCTGCTTCAGTAGCCGTGGAAAGGCTGTTTTCCATTGCTGGGTTGTTAAACATGCCTCGACGCGGTGCTCTTTCACATACATATTTTGAAAAACTATTGTTACTGAAAGCAAATAATTTGAAAACCGCAAATATTTTCTGATATTATTTGACCAAATAAAATGAATACATTTTCTTTTTTGCACATACTTTTTTATTTTTATTTGAATTGTATTGGTACAACCCAATGCAAAAGTATTCCCCAATCCCTCTTTCAACATCAATACCTAAATCCTAACTTCCACCAGCCCCCCCTCTCACTGGACCTCAACCGTTTCACTAGAGCACTACCATCAGCCCACAACACTATTTGTCTGTCCTGCCAGCATCTATCGATATACATAAATTGCAAATCGTCAGCCGTTGAATCGTTTTCAAGCTAGAAAGACTTCAAGGAAAATGTTTGAAGTGCCTAAAACTTGAACCACAGAATGCACCGAAATTTTTTGAAGCCTCAAAGAATTCAATTGAATGCAGGTGACTTCAAGTGAATGCTAAAGACTTCAAAGTGACTGCAAGGTAATTCTTAAGACCTGCATTCAATTTCAGTCATAAGATTGGTCGGAAGGAATTATCCAGTCAAGACTTCAAAAATGAATACTGATTTTAGTTCTGAAGTCAGGGTCATCAAGTGAAGTCAATATATCGAATCACAAATCATAAAATTCTTTTGTATAATTCAGAAATTGCAATACAAAAGATTGCAGTGTTTTACAACTCTGCCTTTGAAAGTCTAGTGATATTCATAAAATTCTTCACTTATTTAAATATCAATAATCTTTCAGAAGAAAGATATGCATAATATATCAAATCTCTGTAAGAACCTGCTAATGGCAAATAAAATAATGTATCTAAAAAAACAAAGAAGTCGATAGTCGTTCTGGTTTTTAACTCTGACTTTACGAAACCACTTCTTGCAGACGCTTCAAAGTTTTTCGACCCGCGGCCTAAAGTGGACTGACATAAGTACAGGGCACATATCACTAAATTAGCAGCAATAAAGGTGCCGAGGTGGGTTGGTACTGGAATCCCGAAATCCGTCACCGACTTGCATGGATTTGCAGACGCATCACAGTCTGCATATGCAGCTGTTGTTCATGCACGCACAGTCACTTCTGATGGTCAAATTCTCGTTAGTCTACTCACCGCAAAAACTGGAGTTGCTCCACTTAAGTTCTCGACAATATCCTTACCTCGACTTGAATTGTGAGCTGCTGAGTTATTTGCTCAACTCATAGCCCATATTCTATGGTGCTTTCATCCCCACATTCGCAATATATGGACCATGGACCTTGGACCGATTCAAATATTGCCATATTGCATGGATTCGACAGCCCTCTGGAAAATGGTCTACATTTGTTGCGAATCGTAAACCGCAGATACAAGAAATTATACCATCGGAAAACTGGTTTCACGTACCGTCCTCATCCATTCCAGCTGACTGCGCTACAAGAGGCGTCCTACCACAGGATTTACCCAACCATTCCATCTCGTGAAAAGTTCCTCCTTGGTTGCACCAACCTGGTACCATGTGGCCACAGCAATAAATTTGGATCAAAGGCCCGGATCTATTAACTCAGCAAATACAGCTTATTCACCGCCGATCTGGAATATTATCGATAAAAACTCTTCATTGGACAAACATAAACGTGTTACAGCATAGATATGCCCTAAGGTTTCCGTATAGTCTTTAACATAGCATCACAAAGAGAAGATATCACAGCAATAGAGAATTCCACAATAGTATACATTTCCTTAACGACGCTTTTACCTTTTGGATAAGACTCACACAACAGCATTATTTTGCTGCATGGAAGATTTTCAGCGTATACGGACACATTAACATGGTAATCGCCACAGCAGAGAACTTCGTTTGCATCCATTCCTAGACGAAAAAGGAATCCTTATAATGTGCGGCCGTTTGCGTAATACACAAAGGTATTTAAACGAAAAATATCCTATCCTTCTCCCGACAAATGCTATTTACTGATCAACGTTACATGCGAGCCCACAAACTATGCAGGCTATATAGTAGAATTTGTCTGTATGTTTACTGGTGTGATGCATACTATACAAGCGGAGTTCCTGAGGAAGTCATTTCTAGAAAAGATGGAGCTCAGAATTTGTTGTGCAACTTCAAAGGCGTGCCAAATGGACTCGACCCAGCCCATATTTTTGAGTAAGACCCCTTGTTGTGATTCGTGACGAATAGCTTTTTCCAGGCAAGTGGAAGAATTACAGCTACCGTTCCTGGAGATGATGGCAAAGTCATTCAAAACGGCTGATGGATCCTTAACTTGACCTGTAGTAAAATTATCACCGCTGATGTACTACAACGATGAAGATCTTGAAATTTTAGAATTTGTTCCAAAGTATAGTATATTAGAGCGACAGATCAAACAAACAAAGAACGGAACAATAGGGACGATCTAGTTAATTTCTTAGAATCTAGAATGATGACACCTGCAGCTGGCGACTGCAACTTTTCTCTGGAATTTTGTGGCATCGATTGCACTATTGCATTAGGCTTGAAGGCAGAAGCCTCATATTAATTGCACAACATCTTTAGTATATCAGTCATAAAATCCATAGACAACATAATAAGACGAAAATAGTTTTGTTACCGGAAATGCAGCCGAACTTAAATTTGCAAGATAATAGCACCAGGTTATTTTAGGGAGCATTTTCGAAGTGTCTTTTGATTTTATTTGTTACAAACTAATTCTACACATATTATTGTAATTATTAAAAGATAATATTTCAAAGATGCAACGTTGTTAACAAAGTAAAATGGGTCGTGCTGTGCTTTGTACTCCCGATAAACGTGCCTTTGTAAAAAATTAAGTTTTTTGCGTGTAAAACTTACAAATTCATAAGTGAAATTGTTGGGTTCTCAAATAAAATGATCGCAAATGCCAAAAAATACGTTCAAAACGATTAAAAAAGAGAAAGAAACTCGAAAGTAACTCGTGCCGCTGAACGACAAACAGTAAGATTGACGAGACATAACCCGAACACTAGGAAAATAGAGGAGGATATCAATTTATCCGTGGAGACATCAACTATAAGAAGAAGGCCGGTAAAGAAGAAATTACCTACCAAAAGTCCCAGAAAAGTACCACTACTGTCTTAAATCAACCTTCTAAAACGAACTAAATTTGCGAAGGAATTCAAAATAGTTTTATTGTACTATCTGTTGCGGTTTGCAAATAGTGGTCTAAAAGTAATGAGTCGTCCAACAACAGTAAGGCTTATAGACGATACATTCTCTTCCACGATCGAAGAATTGAAGTGCACTATAGCAAAACAATAGTATGTCTGCACAGCAGCTGATGTGTTGTCAACGAAACATCGAAGTTTTTTTGGTTATACATGTCACTGGATAGACCAAAATTTAAATAAGCAATCAGTTGCTCTTGTTTGCAAAAGATATGTTGGGTCACACACATACGATCAGATTAATTATGTTGTTCAAGAAATTCATACGTGATTCGGACTAAATTGCAATAACGTCGTGGCAACAGTAACAGACAATAGCTCAAACTTTGTAAAAGCCTTGAAAGAGTTTGGAGTCGAAACATATTTTTCCAACAACTTTGATGGAACAGTTTATTATTTAATAAGGAGTAGTTTATTCGAGAATTCGTTCAATTTAATTGTTTCCACAGATTTTACGCGCATGTTACACAAACAAACTTTATATTATAAGCAGCACGAAAAAGTAAGTAGGTAAGTAAGTAGGGTAAGTAACCCTTAAATTATGAACTAAATATATTTTTTCATAAAAATATTAAAGAACATTTTTGGCCAAAGGTCCAGACCAAAAACATCAGAGCAAATTGTTGCTGTCTTGGGGTGCCAATTAAAATATCCAGTTCCAACAAGATGGAATTCCTTATACGATTCCATAGGAGATGTAATCAAAAATAAGGAAAACATTCCTGAACTCTGCAGGAGGCTAGAACTACAGACATTTTTGAAACTGGTTTTTTAAATCTGCAGGATTTGTACAACTCCTACGACCAATTGCAGAAACGCTGGACTTTCTTCAAGGAGAAATATATATGGTGTATTGTTACTTGCTGTCCACCTTAGCAAATATTAGAGTGGCACATAAAAAGTTGCTTTTGACAATCCTTTTAAAGTTTTGTCAAAAGAGATGGTAAAACAAATTGAAGGGTCTTTAGAAAAGAGGTTTTATTCTTATGACCCCTTAACAAGCAACGTCGAAGAAGCAATTGTTGCTTCGGTGCTTTGTTCAATGGCCAAGCTTAATTGGATTCCAGCAATAAATACCGAATTTAATAATGCAAAAATTCAGCAAATAAGCTTCTTGGTGAAACAAAAATCGCTGCCGAAAATCGTTTAAGTTTAAGTGATAATACTGAAAATCCAAGACCTGAACACATGATTCCATATATTCATTTTAACCACGTACTTAATTTACATTTCAGATAAGAAATTAGACACATCTAATACCACAAGTTCCGTTGATAAGGAATATTATGCCTATCTCGCCTATTCATTTATGAGGTACAGACCTCGTTACATGCTTCAGTAGCCGTGGAAAGGCTGTTTTCCATTGCTGGGTTGTTAAACATGCCTCGACGCGGTGCTCTTTCACATACATATTTTCAAAAACTATTGTTACTGAAAGCAAATAATTTGAAAACCGCAAATATTTTCTGATATTATTTGACCAAATAAAATGAATACATTTTCTTTTTTGCACTTTTTTATTTTTATTTGAATTGTATTAATATAACCCAATGCAAAAGTATTCCCCAATCCCTCTTTCAACATCAATACCTAAATCCTAACTTCCATCAGCCCCCCCTCTCACTGGACCTCAACCGTTTCACTAGAGCACTACCATCAGCCCACAACACTATTTGTCTGTCCTGCCAGCATCTATCGATATACATAAATTGCAAATCGTCAGCCGTTGAATCGTTTTCAAGCTAGAAAGACTTCAAGGAAAATGTTTGAAGTCCCTAAAACTTGAATCACAGAATGCACCGAAATTTTTTGGAGCCTCAAAGAATTCAATTGAATGCAGGTGACTTCAAGTGAATGCTAAAGACTTCAAAGTGACTGCAAGGTAATTCTTAAGACCTGCATTCAATTTCAGTCATAAGATTGGTCGGAAGGAATTATCCAGTCAAGACTTCAAAAATGAATACTGATTTTAGTTCTGAAGTCAGGGTCATCAAGTGAAGTCAATATATCGAATCACAAATCATAAAATTCTTTTGTATAATTCAGAAATTGCAATACAAAAGATTGCAGTGTTTTACAACTCTGCCTTTGAAAGTCTAGTGATATTCATAAAATTCTTCACTTATTTAAATATCAATAATCTTTCAGAAGAAAGATATGCATAATATATCAAATCTCTGTAAGAACCTGCTAATGGCAAATAAAATAATGTATCTAAAAAACAAAGAAGTCGATAGTCGTTCTGGTTTTTAACTCTGACTTTACGAAACCACTTCTTGCAGACGCTTCAAAGTTTTTCGACCCGCGGCCTAAAGTGGACTGACATAAGTACAGGGCACATATCACAGTCTGCATATGCAACTGTTGTTCATGCACGCACAGTCACTTCTGATGGTCAAATTCACATTAGTCTACTCACCGCAAAAACTGGAGTTGCTCCACTTAAGTTCTCGACAATATCCTTACCACGACTTGAATTGTGAGCTGCTGAGTTATTTGCTCAACTCATAGCCCATATTCTATGGTGCTTTCATCCCCACATTCGCAATATATGGACCATGGACCTTGGACCGATTCAAATATTGCCATATTGCATGGATTCGACAGCCCTCTGGAAAATGGTCTACATTTGTTGCGAATCGTAAACCGCAGATACAAGAAATTATACCATCGGAAAACTGGTTTCACGTACCGTCCTCATCCATTCCATCTGACAGCGCTACAAGAGGCTTCCTACCACAGGATTTACCCAACCATTCCATCTCGTGAAAAGTTCCTCCTTGGTTGCACCAACCTGATACCATGTGGCCACAGCAATAAACTTGGATCAAAGGCCCGGATCTATTAACTCAGCAAATACAGTTTATTCACCGCCGATCTGGAATATTATCGATAAAAACTCTTCATTGGACAAACATAAACGTGTTACAGCATAGATAAGCCCTAAGGTTTCCGTATAGTCTTTAACATAGCATCACAAAGAGAAGATATCACAGCAATAGAGAATTCCACAACAGTATACATTTCCTTAACGACGCTTTTACCTTTTGGATAAGACTCACACAACAGCATTATTTTGCTGCATGGAAGATTTTCAGCGTATACGGACACATTAACATGGTAATCGCCACAGCAGAGAACTTCGTTTGCATCCATTCCTAGACGAAAAATAATCCTTATAATGTGCGGCCGTTTGCGTAATACACAAAGGTATTTAAACGAAAAATATCCTATCCTTCTCCCGACAAATGCTATTTACCGATCAACGTTACATGCGAGCCCACAAACTATGCAGGCTATATAGTAGAATTTGTCTGTATGTTTACTGGTGTGATGCATACTATACAAGCGGAGTTCCTGAGGAAGTCATTTCTAGAAAAGATGGAGCTCAGAATTTGTTGTGCAACTTCAAAGGCGTGCCAAATGGACTCGACCCAGCCCAAATTTTTGAGTAAGACCCCTTGTTGTGATTCGTGACGAATAGCTTTTTCCAGGCAAGTGGAAGAATTACAGCTACCGTTCCTGGAGATGATGGCAAAGTCATTCAAAACGGCTGATGGATCCTTAACTTGACCTGTAGTAAAATTATCACCGCTGATGTACTACAACGATGAAGATCTTGAAATTTTGGAATTTGTTCCAAAGTATAGTATATTAGAGCGACAGATCAAACAAACAAAGAACGGAACAATAGGGACGATCTAGTTAATTTCTTAGAATCTAGAATGATGACACCTGCAGCTGGCGACTGCAACTTTTCTCTGGAATTTTGTGGCATCGATTGCACTATTGCATTAGGCTTGAAGGCAGAAGCCTCATATTAATTGCACAACATCTTTAGTATATCAGTCATAAAATCCATAGACAACATAATAAGACGAAAATAGTTTTGTTACCGGAAATGCAGCCGAACTTAAATTTGCAAGATAATAGCACCAGGTTATTTTAAGGAGCATTTTCGAAGTGTCTTTTGATTTTATTTGTTACAAACTAATTCTACACATATTATTGTAATTATTAAAAGATAATATTTCAAAGATGCAACGTTGTTAACAAAGTAAAATGGGTCGTGCTGTGCTTTATACTCCCGATAAACGTGCCTTTGTAAAAAAATAAGTTTTTTGCGTGTAAAACTTACAAATTCATAAGTGAAATTGTTGGGTTCTCAAATAAAATGATCGCAAATGCCAAAAAATACGTTCAAAACGATTAAAAAAGAGAAAGAAACTCGAAAGTAACTCGCGCCGCTGAACGACAAATAGTAAGATTGACGAGACATAACCCGAACACTAGGAAAATAGAGGAGGATATCAATTTATCCGTGGAGACATCAACTATAAGAAGAAGGCCGGTAAAGAAGAAATTACCTACCAAAAGTCCCAGAAAAGTACCACTACTGTCTTAAATCAACCTTCTAAAACGAACTAAATTTGCGAAGGAATTCAAAATAGTTTTATTGTACTATCTGTTGCGGTTTGCAAATAGTGGTCTAAAAGTAATGAGTCGTCCAACAACAGTAAGGCTTATAGACGATACATTCTCTTCCATGATCGAAGAATTGAAGTGCACTATAGCAAAACAATAGTATGTCTGCACAACAGCTGATGTGTTGTCAACGAAACATCGAAGTTTTTTTGGTTATACATGTCACTGGATAGACCAAAATTTAAATAAGCAATCAGTTGCTCTTGTTTGCAAAAGATATGTTGGGTCACACACATACGATCGGATTAATTATGTTGTTCAAGAAATTCATACGTGATTCGGACTAAATTGCAATAACGTCGTGGCAACAGTAACAGACAATAGCTCAAACTTTGTAAATGCCTTGAAAGAGTTTGGAGTCGAAACATATTTTTCCAACAACTTTGATGGAACAGTTTATTATTTAATAAGGAGTAGTTTATTCGAGAATTCGTTCAATTTAATTGTTTCCACAGATTTTACGCGCATGTTACACAAACAAACTTTATATTATAAGCAGCACGAAAAAGTAAGTAGGTAAGTAAGTAGGGTAAGTAACCCTTAAATTATGAACTAAATATATTTTTTCATAAAAATATTAAAGAACATTTTTGGCCAAAGGTCCAGACCAAAAACATCAGAGCAAATTGTTGCTGTCTTGGGGTGCCAATTAAAATATCCAGTTCCAACAAGATGGAATTCCTTATACGATTCCATAGGAGATGTAATCAAAAATAAGGAAAACATTCCTGAACTCCGCAGGAGGCTAGAACTACAGACATTTTTGAAACTGATTTTTTAAATCTGCAGGATTTGTACAACTCCTACGACCAATTGCAGAAACGCTAGACTTTCTTCAAGGAGAAAAATATATGGTGTATTGTTACTTGCTGTCCACCTTAGCAAATATTAGAGTGGCACATAAAAAGTTGCTTTTGACAATCCTTTTAAAGTTTTGTCAAAAGAGATGGTAAAACAAATTGAAGGGTCTTTAGAAAAGAGGTTTTATTCTTATGACCACTTAACAAGCAACGTCGAAGAAGCAATTGTTGCTTCGGTGCTTTGTTCAATGGCCAAGCTTAATTGGATTCCAGCAATAAATACCGAATTTAATAATGCAAAAATTCAGCAAATAAGCTTCTTGGTGAAACAAAAATCGCTGCCGAAAATGGTTTAAGTTTAAGTGATAATACTGAAAATCCAAGACCTGAACACATGATTCCATATATTAATTTTAACCACGTACTTAATTTACATTTCAGATAAGAAATTAGACACATCTAATACCACAAGTTCCATTGATAAGGAATATTATGCCTATCTCGCCTATTCATTTATAAGGTACATTTGTAAGATACAGACCTCGTTACCTGCTTCAGTAGCCGTGGAAAGTCTGTTTTCCATTGCTGGGTTGTTAAACATGCGTCGACGCGGTGCTCTTTCACATACATATTTTCAAAAACTATTGTTACTGAAAGCAAATAATTTGAAAACCGCAAATATTTTCTGATATTATTTGACCAAATAAAATGAATACATTTTCTTTTTTGCACATATTTTTTTATTTTTATTTGAATTGTATTAATATAACCCAATGCAAAAGTATTCCCCAATCCCTCTTTCAACATCAATACCTAAATCCTAACTTCCATCAGCCCCCCCTCTCACTGGACCTCAACCGTTTCACTAGAGCACTACCATCAGCCCACAACACTATTTGTCTGTCCTGCCAGCATCTATCGATATACATAAATTGCAAATCGTCAGCCGTTGAATCGTTTTCAAGCTAGAAAGACTTCAAGGAAAATGTTTGAAGTCCCTAAAACTTGAACCACAGAATGCACCGAAATTTTTTGAAGCCTCAAAGAATTCAATTGAATGCAGGTGACTTCAAGTGAATGCTAAAGACTTCAAAGTGACTGCAAGGTAATTCTTAAGACCTGCATTCAATTTCAGTCATAAGATTGGTCGGAAGGAATTATCCAGTCAAGACTTCAAAAATGAATACTGATTTTAGTTCTGAAGTCAGGGTCATCAAGTGAAGTCAATATATCGAATCACAAATCATAAAATTCTTTTGTATAATTCAGAAATTGCAATACAAAAGATTGCAGTGTTTTACAACTCTGCCTTTGAAAGTCTAGTGATATTCATAAAATTCTTCACTTATTTAAATATCAATAATCTTTCAGAAGAAAGATATGCATAATATATCAAATCTCTGTAAGAACCTGCTAATGGCAAATAAAATAATGTATCTAAAAAAACAAAGAAGTCGATAGTCGTTCTGGTTTTTAACTCTGACTTTACGAAACCACTTCTTGCAGACGCTTCAAAGTTTTTCGACCCGCGGCCTAAAGTGGACTGACATAAGTACAGGGCACATATCACAGTCTGCATATGCAACTGTTGTTCATGCACGCACAGTCACTTCTGATGGTCAAATTCACATTAGTCTACTCACCGCAAAAACTGGAGTTGCTCCACTTAAGTTCTCGACAATATCCTTACCACGACTTGAATTGTGAGCTGCTGAGTTATTTGCTCAACTCATAGCCCATATTCTATGCTGCTTTCATCCCCACATTCGCAATATATGGACCATGGACCTTGGATCGATTCAAATATTGCCATATTGCATGGATTCGACAACCCTCTGGAAAATGGTCTACATTTGTTGCGAATCGTAAACCGCAGATACAAGAAATTATACCATCGGAAAACTGGTTTCACGTACCGTCCTCATCCATTCCAGCTGACTGCGCTACAAGAGGCTTCCTACCACAGGATTTACCCAACCATTCCATCTCGTGAAAAGTTCCTCCTTGGTTGCACCAACCTGGTACCATGTGGCCACAGCAATAAACTTGGATCAAAGGCCCGGATCTATTAACTCAGCAAATACAGTTTATTCACCGCCGACCTGGAATATTATCGATAAAAACTCTTCATTGGACAAACATAAACGTGTTACAGCATAGATATGCCCTAAGGTTTCCGTATAGTCTTTAACATAGCATCACAAAGAGAAGATATCACAGCAATAGAGAATTCCACAACAGTATACATTTCCTTAACGACGCTTTTACCTTTTGTATAAGACTCACACAACAGCATTATTTTGCTGCATGGAAGATTTTCAGCGTATACGGACACATTAACATGGTAATCGCCACAGCAGAGAACTTCGTTTGCATCCATTCCTAGACGAAAAAGGAATCCTTATAATGTGCGGCCGTTTGCGTAATACACAAAGGTATTTAAACGAAAAATATCCTATCCTTCTCCCGACAAATGCTATTTACCGATCAACGTTACATGCGAGCCCACAAACTATGCAGGCTATATAGTAGAATTTGTCTGTATGTTTACTGGTGTGATGCATACTATACAAGCGGAGTTCCTGAGGAAGTCATTTCTAGAAAAGATGGAGCTCAGAATTTGTTGTGCAACTTCAAAGGCGTGCCAAATGGACTCGACCCAGCCCAAATTTTTGAGTAAGACCCCTTGTTGTGATTCGTGACGAATAGCTTTTTCCAGGCAAGTGGAAGAATTACAGCTACCGTTCCTGGAGATGATGGCAAAGTCATTCAAAACGGATCCTTAACTTGACCTGTAGTAAAATTATCACCGCTGATGTACTACAACGATGAAGATCTTGAAATTTTAGAATTTGTTCCAAAGTATAGAATATTAGAGCGACAGATCAAACAAACAAAGAACGGAACAATAGGGACGATCTAGTTAATTTCTTAGAATCTAGAATGATGACACCTGCAGCTGGCGACTGCAACTTTTCTCTGGAATTTTGTGGCATCGATTGCACTATTGCATCAGGCTTGAAGGCAGAAGCCTCATATTAATTGCACAACATCTTTAGTATATCAGTCATAAAATCCATAGACAACATAATAAGACGAAAATAGTTTTGTTACCGGAAATGCAGCCGAACCTAAATTTGCAAGATAATAGCACCAGGTTATTTTAAGGAGCATTTTCGAAGTGTCTTTTGATTTTATTTGTTACAAACTAATTCTACACATATTATTGTAATTATTAAAAGATAATATTTCAAAGATGCAACGTTGTTAACAAAGTAAAATGGGTCGTGCTGTGCTTTGTACTTCCGATAAACGTGCCTTTGTAAAAAAAATACGTTTTTTGCGTGTAAAACTTACAAATTTATAAGTGAAATTGTTGGGATCTCAAATAAAATGATCGCAAATGCCAAAAAATACGTTCAAAACGATTAAAAAAGAGAAAGAAATTCGAAAGTAACTCGCGGTGCTGAACGACAAACAGTAAGATTGGCGAAACATAACCCGAACACTAGGAAAATAGAGGAGGATATCAATTTATCCGTGGAGACATCAACTATAAGAAGAAGGCCGGTAAAGAAGAAATTACCTACCAAAAGTCCCAGAAAAGTACCACTACTGTCTTAAATCAACCTTCTAAAACGAACTAAATTTGCGAAGGAATTCAAAATAGTTTTATTGTACTATCTGTTGCGGTTTGCAAATAGTGGTCTAAAAGTAATGAGTCGTCCAACAACAGTAAGGCTTATAGACGATACATTCTCTTCCATGATCGAAGAATTGAAGTGCACTATAGCAAAACAATAGTATGTCTGCACAACAGCTGATGTGTTGTCAACGAAACATCGAAGTTTTTTTGGTTATACATGTCACTGGATAGACCAAAATTTAAATAAGCAATCAGTTGCTCTTGTTTGCAAAAGATATGTTGGGTCACACACATACGATCGGATTAATTATGTTGTTCAAGAAATTCATACGTGATTCGGACTAAATTGCAATAACGTCGTGGCAACAGTAACAGACAATAGCTCAAACTTTCTAAAAGCCTTGAAAGAGTTTGGAGTCGAAATATATTTTTCCAACAACTTTGATGGAACAGTTTATTATTTAATAAGGAGTAGTTTATTCGAGAATTCGTTCAATTTAATTGTTTCCACAGATTTTACGCGCATGTTACACAAACAAACTTTATATTATAAGCAGCACGAAAAAGTAAGTAGGTAAGTAAGTAGGGTAAGTAACCCTTAAATTATGAACTAAATATATTTTTTCATAAAAATATTAAAGAACATTTTTGGCCAAAGGTCCAGACCAAAAACATCAGAGCAAATTGTTGCTGTCTTGGGGTGCCAATTAAAATATCCAGTTCCAACAAGATGGAATTCCTTATACGATTCCATAGGAGATGTAATCAAAAATAAGGAAAACATTCCTGAACTCTGCAGGAGGCTAGAACTACAGACATTTTTGAAACTAATTTTTTAAATCTGCAGGATTTGTACAACTCCTACGACCAATTGCAGAAACGCTGGACTTTCTTCAAGGAGAAAAATATATGGTGTATTGTTACTTGCTGTCCACCTTAGCAAATATTAGAGTGGCACATAAAAAGTTGCTTTTGACAATCCTTTTAAAGTTTTGTCAAAAGAGATGGTAAAACAAATTGAAGGGTCTTTAGAAAAGAGGTTTTATTCTTATGACCCCTTAACAAGCAACGTCGAAGAAGCAATTGTTGCTTCGGTGCTTTGTTCAATGGCCAAGCTTAATTGGATTCCAGCAATAAATACCGAATTTAATAATGCAAAAATTCAGCAAATAAGCTTCTTGGTGAAACAAAAATCGCTGCCGAAAATGGTTTAAGTTTAAGTGATAATACTGAAAATCCAAGACCTGAACACATGATTCCATATATTAATTTTAACCACGTACTTAATTTACATTTCAGATAAGAAATTAGACACATCTAATACCACAAGTTCCGTTGATAAGGAATATTATGCCTATCTCGCCTATTCATTTATAAGGTACAGACCTCGTTACCTGCTTCAGTAGCCGTGGAAAGGCTGTTTTCCATTGCTGGGTTGTTAAACATGCCTCGACGCGGTGCTCTTTCACATACATATTTTCAAAAACTATTGTTACTGAAAGCAAATAATTTGAAAACCGCAAATATTTTCTGATATTATTTGACCAAATAAAATGAATACATTTTCTTTTTTGCACATACTTTTTTATTTTTATTTGAATTGTATTGGTACAACCCAATGCAAAAGTATTCCCCAATCCCTCTTTCAACATCAATACCTAAATCCTAACTTCCATCAGCCCCCCCTCTCACTGGACCTCAACCGTTTCACTAGAGCACTACCATCAGCCCACAACACTATTTGTCTGTCCTGCCAGCATCTATCGATATACATAAATTGCAAATCGTCAGCCGTTGAATCGTTTTCAAGCTAGAAAGACTTCAAGGAAAATGTTTGAAGTGCCTAAAACTTGAACCACAGAATGCACCGAAATTTTTTGAAGCCTCAAAGAATTCAATTGAATGCAGGTGACTTCAAGTGAATGCTAAAGACTTCAAAGTGACTGCAAGGTAATTCTTAAGACCTGCATTCAATTTCAGTCATAAGATTGGTCGGAAGGAATTATCCAGTCAAGACTTCAAAAATGAATACTGATTTTAGTTCTGAAGTCAGGGTCATCAAGTCAATATATCGAATCACAAATCATAAAATTCTTTTGTATAATTCAGAAATTGCAATACAAAAGATTGCAGTGTTTTACAACTCTGCCTTTGAAAGTCTAGTGATATTCATAAAATTCTTCACTTATTTAAATATCAATAATCTTTCAGAAGAAAGATATGCATAATATATCAAATCTCTGTAAGAACCTGCTAATGGCAAAAAAAATAATGTATCTAAAAAAACAAAGAAGTCGATAGTCGTTCTGGTTTTTAACTCTGACTTTACGAAACCACTTCTTGCAGACGCTTCAAAGTTTTTCGACCCGCGGCCTAAAGTGGACTGACATAAGTACAGGGCACATATCACAGTCTGCAAATGCAACTGTTGTTCATGCACGCACAGTCACTTCTGATGGTCAAATTCACATTAGTCTACTCACCGCAAAAACTGGAGTTGCTCCACTTAAGTTCTCGACAATATCCTTACCACGACTTGAATTGTGAGCTGCTGAGTTATTTGCTCAACTCATAGCCTATATTCTATGGTGCTTTCATCCCCACATTCGCAATATATGGACCATGGACCTTGGACCGATTCAAATATTGCCATATTGCATGGATTCGACAGCCCTCTGGAAAATGGTCTACATTTGTTGCGAATCGTAAACCGCAGATACAAGAAATTATACCATCGGAAAACTGGTTTCACGTACCGTCCTCATCCATTCCAGCTGACAGCGCTACAAGAGGCTTCCTACCACAGGATTTACGCAACCATTCCATCTCGTGAAGAGTTCCTCCTTGGTTGCACCAACCTGATACCATGTGGCCACAGCTATAAACTTGGATCAAAGGCCCGGATCTATTAACTCAGCAAATACAGTTTATTCACCGCCGATCTGGAATATTATCGATAAAAACTCTTCATTGGACAAACATAAACGTGTTACAGCATAGATATGCCCTAAGGTTTCCGTATAGTCTTTAACATAGCATCACAAAGAGAAGATATCACAGCAATAGAGAATTCCACAACAGTATACATTTCCTTAACGACGCTTTTACCTTTTGGATAAGACTCACACAACAGCATTATTTTGCTGCATGGAAGATTTTCAGCGTATACGGACACATTAACATGGTAATCGCCACAGCAGAGAACTTCGTTTGCATCCATTCCTAGACGAAAAATAATCCTTATAATGTGCGGCCGTTTGCGTAATACACAAAGGTATTTAAACGAAAAATATCCTATCCTTCTCCCGACAAATGCTATTTACCGATCAACGTTACATGCGAGCCCACAAACTATGCAGGCTATATAGTAGAATTTGTCTGTATGTTTACTGGTGTGATGCATACTATACAAGCGGAGTTCCTGAGGAAGTCATTTCTAGAAAAGATGGAGCTCAGAATTTGTTGTGCAACTTCAAAGGCGTGCCAAATGGACTCGACCCAGCCCAAATTTTTGAGTAAGACCCCTTGTTGTGATTCGTGACGAATAGCTTTTTCCAGGCAAGTGGAAGAATTACAGCTACCGTTCCTGGAGATGATGGCAAAGTCATTCAAAACGGCTGATGGATCCTTAACTTGACCTGTAGTAAAATTATCACCGCTGATGTACTACAACGATGAAGATCTTGAAATTTTAGAATTTGTTCCAAAGTATAGTATATTAGAGCGACAGATCAAACAAACAAAGAACGGAACAATAGGGACGATCTAGTTAATTTCTTAGAATCTAGAATGATGACACCTGCAGCTGGCGACTGCAACTTTTCTCTGGAATTTTGTGGCATCGATTGCACTATTGCATTAGGCTTGAAGGCAGAAGCCTCATATTAATTGCACAACATCTTTAGTATATCAGTCATAAAATCCATAGACAACATAATAAGACAAAAATAGTTTACACATATTATTGTAATTATTAAAAGATAATATTTCAAAGATGCAACGTTGTTAACAAAGCAAAATGGGTCGTGCTGTGCTTTGTACTCCCGATAAACGTGCCTTTGTAAAAAAAATACGTTTTTTGCGTGTAAAACTTACAAATTTATAAGTGAAATTGTTGGGATCTCAAATAAAATGATCGCATATGCCAAAAAATACGTTCAAAACGATTGAAAAAGCGAAAGAAATTCGAAAGTAACTCGCGGCGCTAAACGACAAACAGTAAGATTGGCGAAACATAACCCGAACACTAGGAAAATAAAAGAGGATATCAATTTATCCGTGGAGACATCAACTATAAGAAGAAGGCCGGTAAGGAAGAATTTACCTACCAAAAGTCCCAGAAAAGTACCACTACTGTCTTAAATCAACCTTCTAAAACGAACTAAATTTGCGAAGGAATTCAAAATAGTTTTATTGTACTATCTGTTGCGGTTTGCAAATAGTGATCTAAAAGTAATGAGTCGTCCAACAACAGTAAGGCTTATAGACGATACATTCTCTTCCATGATCGAAGAATTGAAGTGCACTATAGCAAAACAATAGTATGTCTGCACAACAGCTGATGTGTTGTCAACGAAACATCGAAGTTTTTTTGGTTATACATGTCACTGGATAGACCAAAATTTAAATAGGCAATCAGTTGCTCTTGCTTGCAAAAGATATGTTGGGTCACACACATACGATCGGATTAATTATGTTGTTCAAGAAATTCATACGTGATTCGGACTAAATTGCAATAACGTCGTGGCAACAGTAACAGACAATAGCTCAAACTTTGTAAAAGCCTTGAAAGAGTTTGGAGTCGAGACATATGTTTCCAACAACTTTGATGGTACACTTTATTATTTAATAAGGAGTAGCTTATTCGAGAATTCGTTCAACTTTATTGTTTCCACAGATTTTGCGCGCATGTTACACAAACAAACTTTATATTATAAGCAGCACGAAAAAGTAAGTAGGGTAAGTAACCCTTAAATTATAAACTTAATATAAGAAAAGAGGCTCTATTCTTATGACCACTTAATAAGCAACGTCGAAGAACTAATTGTTGCTTCGGTGCTTTGTTCAATGGCCAAGCTTTATTGGATTCCAGCATTAAATAACGAATTTAATGATGGAAAAATTCAGCAAATAAGCTTCTTGGTGAAACAAAAAATCGCTGCCGAAAATGGTTTAAGTTTAAGTGATAATATTGAAAAACAAAGACCTTAACACATGATTCGATATTTTAGTTTTAACCTCTTACTTAATTTACATTTCAGATAAGAAATTAGACACATCTTATAGCACAAGTTCCGTTGATAAGGAATATTATGCCTACCTCGCCTATTCATTTATAAGGTACACTTGTAAGGTACAGACCTCGTTACCTGTAGTAGCCGTGGAAAGACTGTTTTCCATTGCTGGGTTGTTTAACATGCCTCGACGCGGTGCTCTTTCACATACATATTTTCAAAAACTATTGTTACTGAAAGCAAATAATTTTAAAACCGCAAATATTATGTAAATATTTTCTGATATTATTTGACCAAATAAAATGAATACATTTTCTGTATTGGTACAACCCAATGCAAAAGTATTCCCCAATCCCTCTTTCAACATCAATACCTAAATCCTAACTTCCATCAGCCCCCTCTCACTGGGCCTCAACCGTTTCACTAGAGCACTACCATCAGCCCACAACACTATTTGTCTGTCCTGCCAGCATCTATCGATATACATAAATTGCAAATCGTCAGCTGTTGAATCGTTTTCAAGCTAGTAAGACTTCAAAGAAAATGTTTGAAGTCCCTAAAACTTGAACCACAGAATGCACCGAAATTTTTTGAAGCCTCAAAGAATTCAATTGAATGAAGGTGACTTCAAGTGAATGCTGAAGACTTCAAAGTGACTTCAGTGACTGCAAGGTAATTCTTAAGACCTGCATTCAATTTCAGTCATAAGATTGGTCGGAAGGAATTATCCAGTCAAGACTTCAAAAATGAATACTGATTTTAGTTCTGAAGTCAGGGTCATCAAGTGAAGTCAATATATCGAATCACAAATCATAAAATTCTTTTGTATAATTCAGAAATTGCAATACAAAAGATTGCAGTGTTTTACAACGACGTTTTAAAGCTTTTCGACCCGCGGCCTAAAGTGGACTTACATAAGTACAGGGCACATATCACTAAATTCGCAGCAATAAAGGTGCCGAGGTGGGTTGGTACTGGAATCCCGAAATCCGTCACCGACTTGCATGGATTTGCAGACGCATCACAGTCTGCATATGCAGCTGTTGTTCATGCACGCACAGTCACTTCTGATGGTCATATTCACGTTAGTCTACTCACCGCAAAAACTGGAGTTGCTCCACTTAAGTTCTCGACAATATCCTTACCACGACTTGAATTGTGAGCTGCTGAGTTATTTGCTCAACTCATAGCCCATATTCTATGGTGCTTTCATCCCCACATTTGCAATATATGGACCATGGACCTTGGACCGATTCAAATATTGCCATATTGCCTGGATTCGACAGCCCTCTGGAAAATGGTCTACATTTGTTGCGAATCGTAAACCGCAGATACAAGAAATTATACCATCGGAAAACTGGTTTCACGTACCGTCCTCATCCATTCCAGCTGACTGCGCTACAAGAGGCGTCCTACCACAGGATTTACCCAACCATTCCATCTCGTGAAAAGGTCCTCCTTGGTTGCACCAACCTGGTACCATGTGGCCACAGCAATAAATCTGCACAACGAATTTGGATCAAAGGCCCGGGTCTATTAGCTCAGCAAAAACAGTTTATTCACCGCCGATCTGGAATATTATCGATAAAAACTCTTCATTGGACAAACATAAACGTGTTACAGCATAAATATGCCCTAAGGTTTTCGTATAGTCTTTAACATAGTATCACAAAGAGAAGATATCACAGCAATAGAGAATTCCACAACAGTATACATTTAAATATACATGAACTTAACGAGGCTTTTACCTTTTGGATAAGACTCCCACAACAGCATTATTTTGCTGCATGGAAGATTTTCAGCGTATACGGACACATTAACATAGTAATCGCCACAGCAGAGAACTTCGTCTGCATCCATTCCTAAACGAAAAAGGAATCCTTATAATGTGCGGCCGTTTGCGTAATACACGTAATACAAATTTGAGGCTGAAGCGTCAAATTAATTGCACAACATCTTAAGTATATCAGTCATAAAATCCATAAACAACATAATAAAACAAAGTATCTTTTCATTAAAAAAGGTTTTGTTACCGGAAATGCAGCCGAACTTAAATTTGCAAAATAATAGCACCAGGTTATTCTAAGGAGCATTTTCGAAGTGTCTTTTGATTTTTTTTTTTGTTACAAACTTATTCTACACATATTATTGTAATTATTAAAAGATTATATTTCAAAGATGCAACGTTGTTAACAAAGTAAAATGGGTCGTGCTGTGCTTTGTATTCCCGATAAACGTGCCTTTGTAAAAAAATAAGTTTTTTGCGTGTAAAACTTACAAATTTATAAGTGAAATTGTTGGGTTCTCAAATAAAATGATCGCAACTGCCAAAAAATACGTTCAAAACGATTAAAAAAGAGAAAGAAACTCGAAAGTAACTCGCGCCGCTGAACGACAAACAGTAAGATTGGCGAGACATAACCCGAACACTAGGAAAATAAAGGAGGATATCAATTTATCCGTGGAGACATCAACTATAAGAAGAAGGCCGGTAAAGAAGAATTTACCTACAAAAAGTCCCAGAAAAGTACCACTACTGTCTTAAATCAACCTTCTAAAACGAACTAAATTTGCGAAGGAATTCAAAATAGTTTTATTGTACTATCTGTTGCGGTTTGCAAATAGTGATCTAAAAGTAATGAGTCGTCCAACAACAGTAAGGCTTATAGACGATACATTCTCTTCCATGATCGAAGAATTGAAGTGTACTATAGCAAAACAATAGTATGTCTGCACAACAGCTGATGTGTCACGAAACATCGAAGTTTTTTTTGGTTATACATGTCACTGGATAGACCAAAATTTAAATAGGCAATCAGTTGCTCTTGCTTGCAAAAGATATGTTGGGTCACACACATACGATCGGATTAATTATGTTGTTCAAGAAATTCATACGTGATTCGGACTAAATTGCAATAACGTCGTGGCAACAGTAACAGACAATAGCTCAAACTTTGTAAAAGCCTTGAAAGAGTTTGGAGTCGAGACATATGTTTCCAACAACTTTGATGGAACAGTTTATTATTTAGTAAGGAGTAGTTTATTCGAGAATTCGTTCAACTTAATTGTTTCCACAGATTTTGCGCGCATGTTACACAAACAAACTTTATATTATAAGCAGCACGAAAAAGTAAGTAGGTAAGTAAGTAGGGTAAGTAACCCTTAAATTATGAACTAAATATATTTTTTCATAAAAATATTAAAGAACATTTTTGGCCAAAGGTCCAGACCAAAAACATCAGAGCAAATTGTTGCTGTCTTGGGGTGCCAATTAAATATCCAGTTCCAACAAGATGGAATTCCTTATACGATTCCATAGGAGATGTAATCAAAAATAAGGAAAACATTCCTGAACTCTGCAGGAGGCTAGAACTACAGGCATTTTTGAAACTGATTTTTTAAATCTGCAGGATTTGTACAACTCCTACGACCAATTGCAGAAGCGCTAGACTTTCTTCAAGGAGAAAAATATATGGTGTATTGTTACTTGCTGTCCACCTTAGCAAATATTAGAGTGGCACATAAAAAGTTGCTTTTTGACAATCCTTTTAAAGTTTTGTCAAAAGAGATGGTAAGGAGATGGTTGAAGGATCTTTAGAAAAGATCTTTTATTCTTATGACCACTTAACAAGCAACGTCGAAGAAGCAATTGTTGCTTCGGTGCTTTGTTCAATGGCCAAGCTTTATTGGATTCCAGCATTAAATACCGAATTTAATGATGCAAAAATTCAGCAAATAAGCTTCTTGGTGAAACAAAAATCGCTGCCGAAAATGGTTTAAGTTTAAGTGATAATACTGAAAATCCAAGACCTGAACACATGATTCCATATATTAATTTTAACCACGTACTTAATTTACATTTCAGATAAGAAATTAGACACATCTAATACCACAAGTTCCGTTGATAAAGAATATTATGCCTATCTCGCCTATTCATTTATAAGGTACATTTGTAAGGTACAGACCTCGTGTTTTCCATTGCTGGGTCGTTAAACATGCCTCGACACGGTGCTCCTTCACATACATATTTTGAAAAACTTTTGTTACTGAAAGCAAATAATTTGAAAACCGCAAATATTATGTAAATATTTTCTGATATTATTTGACCAAATAAAATGAATACATTTTTTTTTTGCACATACTTTTTTATTTTTATTTGAATTGTATTGGTACAACCCAATGCAAAAGTATTCCCCAATCCCTCTTTCAACATCAATACCTAAATCCTAACTTCCATCAGCCCTCTCTCACTGGACCTCAACCGTTTCACTAGAGCACTACCATCAGCCCACAACACTATTTGTCTGTCCTGCCAGCATCTATCGATATACATAAATTGCAAATCGTCAGCCGTTGAATCGTTTTCAAGCTAGAAAGACTTCAAGGAAAATGTTTGAAGTCCCTAAAACTTTAACCACAGAATGCACCGAAATTTTTTGAAGCCTCAAAGAATTCAATTGAATGCAGTTGACTTCAAGTGAATGCTAAAGACTTCAAAGTGACTTCAGTGACTGCAAGGTAATTCTTAAGACCTGCATTCAATTTCAGTCATAAGATTGGTCGGAAGGAATTATCCCGTCAAGACTTAAAAAATGAATACTGATTTTAGTTCTGAAGTCAGGGTCATCAAGTGAAGTCAATATATCGAATCACAAATCATAAAATTCTTTTGTATAATTCAGAAATTGCAATACAAAAGATTGCAGTGTTTTACAACTCTGCCTTTGAAAGTCTAGTGATATTCATAAAATTCTTCACTTATTTAAATATCAATAATCTTTCAGAAGAAAGATATGTATAATATATCAAATCTCTGTAAGAACCTGCTAACGGCAAATAAAATAATGTATCTAAAAAAAACAAAGAAGTCGATAGTCGTTCTGGTTTTTAACTCTGACTTTACGAAACCACTTCTTGCAGACGCTTCAAAGTTTTTCGACCAGCGGCTTAAAGTGGACTGACATAAGTACAGGGCACATATCACTAAATTCGCAGCAATAAAGGTGCCGAGGTGGGTTGGTACTGGAATCCCGAAATCCGTCACCGACTTGCATGGATTTGCAGACGCATCACAGTCTGCATATGCAGCTGTTGTTCATGCACGCACAGTCACTTCTGATGGTCAAATTCACATTAGTCTACTCACCGCAAAAACTGGAGTTGCTCCACTTAAGTTCTCGACAATATCCTTACCACGACTTGAATTGTGAGCTGCTGAGTTATTTGCTCAACTCATAGCCCATATTCTATGGTGCTTTCATTCCCACATTCGCAATATATGGACCATGCACCTTGGACCGATTCAAATATTGCCATATTGCCTGGATTCGACAGCCCTCTGGAAAATGGTCTACATTTGTTGCGAATCGTAAGCCGCAGATACAAGAAATTATACCATCGGAAAACTGGTTTCACGTACCGTCCTCATCCATTCCAGCTGACTGCGCTACAAGAGGCGTCCTACCACAGGATTTACCCAACCATTCCATCTCGTGAAAAGGTCCTCCTTGGTTGCACCAACCTGGTACCATGTGGTCACAGCAATAAATCTGCACAACGAATTTGGATCAAAGGCCCGGATCTATTAACTCAGCAAATACAGTTTATTCACCGCCGATCTGGAATATTATCGATAAAAACTCTTCATTGGACAAACATAAACGTGTTACAGCATAGATATGCCCTAAGGTTTTCGTATAGTCTTTAACATAGCATCACAAAGAGAAGATATCACAGCAATAGAGAATTCCACAACAGTATACATTTACTTAACGACGCTTTTACCTTTTGGATAAGACTCACACAACAGCATTATTTTGCTGCATGGAAGATTTTCAGCGTATACGGACACATTAACATGGTAATCGCCACAGCAGAGAACTTCGTTTGCATCCATTCCTAGACGAAAAAGGAATCCTTATAATGTGCGGCCGTTTGCGTAATACACAAAGGTATTTAAACGAAAAATATCCTATCCTTCTCCCGACAAATGCTATTTACCGATCAACGTTACATGCGAGCCCACAAACTATGCAGGCTATATAGTAGAATTTGTCTGTATGTTTACTGGTGTGATGCATACTATACAAGCGGAGTTCCTGAGGAAGTCATTTCTAGAAAAGATGGAGCTCAGAATTTGTTGTGCAACTTCAAAGGCGTGCCAAATGGACTCGACCCAGCCCAAATTTTTGAGTAAGACCCCTTGTTGTGATTCGTGACGAATAGCTTTTTCCAGGCAAGTGGAAGAATTACAGCTACCGTTCCTGGAGATGATGGCAAAGTCATTCAAAACGGCTGATGGATCCTTAACTTGACCTGTAGTAAAATTATCACCGCTGATGTACTACAACGATGAAGATCTTGAAATTTTAGAATTTGTTCCAAAGTATAGTATATTAGAGCGACAGATCAAACAAACAAAGAACGGAACAATAGGGACGATCTAGTTAATTTCTTAGAATCTAGAATGATGACACCTGCAGCTGGCGACTGCAACTTTTCTCTGGAATTTTGTGGCATCGATTGCACTATTGCATTAGGCTTGAAGGCAGATCCCTCATATTAATTGCACAACATCTTTAGTATATCAGTCATAAAATCCATAGACAACATAATAAGACAAAAATAGTTTACACATATTATTGTAATTATTAAAAGATAATATTTCAAAGATGCAACGTTGTTAACAAAGTAAAATGGGTCGTGCTGTGCTTTGTACTCCCGATAAACGTGCCTTTGTAAAAAAAATACGTTTTTTGCGTGTAAAACTTACAAATTTATAAGTGAAATTGTTGGGATCTCAAATAAAATGATCGCATATGCCAAAAAATACGTTCAAAACGATTGAAAAAGCGAAAGAAATTCGAAAGTAACTCGCGGCGCTAAACGACAAACAGTAAGATTGGCGAAACATAACCCGAACACTAGGAAAATAAAAGAGGATATCAATTTATCCGTGGAGACATCAACTATAAGAAGAAGGCCGGTAAGGAAGAATTTACCTACCAAAAGTCCCAGAAAAGTACCACTACTGTCTTAAATCAACCTTCTAAAACGAACTAAATTTGCGAAGGAATTCAAAATAGTTTTATTGTACTATCTGTTGCGGTTTGCAAATAGTGGTCTAAAAGTAATGAGTCGTCCAACAACAGTAAGGCTTATAGACGATACATTCTCTTCCATGATCGAAGAATTGAAGTGCACTATAGCAAAACAATAGTATGTCTGCACAACAGCTGATGTGTTGTCAACGAAACATCGAAGTTTTTTTGGTTATACATGTCACTGGATAGACCAAAATTTAAATAGGCAATCAGTTGCTCTTGCTTGCAAAAGATATGTTGGGTCACACACATACGATCGGATTAATTATGTTGTTCAAGAAATTCATACGTGATTCGGACTAAATTGCAATAACGTCGTGGCAACAGTAACAGACAATAGCTCAAACTTTGTAAAAGCCTTGAAAGAGTTTGGAGTCGAGACATATGTTTCCAACAACTTTGATGGTACACTTTATTATTTAATAAGGAGTAGCTTATTCGAGAATTCGTTCAACTTAATTGTTTCCACAGATTTTGCGCGCATGTTACACAAACAAACTTTATATTATAAGCAGCACGAAAAAGTAAGTAGGGTAAGTAACCCTTAAATTATAAACTTAATATAAGAAAAGAGGCTCTATTCTTATGACCACTTAATAAGCAACGTCGAAGAACTAATTGTTGCTTCGGTGCTTTGTTCAATGGCCAAGCTTTATTGGATTCCAGCATTAAATAACGAATTTAATGATGGAAAAATTCAGCAAATAAGCTTCTTGGTGAAACAAAAAATCGCTGCCGAAAATGGTTTAAGTTTAAGTGATAATATTGAAAAACAAAGACCTTAACACATGATTCGATATTTTAGTTTTAACCTCTTACTTAATTTACATTTCAGATAAGAAATTAGACACATCTTATAGCACAAGTTCCGTTGATAAGGAATATTATGCCTACCTCGCCTATTCATTTATAAGGTACACTTGTAAGGTACAGACCTCGTTACCTGTAGTAGCCGTGGAAAGGCTGTTTTCCATTGCTGGGTTGTTTAACAGGCCTCGACGCGGTGCTCTTTCACATACATATTTTCAAAAACTATTGTTACTGAAAGCAAATAATTTTAAAACCGCAAATATTATGTAAATATTTTCTGATATTATTTGACCAAATAAAATGAATACATTTTCTGTATTGGTACAACCCAATGCAAAAGTATTCCCCAATCCCTCTTTCAACATCAATACCTAAATCCTAACTTCCATCAGCCCTCTCTCACTGGACCTCAACCGTTTCACTAGAGCACTACCATCAGCCCACAACACTATTTGTCTGTCCTGCCAGCATCTATCGATATACATAAATTGCAAATCGTCAGCCGTTGAATCGTTTTCAAGCTAGAAAGACTTCAAGGAAAATGTTTGAAGTCCCTAAAACTTGAACCACAGAATGCACCGAAATTTTTTGAAGCCTCAAAGAATTCAATTGAATGCAGTTGACTTCAAGTGAATGCTAAAGACTTCAAAGTGACTTCAGTGACTGCAAGGTAATTCTTAAGACCTGCATTCAATTTCAGTCATAAGATTGGTCGGAAGGAATTATCCAGTCAAGACTTAAAAAATGAATACTGATTTTAGTTCTGAAGTCAGGGTCATCAAGTGAAGTCAATATATCGAATCACAAATCATAAAATTCTTTTGTATAATTCAGAAATTGCAATACAAAAGATTGCAGTGTTTTACAACGACGTTTTAAAGCTTTTCGACCCGCGGCCTAAAGTGGACTGACATAAGTACAGGGCACATATCACTAAATTCGCAGCAATAAAGGTGCCGAGGTGGGTTGGTACTGGAATCCCGAAATCCGTCACCGACTTGCATGGATTTGCAGACGCATCACAGTCTGCATATGCAGCTGTTGTTCATGCACGCACAGTCACTTCTGATGGTCATATTCACGTTAGTCTACTCACCGCAAAAACTGGAGTTGCTCCACTTAAGTTCTCGACAATATCCTTACCACGACTTGAATTGTGAGCTGCTGAGTTATTTGCTCAACTCATAGCCCATATTCTATGGTGCTTTCATCCCCAGATTTGCAATATATGGACCATGGACCTTGGACCGATTCAAATATTGCCATATTGCCTGGATTCGACAGCCCTCTGGAAAATGGTCTACATTTGTTGCGAATCGTAAACCAGATACAAGAAATTATACCATCGGAAAACTGGTTTCACGTACCGTCCTCATCCATTCCAGCTGACTGCGCTACAAGAGGCGTCCTACCACAGGATTTACCCAACCATTCCATCTCGTGAAAAGGTCCTCCTTGGTTGCACCAACCTGGTACCATGTGGCCACAGCAATAAATCTGCACAACGAATTTGGATCAAAGGCCCGGATCTATTAGCTCAGCAAAAACAGTTTATTCACCGCCGATCTGGAATATTATCGATAAAAACTCTTCATTGGACAAACATAAACGTGTTACAGCATAAATATGCCCTAAGGTTTTCGTATAGTCTTTAACATAGCATCACAAAGAGAAGATATCACAGCAATAGAGAATTCCACAACAGTATACATTTAAATATACATGAACTTAACGAGGCTTTTACCTTTTGGATAAGACTCCCACAACAGCATTATTTTGCTGCATGGAAGATTTTCAGCGTATACGGACACATTAACATAGTAATCGCCACAGCAGAGAACTTCGTCTGCATCCATTCCTAAACGAAAAAGGAAGCCTTATAATGTGCGGCCGTTTGCGTAATACACGTAATACAAATTTGAGGCTGAAGCGTCAAATTAATTGCACAACATCTTAAGTATATCAGTCATAAAATCCATAAACAACATAATAAAACAATGTATCTTTTCATTAAAAAAGGTTTTGTTACCGGAAATGCAGCCGAACTTAAATTTGCAAAATAATAGCACCAGGTTATTCTAAGGAGCATTTTCGAAGTGTCTTTTGATTTTTTTTTTGTTAAAAACTTATTCTACACATATTATTGTAATTATTAAAAGATTATATTTCAAAGATGCAACGTTGTTAACAAAGTAAAATGGGTCGTGCTGTGCTTTGTATTCCCGATAAACGTGCCTTTGTAAAAAAAATAAGTTTTTTGCGTGTAAAACTTACAAATTTATAAGTGAAATTGTTGGGTTCTCAAATAAAATGATCGCAAATGCCAAAAAATACGTTCAAAACGATTAAAAAAGAGAAAGAAACTCGAAAGTAACTCGCGCCGCTGAACGACAAACAGTAAGATTGGCGAGACATAACCCGAACACTAGGAAAATAAAGGAGGATATCAATTTATCCGTGGAGACATCAACTATAAGAAGAAGGCCGGTAAAGAAGAATTTACCTACAAAAAGTCCCAGAAAAGTACCACTACTGTCTTAAATCAACCTTCTAAAACGAACTAAATTTGCGAAGGAATTCAAAATAGTTTTATTGTACTATCTGTTGCGGTTTGCAAATAGTGATCTAAAAGTAATGAGTCGTCCAACAACAGTAAGGCTTATAGACGATACATTCTCTTCCATGATCGAAGAATTGAAGTGTACTATAGCAAAACAATAGTATGTCTGCACAACAGCTGATGTGTTGTCAACGAAACATCGAAGTTTTTTTGGTTATACATGTCACTGGATAGACCAAAATTTAAATAGGCAATCAGTTGCTCTTGCTTGCAAAAGATATGTTGGGTCACACACATACGATCGGATTAATTATGTTGTTCAAGAAATTCATACGTGATTCGGACTAAATTGCAATAACGTCGTGGCAACAGTAACAGACAATAGCTCAAACTTTGTAAAAGCCTTGAAAGAGTTTGGAGTCGAGACATATGTTTCCAACAACTTTGATGGAACAGTTTATTATTTAGTAAGGAGTAGTTTATTCGAGAATTCGTTCAACTTAATTGTTTCCACAGATTTTGCGCGCATGTTACACAAACAAACTTTATATTATAAGCAGCACGAAAAAGTAAGTAGGTAAGTAAGTAGGGTAAGTAACCCTTAAATTATGAACTAAATATATTTTTTCATAAAAATATTAAAGAACATTTTTGGCCAAAGGCCCAGACCAAAAACATCAGAGCAAATTGTTGCTGTCTTGGGGTGCCAATTAAATATCCAGTTCCAACAAGATGGAATTCCTTCTACGATTCCATAGGAGATGTAATCAAAAATAAGGAAAACATTCCTGAACTCTGCAGGAGGCTAGAACTACAGGCATTTTTGAAACTGATTTTTAAAATCTGCAGGATTTGTACAACTCCTACGACCAATTGCAGAAGCGCTGGACTTTCTTCAAGGAGAAAAATATATGGTGTATTGTTACTTGCTGTCCACCTTAGCAAATATTAGAGTGGCACATAAAAAGTTGCTTTTTGACAATCCTTTTAAAGTTTTGTCAAAAGAGATGGTAAAACAAATTGATGGATCTTTAGAAAAGATCTTTTATTCTTATGACCACTTAACAAGCAACGTCGAAGAAGCAATTGTTGCTTCGGTGCTTTGTTCAATGGCCAAGCTTTATTGGATTCCAGCATTAAATACCGAATTTAATGATGCAAAAATTCAGCAAATAAGCTTCTTGGTGAAACAAAAATCGCTGCCGAAAATGGTTTAAGTTTAAGTGATAATACTGAAAATCCAAGACCTAAACACATGATTCCATATTTTAATTTTAACCACTTACTTAATTTACATTTCAGATAAGAAATTAGATACATCTAATACCACAAGTTCCGTTGATAAGGAATATTATGCCTATCTCGCCTATTCATTTATAAGGTACATTTGTAAGGTATAAAACCTCGTTACTTGCTTCAGTAGCCGTGGAAAGGCTGTTTTCCATTGCTGGGTCGTTAAACATGCCTCGACACGGTGCTCCTTCACATACATATTTTGAAAAACTTTTGTTACTGAAAGCAACTAATTTGAAAACCGCAAATATTATGTAAATATTTTCTGATATTATTTGACCAAATAAAATGAATACATTTTCTTTTTTGCACATACTTTTTTATTTTTATTTGAATTGTATTGGTACAACCCAATGCAAAAGTATTCCCCAATCCCTCTTTCAACATCAATACCTAAATCCTAACTTCCATCAGCCCTCTCTCACTGGACCTCAACCGTTTCACTAGAGCACTACCATCAGCCCACAACACTATTTGTCTGTCCTGCCAGCATCTATCGATATACATAAATTGCAAATCGTCAGCCGTTGAATCGTTTTCAAGCTAGAAAGACTTCAAGGAAAATGTTTGAAGTCCCTAAAACTTGAACCACAGAATGCACCGAAATTTTTTGAAGCCTCAAAGAATTCAATTGAATGCAGTTGACTTCAAGTGAATGCTAAAGACTTCAAAGTGACTTCAGTGACTGCAAGGTAATTCTTAAGACCTGCATTCAATTTCAGTCATAAGATTGGTCGGAAGGAATTATCCAGTCAAGACTTAAAAAATGAATACTGATTTTAGTTCTGAAGTCAGGGTCATCAAGTGAAGTCAATATATCGAATCACAAATCATAAAATTCTTTTGTATAATTCAGAAATTGCAATACAAAAGATTGCAGTGTTTTACAACTCTGCCTTTGAAAGTCTAGTGATATTCATAAAATTCTTCACTTATTTAAATATCAATAATCTTTCAGAAGAAAGATATGCATAATATATCAAATCTCTGTAAGAACCTGCTAATGGCAAATAAAATAATGTATCTAAAAAACAAAGAAGTCGATAGTCGTTCTGGTTTTTAACTCTGACTTTACGAAACCACTTCTTGCAGACGCTTCAAAGTTTTTCGACCCGCGGCCTAAAGTGGACTGACATAAGTACAGGGCACATATCACAGTCTGCATATGCAACTGTTGTTCATGCACGCACAGTCACTTCTGATGGTCAAATTCACATTAGTCTACTCACCGCAAAAACTGGAGTTGCTCCACTTAAGTTCTCGACAATATCCTTACCACGACTTGAATTGTGAGCTGCTGAGTTATTTGCTCAACTCATAGCCCATATTCTATGGTGCTTTCATCCCCACATTCGCAATATATGGACCATGGACCTTGGACCGATTCAAATATTGCCATATTGCATGGATTCGACAGCCCTCTGGAAAATGGTCTACATTTGTTGCGAATCGTAAGCCGCAGATACAAGAAATTATACCATCGGAAAACTGGTTTCACGTACCGTCCTCATCCATTCCATCTGACAGCGCTACAAGAGGCTTCCTACCATAGGATTTACCCAACCATTCCATCTCGTGAAAAGTTCCTCCTTGGTTGCACCAACCTGATACCATGTGGCCACAGCAATAAACTTGGATCAAAGGCCCGGATCTATTAACTCAGCAAATACAGTTTATTCACCGCCGATCTGGAATATTATCGATAAAAACTCTTCATTGGACAAACATAAACGTGTTACAGCATAGATATGCCCTAAGGTTTCCGTATAGTCTTTAACATAGCATCACAAAGAGAAGATATTACAGCAATAGAGAATTCCACAACAGTATACATTTCCTTAACGACGCTTTTACCTTTTGGATAAGACTCACACAACAGCATTATTTTGCTGCATGGAAGATTTTCAGCGTATACGGACACATTAACATGGTAATCGCCACAGCAGAGAACTTCGTTTGCATCCATTCCTAGACGAAAAATAATCCTTATAATGTGCGGCCGTTTGCGTAATACACAAAGGTATTTAAACGAAAAATATCCTATCCTTCTCCCGACAAATGCTATTTACCGATCAACGTTACATGCGAGCCCACAAACTATGCAGGCTATATAGTAGAATTTGTCTGTATGTTTACTGGTGTGATGCATACTATACAAGCGGAGTTCCTGAGGAAGTCATTTCTAAAAAAGATGGAGCTCAGAATCTGTTGTGCAACTTCAAAGGCGTGCCAAATGGACTCGACCCAGCCCAAATTTTTGAGTAAGACCCCTTGTTGTGATTCGTGACGAATAGCTTTTTCCAGGCAAGTGGAAGAATTACAGCTACCGTTCCTGGAGATGATGGCAAAGTCATTCAAAACGGCTGATGGATCCTTAACTTGACCTGTAGTAAAATTATCACCGCTGATGTACTACAACGATGAAGATCTTGAAATTTTAGAATTTGTTCCAAAGTATAGTATATTAGAGCGACAGATCAAACAAACAAAGAACGGAACAATAGGGACGATCTAGTTAATTTCTTAGAATCTAGAATGATGACACCTGCAGCTGGCGACTGCAACTTTTCTCTGGAATTTTGTGGCATCGATTGCACTATTGCATTAGGCTTGAAGGCAGAAGCCTCATATTAATTGCACAACATCTTTAGTATATCAGTCATAAAATCCATAGACAACATAATAAGACAAAAATAGTTTACACATATTATTGTAATTATTAAAAGATAATATTTCAAAGATGCAACGTTGTTAACAAAGTAAAATGGGTCGTGCTGTGCTTTGTACTCCCGATAAACGTGCCTTTGTAAAAAAATAAGTTTTTTGCGTGTAAAACTTACAAATTTATAAGTGAAATTGTTGGGATCTCAAATAAAATGATCGCATATGCCAAAAAATACGTTCAAAACGATTGAAAAAGAGAAAGAAATTCGAAAGTAACTCGCGGCGCTAAACGACAAACAGTAAGATTGGCGAAACATAACCCGAACACTAGGAAAATAAAAGAGGATATCAATTTATCCGTGGAGACATCAACTATAAGAAGAAGGCCGGTAAAGAAGAATTTACCTACAAAAAGTCCCAGAAAAGTACCACTACTGTCTTAAATCAACCTTCTAAAACGAACTAAATTTGCGAAGGAATTCAAAATAGTTTTATTGTACTATCTGTTGCGGTTTGCAAATAGTGATCTAAAAGTAATGAGTCGTCCAACAACAGTAAGGCTTATAGACGATACATTCTCTTCCATGATCGAAGAATTGAAGTGTACTATAGCAAAACAATAGTATGTCTGCACAACAGCTGATGTGTTGTCAACGAAACATCGAAGTTTTTTTGGTTATACATGTCACTGGATAGACCAAAATTTAAATAGGCAATCAGTTGCTCTTGCTTGCAAAAGATATGTTGGGTCACACACATACGATCGGATTAATTATGTTGTTCAAGAAATTCATACGTGATTCGGACTAAATTGCAATAACGTCGTGGCAACAGTAACAGACAATAGCTCAAACTTTGTAAAAGCCTTGAAAGAGTTTGGAGTCGAGACATATGTTTCCAACAACTTTGATGGAACAGTTTATTATTTAGTAAGGAGTAGTTTATTCGAGAATTCGTTCAACTTAATTGTTTCCACAGATTTTGCGCGCATGTTACACAAACAAACTTTATATTATAAGCAGCACGAAAAAGTAAGTAGGTAAGTAAGTAGGGTAAGTAACCCTTAAATTATGAACTAAATATATTTTTTCATAAAAATATTAAAGAACATTTTTGGCCAAAGGCCCAGACCAAAAACATCAGAGCAAATTGTTGCTGTCTTGGGGTGCCAATTAAATATCCAGTTCCAACAAGATGGAATTCCTTCTACGATTCCATAGGAGATGTAATCAAAAATAAGGAAAACATTCCTGAACTCTGCAGGAGGCTAGAACTACAGGCATTTTTGAAACTGATTTTTAAAATCTGCAGGATTTGTACAACTCCTACGACCAATTGCAGAAGCGCTGGACTTTCTTCAAGGAGAAAAATATATGGTGTATTGTTACTTGCTGTCCACCTTAGCAAATATTAGAGTGGCACATAAAAAGTTGCTTTTTGACAATCCTTTTAAAGTTTTGTCAAAAGAGATGGTAAAACAAATTGATGGATCTTTAGAAAAGATCTTTTATTCTTATGACCACTTAACAAGCAACGTCGAAGAAGCAATTGTTGCTTCGGTGCTTTGTTCAATGGCCAAGCTTTATTGGATTCCAGCATTAAATACCGAATTTAATGATGCAAAAATTCAGCAAATAAGCTTCTTGGTGAAACAAAAATCGCTGCCGAAAATGGTTTAAGTTTAAGTGATAATACTGAAAATCCAAGACCTAAACACATGATTCCATATTTTAATTTTAACCACTTACTTAATTTACATTTCAGATAAGAAATTAGATACATCTAATACCACAAGTTCCGTTGATAAGGAATATTATGCCTATCTCGCCTATTCATTTATAAGGTACATTTGTAAGGTATAAAACCTCGTTACTTGCTTCAGTAGCCGTGGAAAGGCTGTTTTCCATTGCTGGGTCGTTAAACATGCCTCGACACGGTGCTCCTTCACATACATATTTTGAAAAACTTTTGTTACTGAAAGCAACTAATTTGAAAACCGCAAATATTATGTAAATATTTTCTGATATTATTTGACCAAATAAAATGAATACATTTTCTTTTTTGCACATACTTTTTTATTTTTATTTGAATTGTATTGGTACAACCCAATGCAAAAGTATTCCCCAATCCCTCTTTCAACATCAATACCTAAATCCTAACTTCCATCAGCCCTCTCTCACTGGACCTCAACCGTTTCACTAGAGCACTACCATCAGCCCACAACACTATTTGTCTGTCCTGCCAGCATCTATCGATATACATAAATTGCAAATCGTCAGCCGTTGAATCGTTTTCAAGCTAGAAAGACTTCAAGGAAAATGTTTGAAGTCCCTAAAACTTGAACCACAGAATGCACCGAAATTTTTTGAAGCCTCAAAGAATTCAATTGAATGCAGTTGACTTCAAGTGAATGCTAAAGACTTCAAAGTGACTTCAGTGACTGCAAGGTAATTCTTAAGACCTGCATTCAATTTCAGTCATAAGATTGGTCGGAAGGAATTATCCAGTCAAGACTTAAAAAATGAATACTGATTTTAGTTCTGAAGTCAGGGTCATCAAGTGAAGTCAATATATCGAATCACAAATCATAAAATTCTTTTGTATAATTCAGAAATTGCAATACAAAAGATTGCAGTGTTTTACAACTCTGCCTTTGAAAGTCTAGTGATATTCATAAAATTCTTCACTTATTTAAATATCAATAATCTTTCAGAAGAAAGATATGCATAATATATCAAATCTCTGTAAGAACCTGCTAATGGCAAATAAAATAATGTATCTAAAAAACAAAGAAGTCGATAGTCGTTCTGGTTTTTAACTCTGACTTTACGAAACCACTTCTTGCAGACGCTTCAAAGTTTTTCGACCCGCGGCCTAAAGTGGACTGACATAAGTACAGGGCACATATCACAGTCTGCATATGCAACTGTTGTTCATGCACGCACAGTCACTTCTGATGGTCAAATTCACATTAGTCTACTCACCGCAAAAACTGGAGTTGCTCCACTTAAGTTCTCGACAATATCCTTACCACGACTTGAATTGTGAGCTGCTGAGTTATTTGCTCAACTCATAGCCCATATTCTATGGTGCTTTCATCCCCACATTCGCAATATATGGACCATGGACCTTGGACCGATTCAAATATTGCCATATTGCATGGATTCGACAGCCCTCTGGAAAATGGTCTACATTTGTTGCGAATCGTAAGCCGCAGATACAAGAAATTATACCATCGGAAAACTGGTTTCACGTACCGTCCTCATCCATTCCATCTGACAGCGCTACAAGAGGCTTCCTACCATAGGATTTACCCAACCATTCCATCTCGTGAAAAGTTCCTCCTTGGTTGCACCAACCTGATACCATGTGGCCACAGCAATAAACTTGGATCAAAGGCCCGGATCTATTAACTCAGCAAATACAGTTTATTCACCGCCGATCTGGAATATTATCGATAAAAACTCTTCATTGGACAAACATAAACGTGTTACAGCATAGATATGCCCTAAGGTTTCCGTATAGTCTTTAACATAGCATCACAAAGAGAAGATATTACAGCAATAGAGAATTCCACAACAGTATACATTTCCTTAACGACGCTTTTACCTTTTGGATAAGACTCACACAACAGCATTATTTTGCTGCATGGAAGATTTTCAGCGTATACGGACACATTAACATGGTAATCGCCACAGCAGAGAACTTCGTTTGCATCCATTCCTAGACGAAAAATAATCCTTATAATGTGCGGCCGTTTGCGTAATACACAAAGGTATTTAAACGAAAAATATCCTATCCTTCTCCCGACAAATGCTATTTACCGATCAACGTTACATGCGAGCCCACAAACTATGCAGGCTATATAGTAGAATTTGTCTGTATGTTTACTGGTGTGATGCATACTATACAAGCGGAGTTCCTGAGGAAGTCATTTCTAGAAAAGATGGAGCTCAGAATCTGTTGTGCAACTTCAAAGGCGTGCCAAATGGACTCGACCCAGCCCAAATTTTTGAGTAAGACCCCTTGTTGTGATTCGTGACGAATAGCTTTTTCCAGGCAAGTGGAAGAATTACAGCTACCGTTCCTGGAGATGATGGCAAAGTCATTCAAAACGGCTGATGGATCCTTAACTTGACCTGTAGTAAAATTATCACCGCTGATGTACTACAACGATGAAGATCTTGAAATTTTAGAATTTGTTCCAAAGTATAGTATATTAGAGCGACAGATCAAACAAACAAAGAACGGAACAATAGGGACGATCTAGTTAATTTCTTAGAATCTAGAATGATGACACCTGCAGCTGGCGACTGCAACTTTTCTCTGGAATTTTGTGGCATCGATTGCACTATTGCATTAGGCTTGAAGGCAGAAGCCTCATATTAATTGCACAACATCTTTAGTATATCAGTCATAACATCCATAGACAACATAATAAGACAAAAATAGTTTACACATATTATTGTAATTATTAAAAGATAATATTTCAAAGATGCAACGTTGTTAACAAAGTAAAATGGGTCGTGCTGTGCTTTGTACTCCCGATAAACGTGCCTTTGTAAAAAAATAAGTTTTTTGCGTGTAAAACTTACAAATTTATAAGTGAAATTGTTGGGATCTCAAATAAAATGATCGCATATGCCAAAAAATACGTTCAAAACGATTGAAAAAGAGAAAGAAATTCGAAAGTAACTCGCGGCGCTAAACGACAAACAGTAAGATTGGCGAAACATAACCCGAACACTAGGAAAATAAAAGAGGATATCAATTTATCCGTGGAGACATCAACTATAAGAAGAAGGCCGGTAAGGAAGAATTTACCTACCAAAAGTCCCAGAAAAGTACCACTACTGTCTTAAATCAACCTTCTAAAACGAACTAAATTTGCGAAGGAATTCAAAATAGTTTTATTGTACTATCTGTTGCGGTTTGCAAATAGTGATCTAAAAGTAATGAGTCGTCCAACAACAGTAAGGCTTATAGACGATACATTCTCTTCCATGATCGAAGAATTGAAGTGCACTATAGCAAAACAATAGTATGTCTGCACAACAGCTGATGTGTTGTCAACGAAACATCGAAGTTTTTTTGGTTATACATGTCACTGGATAGACCAAAATTTAAATAGGCAATCAGTTGCTCTTGCTTGCAAAAGATATGTTGGGTCACACACATACGATCGGATTAATTATGTTGTTCAAGAAATTCATACGTGATTCGGACTAAATTGCAATAACGTCGTGGCAACAGTAACAGACAATAGCTCAAACTTTGTAAAAGCCTTGAAAGAGTTTGGAGTCGAGACATATGTTTCCAACAACTTTGATGGTACACTTTATTATTTAATAAGGAGTAGCTTATTCGAGAATTCGTTCAACTTAATTGTTTCCACAGATTTTGCGCGCATGTTACACAAACAAACTTTATATTATAAGCAGCACGAAAAAGTAAGTAGGGTAAGTAACCCTTAAATTATAAACTTAATATAAGAAAAGAGGCTCTATTCTTATGACCACTTAATAAGCAACGTCGAAGAACTAATTGTTGCTTCGGTGCTTTGTTCAATGGCCAAGCTTTATTGGATTCCAGCATTAAATAACGAATTTAATGATGGAAAAATTCAGCAAATAAGCTTCTTGGTGAAACAAAAAATCGCTGCCGAAAATGGTTTAAGTTTAAGTGATAATATTGAAAAACAAAGACCTTAACACATGATTCGATATTTTAGTTTTAACCTCTTACTTAATTTACATTTCAGATAAGAAATTAGACACATCTTATAGCACAAGTTCCGTTGATAAGGAATATTATGCCTACCTCGCCTATTCATTTATAAGGTACACTTGTAAGGTACAGACCTCGTTACCTGTAGTAGCCGTGGAAAGGCTGTTTTCCATTACTGGGTTGTTTAACAGGCCTCGACGCGGTGCTCTTTCACATACATATTTTCAAAAACTGTTGTTACTGAAAGCAAATAATTTTAAAACCGCAAATATTATGTAAATATTTTCTGATATTATTTGACCAAATAAAATGAATACATTTTCTGTATTGGTACAACCCAATGCAAAAGTATTCCCCAATCCCTCTTTCAACATCAATACCTAAATCCTGACTTCCATCAGCCCCCTCTCACTGGGCCTCAACCGTTTCACTAGAGCACTACCATCAGCCCACAACACTATTTGTCTGTACTGCCAGCATCTATCGATATACATAAATTGCAAATCGTCAGCTGTTGAATCGTTTTCAAGCTAGTAAGACTTCAAAGAAAATGTTTGAAGTCCCTAAAACTTGAACCACAGAATGCACCGAAATTTTTTGAAGCCTCAAAGAATTCAATTGAATGAAGGTGACTTCAAGTGAATGCTGAAGACTTCAAAGTGACTTCAGTGACTGCAAGGTAATTCTTAAGACCTGCATTCAATTTCAGTCATAAGATTGGTCGGAAGGAATTATCCAGTCAAGACTTCAAAAATGAATACTGATTTTAGTTCTGAAGTCAGGGTCATCAAGTGAAGTCAATATATCGAATCACAAATCATAAAATTCTTTTGTATAATTCAGAAATTGCAATACAAAAGATTGCAGTGTTTTACAACGACGTTTTAAAGCTTTTCGACCCGCGGCCTAAAGTGGACTGACATAAGTACAGGGCACATATCACTAAATTCGCAGCAATAAAGGTGCCGAGGTGGGTTGGTACTGGAATCCCGAAATCCGTCACCGACTTGCATGGATTTGCAGACGCATCACAGTCTGCATATGCAGCTGTTGTTCATGCACGCACAGTCACTTCTGATGGTCATATTCACGTTAGTCTACTCACCGCAAAAACTGGAGTTGCTCCACTTAAGTTCTCGACAATATCCTTACCACGACTTGAATTGTGAGCTGCTGAGTTATTTGCTCAACTCATAGCCCATATTCTATGGTGCTTTCATCCCCACATTTGCAATATATGGACCATGGACCTTGGACCGATTCAAATATTGCCATATTGCCTGGATTCGACAGCCCTCTGGAAAATGGTCTACATTTGTTGCGAATCGTAAACCGCAGATACAAGAAATTATACCATCGGAAAACTGGTTTCACGTACCGTCCTCATCCATTCCAGCTGACTGCGCTACAAGAGGCGTCCTACCACAGGATTTACCCAACCATTCCATCTCGTGAAAAGGTCCTCCTTGGTTGCACCAACCTGGTACCATGTGGCCACAGCAATAAATCTGCACAACGAATTTGGATCAAAGGCCCGGATCTATTAGCTCAGCAAAAACAGTTTATTCACCGCCGATCTGGAATATTATCGATAAAAACTCTTCATTGGACAAACATAAACGTGTTACAGCATAAATATGCCCTAAGGTTTTCGTATAGTCTTTAACATAGTATCACAAAGAGAAGATATCACAGCAATAGAGAATTCCACAACAGTATACATTTAAATATACATGAACTTAACGAGGCTTTTACCTTTTGGATAAGACTCCCACAACAGCATTATTTTGCTGCATGGAAGATTTTCAGCGTATACGGACACATTAACATAGTAATCGCCACAGCAGAGAACTTCGTCTGCATCCATTCCTAAACGAAAAAGGAATCCTTATAATGTGCGGCCGTTTGCGTAATACACGTAATACAAATTTGAGGCTGAAGCGTCAAATTAATTGCACAACATCTTAAGTATATCAGTCATAAAATCCATAAACAACATAATAAAACAATGTATCTTTTCATTAAAAAAGGTTTTGTTACCGGAAATGCAGCCGAACTTAAATTTGCAAAATAATAGCACCAGGTTATTCTAAGGAGCATTTTCGAAGTGTCTTTTGATTTTTTTTTTGTTACAAACTTATTCTACACATATTATTGTAATTATTAAAAGATTATATTTCAAAGATGCAACGTTGTTAACAAAGTAAAATGGGTCGTGCTGTGCTTTGTATTCCCGATAAACGTGCCTTTGTAAAAAAATAAGTTTTTTGCGTGTAAAACTTACAAATTTATAAGTGAAATTGTTGGGTTCTCAAATAAAATGATCGCAAATGCCAAAAAATACGTTCAAAACGATTAAAAAAGAGAAAGAAACTCGAAAGTAACTCGCGCCGCTGAACGACAAACAGTAAGATTGGCGAGACATAACCCGAACACTAGGGAAATAAAGGAGGATATCAATTTATCCGTGGAGACATCAACTATAAGAAGAAGGCCGGTAAAGAAGAATTTACCTACAAAAAGTCCCAGAAAAGTACCACTACTGTCTTAAATCAACCTTCTAAAACGAACTAAATTTGCGAAGGAATTCAAAATAGTTTTATTGTACTATCTGTTGCGGTTTGCAAATAGTGATCTAAAAGTAATGAGTCGTCCAACAACAGTAAGGCTTATAGACGATACATTCTCTTCCATGATCGAAGAATTGAAGTGTACTATAGCAAAACAATAGTATGTCTGCACAACAGCTGATGTGTCACGAAACATCGAAGTTTTTTTGGTTATACATGTCACTGGATAGACCAAAATTTAAATAGGCAATCAGTTGCTCTTGCTTGCAAAAGATATGTTGGGTCACACACATACGATCGGATTAATTATGTTGTTCAAGAAATTCATACGTGATTCGGACTAAATTGCAATAACGTCGTGGCAACAGTAACAGACAATAGCTCAAACTTTCTAAAAGCCTTGAAAGAGTTTGGAGTCGAGACATATGTTTCCAACAACTTTGATGGAACAGTTTATTATTTAGTAAGGAGTAGTTTATTCGAGAATTCGTTTAACTTAATTGTTTCCACAGATTTTGCGCGCATGTTACACAAACAAACTTTATATTATAAGCAGCACGAAAAAGTAAGTAGGTAAGTAAGTAGGGTAAGTAACCCTTAAATTATGAACTAAATATATTTTTTCATAAAAATATTAAAGAACATTTTTGGCCAAAGGCCCAGACCAAAAACATCAGAGCAAATTGTTGCTGTCTTGGGGTGCCAATTAAATATCCAGTTCCAACAAGATGGAATTCCTTATACGATTCCATAGGAGATGTAATCAAAAATAAGGAAAACATTCCTGAACTCTGCAGGAGGCTAGAACTACAGGCATTTTTGAAACTGATTTTTTAAATCTGCAGGATTTGTACAACTCCTACGACCAATTGCAGAAGCGCTGGACTTTCTTCAAGGAGAAAAATGTATGGTGTATTGTTACTTGCTGTCCACCTTAGCAAATATTAGAGTGGCACATAAAAAGTTGCTTTTTGACAATCCTTTTAAAGTTTTGTCAAACGAGATGGTAAAACAAATTGAAGGATCTTTAGAAAAGATCTTTTATTCTTATGACCACTTAACAAGCAACGTCGAAGAAGCAATTGTTGCTTCGGTGCTTTGTTCAATGGCCAAGCTTTATTGGATTCCAGCATAAAATAGCGAATTTAATGATGCAAAAATTCAGCAAATAAGCTTCTTGGTGAAACAAAAATCGCTGCCGAAAATGGTTTAAGTTTAAGTGATAATACTGAAAATCCAAGACCTAAACACATGATTCCATATTTTAATTTTAACCACTTACTTAATTTACATTTCAGATAAGAAATTAGATACATCTAATACCACAAGTTCCGTTGATAAGGAATATTATGCCTATCTCGCCTATTCATTTATAAGGTACATTTGTAAGGTATAAAACCTCGTTACTTGCTTCAGTAGCCGTGGAAAGGCTGTTTTCCATTGCTGGGTCGTTAAACATGCCTCGACACGGTGCTCCTTCACATACATATTTTGAAAAACTTTTGTTACTGAAAGCAAATAATTTGAAAACCGCAAATATTATGTAAATATTTTCTGATATTATTTGACCAAATAAAATGAATACATTTTCTTTTTTGCACATACTTTTTTATTTGAATTGTATTGGTACAACCCAATGCAAAAGTATTCCCCAATCCCTCTTTCAACATCAATACCTAAATCCTAACTTCCATCAGCCCTCTCTCACTGGACCTCAACCGTTTCACTAGAGCACTACCATCAGCCCACAACACTATTTGTCTGTCCTGCCAGCATCTATCGATATACATAAATTGCAAATCGTCAGCCGTTGAATCGTTTTCAAGCTAGAAAGACTTCAAGGAAAATGTTTGAAGTCCCTAAAACTTGAACCACAGAATGCACCGAAATTTTTTGAAGCCTCAAAGAATTCAATTGAATGCAGTTGACTTCAAGTGAATGCTAAACCGCAAATATTATGTAAATATTTTCTGATATTATTTGACCAAATAAAATGAATACATTTTCTTTTTTGCACATACTTTTTTATTTGAATTGTATTGGTACAACCCAATGCAAAAGTATTCCCCAATCCCTCTTTCAACATCAATACCTAAATCCTAACTTCCATCAGCCCTCTCTCACTGGACCTCAACCGTTTCACTAGAGCACTACCATCAGCCCACAACACTATTTGTCTGTCCTGCCAGCATCTATCGATATACATAAATTGCAAATCGTCAGCCGTTGAATCGTTTTCAAGCTAGAAAGACTTCAAGGAAAATGTTTGAAGTCCCTAAAACTTGAACCACAGAATGCACCGAAATTTGTTGAAGCCTCAAAGAATTCAATTGAATGCAGTTGACTTCAAGTGAATGCTAAAGACTTCAAAGTGACTTCAGTGACTGCAAGGTAATTCTTAAGACCTGCATTCAATTTCAGTCATAAGATTGGTCGGAAAGAATTATCCCGTCAAGACTTAAAAAATGAATACTGATTTTAGTTCTGAAGTCAGGGTCATGAAGTGAAGTCAATATATCGAATCACAAATCATAAAATTCTTTTGTATAATTCAGAAATTGCAATACAAAAGATTGCAGTGTTTTACAACTCTGCCTTTGAAAGTCTAGTGATATTCATAAAATTCTTCACTTATTTAAATATCAATAATCTTTCAGAAGAAAGATATGTATAATATATCAAATCTCTGTAAGAACCTGCTAACGGCAAATAAAATAATGTATCTAAAAAAAACAAAGAAGTCGATAGTCGTTCTGGTTTTTAACTCTGACTTTACGAAACCACTTCTTGCAGACGCTTCAAAGTTTTTCGACCAGCGGCTTAAAGTGGACTGACATAAGTACAGGGCACATATCACTAAATTCGCAGCAATAAAGGTGCCGAGGTGGGTTGGTACTGGAATCCCGAAATCCGTCACCGACTTGCATGGATTTGCAGACGCATCACAGTCTGCATATGCAGCTGTTGTTCATGCACGCACAGTCACTTCTGATGGTCAAATTCACGTTAGTCTACTCACCGCAAAAACTGGAGTTGCTCCACTTAAGTTCTCGACAATATCCTTACCACGACTTGAATTGTGAGCTGCTGAGTTATTTGCTCAACTCATAGCCCATATTCTATGGTGCTTTCATCCCCACATTCGCAATATATGGACCATGCACCTTGGACCGATTCAAATATTGCCATATTGCCTGGATTCGACAGCCCTCTGGAAAATGGTCTACATTTGTTGCGAATCGTAAGCCGCAGATACAAGAAATTATACCATCGGAAAACTGGTTTCACGTACCGTCCTCATCCATTCCAGCTGACTGCGCTACAAGAGGCGTCCTACCACAGGATTTACCCAACCATTCCATCTCGTGAAAAGGTCCTCCTTGGTTGCACCAACCTGGTACCATGTGGTCACAGCAATAAATCTGCACAACGAATTTGGATCAAAGGCCCGGATCTATTGCGTGTAAAACTTACAAATTCATAAGTGAAATTGTTGGGTTCTCAAATAAAATGATCGCAAATGCCAAAAAATACGTTCAAAACGATTAAAAAAGAGAAAGAAACTCGAAAGTAACTCGCGCCGCTGAACGACAAACAGTAAGATTGACGCGACATAACCCGAACACTAGGAAAATAGAGGAGGATATCAATTTATCCGTGGAGACATCAACTATAAGAAGAAGGCCGGTAAAGAAGAAATTACCTACCAAAAGTCCCAGAAAAGTACCACTACTGTCTTAAATCAACCTTCTAAAACGAACTAAATTTGCGAAGGAATTCAAAATAGTTTTATTGTACTATCTGTTGCGGTTTGCAAATAGTGGTCTAAAAGTAATGAGTCGTCCAACAACAGTAAGGCTTATAGACGATACATTCTCTTCCATGATCGAAGAATTGAAGTGCACTATAGCAAAACAATAGTATGTCTGCACAACAGCTGATGTGTTGTCAACGACACATCGAAGTTTTTTTGGTTATACATGTCACTGGATAGACCAAAACTTAAATAAGCAATCAGTTGCTCTTGTTTGCAAAAGATATGTTGGGTCACACACATACGATCGGATTAATTATGTTGTTCAAGAAATTCATACGTGATTCGGACTAAATTGCAATAACGTCGTGGCAACAGTAACAGACAATAGCTCAAACTTTGTAAAAGCCTTGAAAGAGTTTGGAGTCGAAACATATATTTCCAACAACTTTGATGGAACAGTTTATTATTTAATAAGGAGTAGTTTATTCGAGAATTCGTTCAATTTAATTGTTTCCACAGATTTTACGCGCATGTTACACAAACAAACTTTATATCATAAGCAGCACGAAAAAGTAAGTAAGTATGGTAAGTAGCCCTTAAATTATGAACTAAATATATTTTTTCATAAAAATAGTAAAGAACATTTTTGGCCAAAGGTCCAGACCAAAAACATCAGAGCAAATTGTTGCTGTCTTGGGGTGCCAATTAAAGTATCCAGTTCCAACAAGATGGAATTCCTTATACGATTCCATAGGAGATGTAATCAAAAATAAGGAAAACATTCCTGAACTCTGCAGGAGGCTAGAACTACAGACATTTTTGAAACTGATTTTTTAAATCTGCAGGATTTGTACAACTCCTACGACCAATTGCAGAAACGCTAGACTTTCTTCAAGGAGAAAAATATATGGTGTATTGTTACTTGCTGTCCACCTTAGCAAATATTAGAGTGGCACATAAAAAGTTGCTTTTGACAATCCTTTTAAAGTTTTGTCAAAAGAGATGGTAAAACAAATTGAAGGGTCTTTAGAAAAGAGGTTTTATTCTTATGACCACTTAACAAGCAACGTCGAAGAAGCAATTGTTGCTTCGGTGCTTTGTTCAATGGCCAAGCTTAATTGGATTCCAGCAATAAATACCGAATTTAATAATGCAAAAATTCAGCAAATAAGCTTCTTGGTGAAACAAAAATCGCTGCCGAAAATGGTTTAAGTTTAAGTGATAATACTGAAAATCCAAGACCTGAACACATGATTCCATATATTAATTTTAACCACGTACTAAATTTACATTTCAGATAAGACATTAGACACATCTAATACCACAAGTTCCATTGATAAGGAATATTATGCCTATCTCGCCTATTCATTTATAAGGTACATTTGTAAGGTACAGACCTCGTTACCTGCTTCAGTAGCCGTGGAAAGTCTGTTTTCCATTGCTGGGTTGTTAAACATGCCTCGACGCGGTGCTCTTTCACATACATATTTTGAAAAACTATTGTTACTGAAAGCAAATAATTTGAAAACCGCAAATATTTTCTGATATAATTTGACCAAATAAAATGAATACATTTTCTTTTTTGCACATACTTTTTTATTTTTATTTGAATTGTATTGGTACAACCCAATGCAAAAGTATTCCCCAATCCCTCTTTCAACATCAATACCTAAATCCTAACTTCCATCAGCCCTTCAAGGAAAATGTTTGAAGTCCCTAAAACTTGAACCACAGAATGCACCGAAATTTTTTGAAGCCTCAAAGAATTCAATTGAATGCAGGTGACTTCAAGTGAATGCTAAAGACTTCAAAGTGACTGCAAGGTAATTCTTAAGACCTGCATTCAATTTCAGTCATAAGATTGGTCGGAAGGAATTATCCAGTCAAGACTTCAAAAATGAATACTGATTTTAGTTCTGAAGTCAGGGTCATCAAGTGAAGTCAATATATCGAATCACAAATCATAAAATTCTTTTGTATAATTCAGAAATTGCAATACAAAAGATTGCAGTGTTTTACAACTCTGCCTTTGAAAGTCTAGTGATATTCATAAAATTCTTCACTTATTTAAATATCAATAATCTTTCAGAAGAAAGATATGCATAATATATCAAATCTCTGTAAGAACCTGCTAATGGCAAATAAAATAATGTATCTAAAAAAACAAAGAAGTCGATAGTCGTTCTGGTTTTTAACTCTGACTTTACGAAACCACTTCTTGCAGACGCTTCAAAGTTTTTCGACCCGCGGCCTAAAGTGGACTGACATAAGTACAGGGCACATATCACAGTCTGCATATGCAACTGTTGTTCATGCACGCACAGTCACTTCTGATGGTCAAATTCACATTAGTCTACTCACCGCAAAAACTGGAGTTGCTCCACTTAAGTTCTCGACAATATCCTTACCACGACTTGAATTGTGAGCTGCTGAGTTATTTGCTCAACTCATAGCCTATATTCTATGGTGCTTTCATCCCCACATTCGCAATATATGGACCATGGACTGTGGACCGATTCAAATATTGCCATATTGCATGGATTCGACAGCCCTCTGGAAAATGGTCTACATTTGTTGCGAATCGTAAACCGCAGATACAAGAAATTATACCATCGGAAAACTGGTTTCACGTACCGTCCTCATCCATTCCATCTGACAGCGCTACAAGAGGCTTCCTACCACAGGATTTACCCAACCATTCCATCTCGTGAAAAGTTCCTCCTTGGTTGCACCAACCTGATACCATGTGGCCACAGCAATAAACTTGGATCAAAGGCCCGGATCTATTAACTCAGCAAATACAGTTCATTCACCGCCGATCTGGAATATTATCGATAAAAACTCTTCATTGGACAAACATAAACGTGTTACAGCATAGATATGCCCTAAGGTTTCCGTATAGTCTTTAACATAGCATCACAAAGAGAAGATATCACAGCAATAGAGAATTCCACAACAGTATACATTTCCTTAACGACGCTTTTACCTTTTGGATAAGACTCACACAACAGCATTATTTTGCTGCATGGAAGATTTTCAGCGTATACGGACACATTAACATGGTAATCGCCACAGCAGAGAACTTCGTTTGCATCCATTCTTAGACGAAAAATAATCCTTATAATGTGCGGCCGTTTGCGTAATACACAAAGGTATTTAAACGAAAAATATCCTATCCTTCTCCCGACAAATGCTATTTACCGATCAACGTTACATGCGAGCCCACAAACTATGCAGGCTATATAGTAGAATTTGTCTGTATGTTTACTGGTGTGATGCATACTATACAAGCGGAGTTCCTGAGGAAGTCATTTCTAGAAAAGATGGAGCTCAGAATTTGTTGTGCAACTTCAAAGGCGTGCCAAATGGACTCGACCCAGCCCAAATTTTTGAGTAAGACCCCTTGTTGTGATTCGTGACGAATAGCTTTTTCCAGGCAAGTGGAAGAATTACAGCTACCGTTCCTGGAGATGATGGCAAAGTCATTCAAAACGGATCCTTAACTTGACCTGTAGTAAAATTATCACCGCTGATGTACTACAACGATGAAGATCTTGAAATTTTAGAATTTGTTCCAAAGTATAGTATATTAGAGCGACAGATCAAACAAACAAAGAACGGAACAATAGGGACGATCTAGTTAATTTCTTAGAATCTAGAATGATGACACCTGCAGCTGGCGACTGCAACTTTTCTCTGGAATTTTGTGGCATCGATTGCACAATTGCATCAGGCTTGAAGTGCATCAGATCATGGAACTTTGCTGTTGGTGTTATGTAAGTTGATAATGATGTAGTATCTAATACTCAAAAGTATGCTACGTCATAGAATTTATTTATATCGCACTCTTCAAAATAATAGCATTTATTCTATTGTCACCTTTATTCTAATTACTTTTTCCCATGGTAAAAAAATATGATTCAGAAGCCTCATATTAATTGCACAACATCTTTAGTATATCAGTCATAAAATCCATAAACAACATAATAAAACAATGTATCTTTTCATTAAAAAGGTTTTGTTACCGGAAATGCAGCCGAACTTAAATTTGCAAAATAATAGCACCAGATTATTCTAAGGAGTATTTTCGAAGTGTCTTTTGATTTTTTTTTTTTTTGTTAAAAACTAATTCTACACATATTATTGTAATTATTAAAAAATAATATAACAACAAAGTAAAATGGGTTGTTTTGTGCTTTGTACTCCCGATAAACGTGCCTTTATAAAAAAAAAATAAGTTTTTTGGGTGTAAAACTTACAAATTTATAAGTGAAATTGTTGGGTTCTCAAATAAAATGATCGCAAATGCCAAAAAATACGTTCAAAACGATTAAAAAAGAGAAAAAAATCGAAAGCAACTCGCGCTGCTGAACGACAAACACTAAGACTGGCCAAACATTAGCCCGAACACTAGGGAAATAAAAGAGGATTTCAATTTATCCGTGGAGACATCAACAATAAGAAGAAGGCCGGTAAAGAAGAATTTACTTGTCAAAAATCAACCTTCTAAAATCAACTATATTTGCGAAGGAACAACTGAATTGGGAACCTTCTAAATGGCGCAATGTTTTATGGACAGACGAATTCAAAATAATTTTAATGTGCTATCAAGGAGTGTACTATCAAGACTTAAAAGCACGGCGGAGCAAAAATTAACGTATGGGGATGCTTTTCCTATTATGGTACTGGTCCTATTTCTTGGATAAAACCGATGATGACCGCCGGAGTTTACCATATGTCAGCATAATGAGAGAAACTATGCTTTCTCAGGCAGAGTAGAATACGTCGCTTAGATGGATTCTACAGTAAGACAATAGCCTCAAACATACGAAAAAATTGACCAACGAATTTTACCAAAACAATAGAGTTCAAGTTATTGAGTGGCCGCCTCAGTCTCCGTACCTGAATCCCATTGAAAACCTTTGGGTAGATGTTAAGAAAGCAAAACCCAAAAATACAAAGCAGGTATGGGATGTTGTGTAGGTTGCATGGAGGAATATCCCTTTTCAGCGATGTCAGGCCTTAATCGACTCCATGCTATGATGTTTGGACGCTATACTTAAAAATAAAGTTTATACAACCAAGTACTAAGCTAATAAAAAAATTTAAAAAAAAACTGTACTATTCCATTGGCATTTACTTCCTATTCATGAATTTTTGATTTTGGTGCTATTATTTTGCACACACCGAAATTCGGTGTCATTCCGGATAACGGGCCTTTTCTAAGTTCAGAATGCACTTTTTCCCCATCTTGTTAATGGGTTTTATTACTGATGGAATAAGGATGTTGTGCCATAAACATGATGTGTTGATATGACGGTAGGAAGAAGTTATTAACAAAATAGTGACAAAATTATAACACGGTATTACGTACGAGTTTCGTTCCATATATTCGGTATCGGGTGAAGCTGTGGTTATACGAGTATATATAAATTGACTTATTTATCAAGTAGTACTATTATTTTAGTGCATTCATGTAAAATTTCATATAAAATTGATTATTAGTTCCCGTTATATCTCTAGTCAAACAGAATCATAATGGCAATAGAGACGATGATGGTGAAAATTAAGCATCGCACTGTAATTAAATTTCTCACTAAGCAAGGGAAGAGTCAAAAAACTACTCACGAAGAAATAATGGCGGTTTACCAGGATCCCGCACCTTCATTATCAACTCTGCGAAATTGGTCAAGTGAGTTCAAGAGAGGCAAAGAGGGCATTGAACACGATCCCCGCTCCGGTGCCCCGGCTACTGCTTGTACTGGAGAAAGCATCAAATAAGTCCAAAAACTTGTTTTTGAGGATGCCCGAATAAAGGTGAAAATGATGGCAGAGATCACAAAGCTTTCAACTGGTACCATTCACACCATTCTTCATGAACATCTTAGCCTTTCAAAGGTCAGTGCAAAGTGGGTACCACGAATGCTCACAGCGCCTACGTTTCCACTTTGCATAGTTTGCGGGAGGATATTGAAAGAAAAAGACGGTGTAAACTCGCAGCGGGTGTGTTGCGTCTCCATGACAACGCTCCTGTTCTCACGGCGCGAGTTTCCAAGGCTTCTACACGAGATTGTGGTTTCGAAAAAATCCTAGGTTTTTATGATGATGTTTGACTGATTCGACTTGTTTAATAATGGTTTGCATATGAACGATAACGTGAATAAAATGCCAAGGAATATAACCAGCCCATAGATGGTAAATTCTACTTGAACTTGTTGGATTTCCTTTGTATTGCTGATGTGCATGATATTTAGATTTAGAGTCAGGGTAATATCTTCAATAAATTTTTGATATTGTTCGATATCAACATCGTGGTTTTCATAATCTAATCTCTTACTATGTTTGACAAAAATGGTTTCACCGGGGATGTAATGTTTTATCGATTTTCTTGTTTTGTTATGGTATTCTATGTCTTTTTGGTGTTTTGATTTAAGGATTTCAATATTAGATGTGAGAATTTTTTGAAATTATTTGGAATTAAATCTGGATATTCGTCTACCAGAACGATTCTAAAAAAAATTAGTTATCAAGAAAATAAAAATGTTAAGCTACAATGTATCTGGTTTAAAAAATAAAATTAATTTTGTAACATTTTTTAATTATGTAAAAAGTTTTGATATTTTTGTATTATTTGAAACACATCTATTAGACAATGAAGAAATTAGATTGAAGAAAATATTCTCAAACTATGAACTAATCTGGGTTCCTGCCATAAAAAATTCACATTTTGGGAGAAGAAGTGGTGGAATACTATTCGGTTTGCGCGACGACCTTGAAGGTCTGTACAGGAGTATCTTTATAAAAGCTGGCGAAATGGATGCTATTAACTTAAAACTGAAGACATTGAATGTAGTATTGATACCTATATACTTAATTTGTTATCATTATTAGCGTGATTTCGAAAACTCTGCGATTCACTGAACTTCTTGGATTGTTCGAATATAATGCTTATTGGAGATTTTAAAGGCCGTGTTGGACCCTCGCAAAATAATTTTGCATCGGAATACAACAGTACTCTGCTGAAACCGTGTCAGAAATCTAAAGACTCAATTTGTGATAACAAAGGAGCAAATATACTTGAACTTGCTGATGAGTATGACATTGAGGACAGAGCGGAAGACATTAAGGAGCTGATGTAAAGTACGAAGAGGCGTGATGAGCTCAAAGCTCACATCAAAATCCTCAAATCAGCAACAAATTCAGAAGCAGCAGCAGGGCCAGTCCCAGGTGGAGCTGCCATCTACTTCTAAAGCAGCTCAAATGCTGCAGCAGCAACAACATCAACAGCTACAAAAGCAACAACCACAAAAGCAGCAGAGACAGGATCTGAGGCAGCAACATCAGCAGAGACAGCAGCAACACCCATCAAATCAGGCACAAAGGCAGCAACAGAAATCTGTAGAGAAAAAAGAGAGGTGTCCGCCTATAAACATCTTTGGACTAGGGACTAAAGACATTGATAAAACGTGTAAGTTTGCCATAAAAAACTATTTTTTTCTTAAATATAAGGGTACAAATAGAATGTCGGTACACTGTAGTTCAGTGGCAGACTTTAAAAAAGTAAAAGAGGCTTTATAGGCGTCTGGGGTGCGTTTCTATACATACACCCCTGAAGGAGAAAAAGGGCGCACTGTACTCCTCAAGGGTGTTGATCCTTCAATTGACCCGAAGGAGAGGAACTACAATGCCATAGCGATGAGGTCCAAATCGTAGGAGTAAAGCCCTTCACCACTCCCGCTACGAGGAAGAATAAGGACGTTAAACTTCCGTTCTTTCACGTCCAGCTCTCCCATGGCAGCAAAATTGAAAGCCTAAGGAAAATTCGATCCATAGGCTCTCTAGCTGTAAAATGGGAAATATTTAGAAAATCCGACCACGTACTTCAATGTGCGCAGTGTCGGATGTTGGGACACACGAGGGACAACTGCAATATGCAATACAGATGCTCAAGATGTACCGAATCCCATCAGAAGGGAAAATGTAGTTTAAGCGAGCAGGAAGTCGCAGACAGAGCAATTCTCAGCTGTGTACTCTGCGGAGTAAAAGGACATCCCGCTACTTATCGGGGTTGTCCTAGCATCCGAGAGCTCCGGCAAAAAGTAAAGGCTGTAAGGAACGCAAAAATGGTAGAAGCCAGGCCACTGGCCCGTGCTGCAGCTACCGCTGTTACGCCGACTTTCTCCTACGCTAAAATTGCGTCAGGCAGAAAGCCGATAGAACAGACAGTGCCAAGGGTTACTCCGGTCAAAGTGCCAAAACAGCCCACGGCAGATCCTACATTAAAGGATGTTTTGACCACCATCCAGTCAATCTAAGCGCAGATGATCGCCTTGCAGAAGCAGATGGTAGATTTACAGACCAGTTTCAGCAAACGGCCCGAGTAGATTTTATCTATTCGGTGCGGTTTAGCGAGCCAAATTCGCAGCAGATATAATGGGCACACGCGCAGCAGGACATCTTAAGATCCTGGCAGTGAATGCTAATTCGCTGATAAGGATCGAACGACAAATACAACTCCTTCACTTCTTGCAAACCAATAATCCTGATGTGCTGATGGTTAGCGAAACTATGCTTAACCAGACGCGCAATCTCCGGTACAAAAATTACAAAATAATAAGAAGAGACCGGCCCCAATCCACTCGAGGGGGTGGGGTCGCCCTCTTAATAAAAAATAACATATATCATAAGATCATATACAGCAATGTTGTGCGAAGGTTCGGTGTGCTAGAAGTTTGTATAGCGAGCATTCCTCTCCAAGGTGGTAAGCGGCTGTACGTGATTGCAGCTTACGCGGCAGATACTCGAAACTCAATTTTCGTATCTGAGTTCGAGGCCCTTTTCACTAGCCTTCCCTTGAACTTGGAGAAAAACTTTTACGTCATTGCTGGTGATTTTTTTTTATAATTGACGCGAGCAAAAGGGGTTGCGAGTACCCTTAAGTGACCGGATCAAGTCACAGCACGGCCCGAAGGTATAGAGGAAGAGAGGGAGAGGAGGTACCGATGCACATTGGTTTTAAATGCCTGTGGATTGTAATGAGGAGGAAAAATCGAGCTGGGAAGAGCATTCCAGATTCGTGCAGTGCGGCTAAAGAACGAGTTTCTGAATTTGACTGTATGTCCGAAAAAAGGCTTGAGGGTGAATTGATGGGCATTCCTAGCGAGACAACTGGCTAATTCATCTGAGCATTTCTTGTTAAAATAGCGATAAAAGAGTGATAACGACGCGACATTACGTCGGTGTTCTAACGAGTCAATCGACTTCGCAATATTACTGTCACCTATAAGTTTTATCGCTCGCTTTTGAATTCTATCCAGCAAGTGCAGGGAGGTTTTAGAAGCACCTGACCAAATAGGAGCGTTATACTCAAGTTTTGGGCGTATGTAGGCTTTGTATATTGTAGCCAGATCAGAGGGGGTGAAGTACTCCTTGCATCGTTTAAGGAAGCCTAGACAGTTCGCAGCGTTTTTGGCGACCTCAAATATGTGGTCGTTCCAACTAATTTTGTTGATACACATACCGAGGATGGAAAGTCTTTCGGTTTCAACAACGCAAGTGAGTTTCTGATCGCTTTAACGACAATAGACAGCACTGGGTTTTAGAAGCATTCAATTCCATTCTATTCTTATTTCCCCAATTGATTATGCTGTCAAGGTCGGAATTTGATGTGCTTAACATACGCTGCCGTTCCGAGTCTAAGGCCGAAGTGGAGGGGCGTGAGCCAAGGAACGAATATGAAAAGCTGAGGGTACTGTCATCAGCGAAGGAATGAATAGGATTAGAAGTAGCAGACAAGACATCATTTATAAAAATGAGGAAGAGTGTCGGAGACAAAACAGAGCCCTGGGGAACACCAGCATTAATATGGTGAATATCAGACTTGAATCCATCCAAAACGACTTGTATTGAACGATTCGAAAGGTAATTTCTAATCCATTGAAGAAGAGACTCATCGATCCCAAAAGCACGCATTTTCGACAAGAGAGCCTGGTGCCAGACCCTGTCAAATGCCTTTGAAATATCAAGCGCAACAATCTTGCTTTCTCCTACATTGTGCAAAGATTGATTCCACTTTTCAGTGAGATATGCCATCAGATCACCAGTGGAACGGTTGCTTCGGAAGCCGTACTGCCGGTCATAAAGAAGCTCCTGGGACTTAAGATATTTTCATGACCTTGGAGAGAAGGAACGTTAGTGCTATGGGTCGGTAGGAGGTGGGTGACGAACATTCGCCCTTTTTAGGGACGGGCTGGACAAATGCAGTTTTCTACTTACTCGGAAAGAGCCCTGAAGTGTAGGACAGATGGAAAAGCTTACGCAGTGGTTTTGCCAGCGTAGAAGAACACCTCTTCAGAAGAACAGGGAGTATACCATCCGGGCAAGCGGATGTATGTTTAGATCTTTAAATACTCTTGCTACTGTACGAGTGCGAAAATGGATTTGCCCCATGGAGAAATTCACGCTCTCAAGTACAGGCGGGACAAAGTGCTATCTGGCAGCGTTGAGCTAGCTGCACAGTGTGCAGCAAGCAGATTAGCTTTGTCCAAAGAGCTGACACCTGGAATGTCATTGCAAATGAGCGTTGGGATCGAAGACGAGGCTGAAGTCCTTATGTTTTTAACGAAAGACCAAAAGCTTCTGCTACCCTTGAGGTATTGTAGAACTTTTTGCCTCAACTTTTGGTCAAAGGAAAATTTAACACGTCTTATTAATGCATTACAATCATTTCGAATCCGTTTGAACTTATTCCGGGCTTCCTCAGAAGGGTTGGCTTTATAGTCCCGGAAACTCAACTCTCTCATCCTGATAGCCTCTTTGCAGCTCAAGTCGTACCACGCGTTTGCCTTAGGCTTGATGCTCTTCACTCTGTGGGGAATGAAGGACCTCATGCCCAGCGAAATAATGTTTGTGATCGCATCAGCAGCGGCATCCACGTCACTATCGAGGAAGCATAGTGACCAGTTAAAATTCCTAAAGAAGTTGTTAAGTCCGCTCCAGTTGGCTTTCTCGTAAAGCCATACTGTTCTTTTCGGAATTTGTTCTCTAACTGTGTGGGAGGAGTACGAGAATTTGGCTGACACGACACAGTGGTCGGACGAGCCTAGAGGCGACAATATATCAATTGAATATTTTTCCGGATGAGAGGTGAGAAACAGATCCAAGGTGTTGGCGGTATGATCTGTATGTGATTTAAATGCAAAGCACGGCGAATGGGGTAACTGTATTCCAAACTAGAGGGGAAACGCTCTTCTAGAGTGGATAGAGCAGAACGGTATCGAGCTCAGCCTAGATTTGCTTGCAACTGATAGACCGTCTTTTCCTAGAAGCGGATCCTATCTGGATGTAATGCTTACAGACAGACGAATCACGATAGTGAACGTGGATCGACGCACAAGGAACTGTTCAACAGCGGTCGAGTACAACAGTGATCACCGTGGTCTCGCCGCGGTTATTCAGCTCCCGAATTAGCTGGAGGAACTGGAGGAATATGTCCAGACGTATCCTTATAACTATAATAAGGCACGTTGGCCACGTTTCTCTAAAGTCTTAACTAAAGAACTTCATTCGAGTGCAATCTTTCCACCAACGAACAGAAACCTGACAAACGAAGAGGTTGATAGGTAGCTCATACAAATGGGCGACACCATTAAACGAACTATGAAAAAGACTATTTCTAAGATGACACCAAATAATGCTGGAGACATCTACCGGAACGCGGAGATAGACGCACTTCACGTGCAAAAAAGTAAACTACTGTCAAGACTAAAACTCTTGTACAGACGGTTTACAGACCCGCAAAATATTGAAATACGGTCGTTGAAGTCGCAGATCAAGCTAGTTCAGCAATTACTTCGCCAACAATATAGACTAGCTATAAGCTTGTACTGGGATAGTAAGATTCGGGCTGTAAGGTCCAGCAACCCGAGCATGTTCCCACAAGTAAATAGAATCTTCCGGAGGAAAGGTTTAAACGACATCCAAACTGTCCAACTCAACAGAACGACAGATAACGCCAACTTACTAAGAACAGTAGACATCGATCCAGATGGGGCAGTACTTGACGACGACTTCTTTATAGTTGAAGATCCTCAGGAGAAGGTGAAAGTAATTGGAGCTATCTTTCAGGAAGTGTACAAATCACGACTTGGAAGACAGCTTAACAACTTCCAACTAAGTACCGAGATAAGTCAATGGCGATCCGAGAATCCTGGTTTCATCAGGTTCAGTGACGATCTTCTGCCAAATAATGCCGTCGCCAATGATGGAAACAATTCCATCCTTATTTCGAAGGATGAACTCCAGGGAATCCTGGTTTCATCAGGTTCAGTGACGATCTTCTGCCAAATAATGCCGTCGCCGATGATGAAAACAATTCCATTCTTATTTCGAAGGATAAACTAAAGGGTATCTTTAATTCATTGAGGAAGAACAAGTCAGTAGGAATCTATGGTATACCGAATATTGTTCTGCGCAATCTACCCTCCGAGGCTGTAGATGTATATACAACCCTGTTCAACAATGCGCTGAGTAATGCATATTACCCGGTGCATTGGAAAACAGCTGTGGTATAGCCCATTCCGAAAAGAGACAAAGATACTTCCATTTCAACAAATCTCCGGTCTATAAGTCTTCTTCCGTGCATAAGCAAGGTTTTTGAAAAGATTGTCATTAGAGCTCTAAAAGAATGGGTCGAGGAACGTCAAGTTATACCGGACAATCAATTCGGCCTTAAGGCGGGGCATGATACCATACATGCCGCATTCAAATTGGTATCCGACATTCAGTGGAACAAGAACAAGAACCAATGCACAGGTGCTTGCCTGATAGACATGGAAAAGGCGTTCGACACAGTTTGGTTAGAAGGTTTTTCCTCAAGTTAGTCAGACTAGGCATAGATAAGACACTGCTGTATACGATCTATGATATGGTTACAGGTAGGAAGTTTGTTGTGAAAAATGGCAACGTTACATCCACCTCAGTATTTCACATAAAAAATGGGTTGCAACAAGGGGCCGTTGGCTCACCGATCCTTTTCGCTATATTCACTAGCGATCTTATTGGTTCCATGCCGCACTTAATCGCGTACGCCGATAATCTGATAGCGTACAGATCAGACCCTAAAATTGAAGTCTATTCTCTTTAGTCACTATTCTCTTTAGAACTGACTACGGCAAACAGTCTGATCCTTGGGGCTTACTACCCAAATCCTATGTACCACGAGAAGGTGCGGCAAAACGGCTTCATTCCGCCCGAAGCATTTCTCTATCTAGACTCTAAACGGCTGATACAGAATACGGAAGGATGTCCTATCATCTTCCATGTCGTACGCAGAACAGTGGATAAGCGACTCAAATATGAAGCGGACGTCACTCGTAGCCACGAGAAACTCCTTCGGTTCAGTAGGGCGATCTCCGCCCGAGACAGGGTACAGTCTGCCAAAGAACGTCACTTTTATTGGTGGCTTCACCAAAACCAACCCCTGCCACAGATCGTAGTTAACCCCGGAAGTTGACCTTGTGGCCAGCTTACATAGTTCTTAAGACAAAAAAATAAAAAAAAAAAATTATATGCATTATACGCATTACGCGCAACATGGCATATTGAATATATATGTCACGCATATAAAGGTTATATACGCCATGATGCACATGTCTGTAATGAACGGGCATAGTTCAGTACTTCTTAGTAGTTTAAGTAGTTAGGTAGTTGTAAGAATTTTCTTTTTCTTTTATTTTTATCTATCAGTAAGTTAGATTTTAAACCATTCTTTGATTATGTTACCTAGTTTTAAGTATTTTCCTATGATTTATCCATCAATTATATTCAGTTCAATAAAAATGCACAAAAAATAATTACATGTTCTTGTTGAATGGTAGTTGTGAAGGAGATTCTGATGGCGAACTGACCTTTATCAGACGAACATCAAGTTCAATAATTGATTACTGTTTTGTTTCGGGAAACTGGCGCAAGCTTCTAGGCAGTTTTCAAGTAGGAAGCGAGATCTTCTCGGACCACATGCCCTTGGAAGTAACCCTTTATTGTACTGCTAGCGGAAACTATACCCGCATAAGACCCTTAAGACTTCTGCCGAGATTTATCTGGAATGACCTCGAAGCTTATGGAACTTTGCACACTGCGTTATACACCCAATATAGAAACTCTAACGGAAATAATAAATAAATCTATACCCCAACACATACAACATATAAACAAAAATGGTATGATTCAAATCAAAACGGCTGATGGAACCTTAACTTGACCTATAGTTAAATTATCACCACTGATGTACTACAACGATGAAGATCTTGATCGTTTAAAATAATGCTGTTTTTATTTTGCAACAAATTTTAGAATTTGTTCCAAAGTGTTGCATGCAACATTGCTGCGATACATCTCCGAATGTATAAGTTAATAAACTAAATATTTTATATAAGAGAGACAGATAGCAACTCAACTCATTTCTTAACTTCACATGTATTTATAATCAAACAAACAAAGAACGGAACTATAGAGACGATCTAGTTAATTTCTTAGAATCTAGAATGATGACACCTGCAGCTGGCGACTGCAACTTTTCTCTGGAATTTTGTGGCATCGATTGCACAATTGCATCAGGCTTGAAGTGCATCAGATCATGGAACTTTGCTGTTGGTGTTATGTAAGTTGATAATGATGTAGTATCTAATACTCAAAAGTATGCTACGTCATAGAATTTATTTATATCGCACTCTTCAAAATAATAGCATTTATTCTATTGTCACCTTTATTCTAATTACTTTTTCCCATGGTAAAAAAATATGATTCAGAAGCCTCATATTAATTGCACAACATCTTTAGTATATCAGTCATAAAATCCATAAACAACATAATAAAACAATGTATCTTTTCATTAAAAAGGTTTTGTTACCGGAAATGCAGCCGAACTTAAATTTGCAAAATAATAGCACCAGATTATTCTAAGGAGTATTTTCGAAGTGTCTTTTGATTTTTTTTTTTTTTTGTTAAAAACTAATTCTACACATATTATTGTAATTATTAAAAAATAATATAACAACAAAGTAAAATGGGTTGTTTTGTGCTTTGTACTCCCGATAAACGTGCCTTTATAAAAAAAAATAAGTTTTTTGGGTGTAAAACTTACAAATTTATAAGTGAAATTGTTGGGTTCTCAAATAAAATGATCGCAAATGCCAAAAAATACGTTCAAAACGATTAAAAAAGAGAAAAAAATCGAAAGCAACTCGCGCTGCTGAACGACAAACACTAAGACTGGCCAAACATTAGCCCGAACACTAGGGAAATAAAAGAGGATTTCAATTTATCCGTGGAGACATCAACAATAAGAAGAAGGCCGGTAAAGAAGAATTTACTTGTCAAAAATCAACCTTCTAAAATCAACTATATTTGCGAAGGAACAACTGAATTGGGAACCTTCTAAATGGCGCAATGTTTTATGGACAGACGAATTCAAAATAATTTTAATGTGCTATCAAGGAGTGTACTATCAAGACTTAAAAGCACGGCGGAGCAAAAATTAACGTATGGGGATGCTTTTCCTATTATGGTACTGGTCCTATTTCTTGGATAAAACCGATGATGACCGCCGGAGTTTACCATATGTCAGCATAATGAGAGAAACTATGCTTTCTCAGGCAGAGTAGAATACGTCGCTTAGATGGATTCTACAGTAAGACAATAGCCTCAAACATACGAAAAAATTGACCAACGAATTTTACCAAAACAATAGAGTTCAAGTTATTGAGTGGCCGCCTCAGTCTCCGTACCTGAATCCCATTGAAAACCTTTGGGTAGATGTTAAGAAAGCAAAACCCAAAAATACAAAGCAGGTATGGGATGTTGTGTAGGTTGCATGGAGGAATATCCCTTTTCAGCGATGTCAGGCCTTAATCGACTCCATGCTATGATGTTTGGACGCTATACTTAAAAATAAAGTTTATACAACCAAGTACTAAGCTAATAAAAAAATTAAAAAAAAAACTGTACTATTCCATTGGCATTTACTTCCTATTCATGAATTTTTGATTTTGGTGCTATTATTTTGCACACACCGAAATTCGGTGTCATTCCGGATAACGGGCCTTTTCTAAGTTCAGAATGCACTTTTTCCCCATCTTGTTAATGGGTTTTATTACTGATGGAATAAGGATGTTGTGCCATAAATATGATGTGTTAATATGACGGTAGGAAGAAGTTATTAACAAAATAGTGACAAAATTATAACACGGTATTACGTACGAGTTTCGTTCCATATATTCGGTATCGGGTGAAGCTGTGGTTATACGAGTATATATAAATTGACTTATTTATCAAGTAGTACTATTATTTTAGTGCATTCATGTAAAATTTCATATAAATGTGTTTTTAATTCACGTTATATCTCTAGTCAAATAGAATCATAATGGCAAAAGAGGCGATGATGGTGAAAATTAAGCATCGCACTGTAATTAAATTTCTCACTTAGCAAGGAAAGAGTCAACAAACTATTCACGAAGAGATAATGGCTATTTGCCAGGGTTCCGCACCTTCATTATCAACTGTGCGAAATTGGTCAAGTGAGAGAGGAAGAGAGGGCATTGAAGACGATCCCCGCTTCGGTGCCCCGGCTACTGCTTGTACTGGAGAAAGCATCAAATAAGTCGAAAAACTTGTTCTTGAGGATGCCCGAATAAAGGTGAAAATGATGGCAGAGATCACAAAGCTTTCAGCTGGTACCATACACACCATTCTTCATGAACATCTTAGAATTTCAAAGGTCAGTGCACAGTGGGTACCACGAATGCTCACAGCGCCTCAGAAAAAATTGAGAATCGCATGCTGTAGAGAGCTTTTGGAGATGTGTAGTGAGAACGCGGACGGTGTTATGGATCGTTTTGTTACCGGGGACGAAACATGGGTTCACCACTATGACCCTGAAAGTAAGCAAGAGTCCATGCAGTGGCATAAAAAAGGAACAGACCCCCCGAAGGAGTTCAAAATCACTCGATCTACCAGGAAGCTTATGGCCACAGTTATTTGGGACTCGAAGGGAATCATGCTCATTGAGTACAAAAAAGAAGGTGAAACCATCAACGCTACATTCTACATTTCCACTTTGCATTATTTTGCGGGAGGATATTGAAAAGAAAAGACGGTGTAAACTCGCAGCGGGTGTGTTGCGTCTTCTTGACAACGCACTGTTCACACGGCGCGAGTTTCCAAGGCTTCTACACGAGATTGTGGTTTCGAAAAAATCCTAGGTTCTTATGATGATGTTTGACTGATTTGACTTGTTTAATAATGGTTTGCATATGAACAATAACGTGAATAAAATGCCAAAGAATATAACCAGCCCATAGATGGTAAATTCTACTTGAACTTGTTGGATTTCCTTTGTATTGCTGACGTGCAATTCGTTGACCATTTCGAGTTTGTGTTATTCATTTTCAGTTGCAGGGGGTTGTAGTATAGCCGGAAGAATTTTATGTGTTGGTTTTTCTCTTGCAGTAAATTGTTAATTATCGATAGTGAGATTGGTATCGTTATATTTATTGAGAAACGTGCCATTAAGATTTTGACTCATATTTTCGGCATTGATGGTTCCGTTGAAGTTGTTCAGTATTATGATCCCAGATGTTATTTCCTTGACATAGATTCTGACTATTCATTAAGTTACAGTATGGTTTTCAAATTTTTAATAATTTCGCAATACATGTGGACTTTGTTAAGTTTAGAATATTCTTAGTCTTACAAACTGTTATTTATTATTATCAATTTCGTAAATTTCATTTTTATTTCGTATGATATTTTCATATTTCAGATCAAGAGCCATATTTCCCATTTTAATGGGTATTAACAATCATTTTTCATAATTCGTTCCTTTTGTCATTGCTATGCTTATAATATAAAGAAGTGAATTCATGTTAGTTACAATTTTAATTTCAGCAAAATTAAGTGCATCTTCGAGTGTCTAATGTATTTATGGCTAAGTCTATTTCTTCTTATGATAGAATAAATTAATTTATGATTCCCATCTTTGCCCAACTAATGGCATGATTTATATTTTGCAATTCTTCCTTAAACATTCTTATTTTATATTAAAGTTTATTTGTTATATTACTGTTGACATTATTATCTGTATTTAAAAAACTTAAGATATCATTATTTATATTGTTAGGTTGTTTAATGTATTGTTATGTATTCTATTGATAACGACTTTGTTATTATTATTTTAAACGAATTGTTCATTTTAATTTTAATGGTTACATGCGCAGGATTTAATGCAATCCATTTCCATGCAGATCCAATAAAATTAAGCAAACCCTTTACTTTCATGGGTTTTGGTTTGATGTGTAAAATTAAGTTTTTTATTTGCTCAACTTCGTGTGAAATTAATGGAAATAATGTATGGTTCGCGTGATATTCAGATTTAGAGTCAGGGTAATATCTTCAATAAATTTTTGATATTCGATATCAACATCGTGTATTATCTGAAGGTTTTCATAGTCTAATCTCTTATTTATTTTATTTATATTTAAAAAATTGTTTCAACGGGGATGTAATGCTTTATCGGTTTTCTTGGTTTGTTATGGTATTCTATGTCTGTTTGGTGTTTTGATTTAAGGATTTCAATGTTAGATGTGCGAATTTTTTGAAATTATTCGGAATTCAATCTGCGAATTCGTCTACCAGAGTGATTCTAAAAAAAAATAGTTATCAAGAAAATAAAAATTTTAAGCTACAATGTATCTGGTTTAATAAACAAAATTAATTTTGTTACATTTTTTAGTTATGTAAAACAGTTTTGATATTTTTGTATCATTTGAAACACATCTATTAGACAATAAAGAAATTAGATTTAAGAAAATATTCTCAAACTATGAACTAATCTGGGTTCTTGCCGTAAAAACTTCACATTTTGGGAGAAAAATTGGTGGAACACTATTCGGTTTGCGCGACGACCTCGAAGGTCTGTACAGGAGTATCTTTTTAAAAGCTGGTGAAAGGGATGCTATTAACTTAAAACTGAATACATTGGATGTAGTATTGATACCTATATACCTAAACTGTTATCATTGGCAGCGTGATTTCGAAAAGCTCTGCGATTCACTGAACTTCTTGGACTGTTCGAATATAATGCATATTGGAGATTTTAATGGCCGTGTAGGACTCTCGCAAAATAATTTTGCATCGGAATACATCGCCGTGGCGTAGTGGGTAGAGTGCGACGGTCACACGCCGAAGGATCTAGGTTCGATTCCCAGCTCAACACCAATTTTTCGAATTTTTCACGGCACAACCTCTTTCGAGCCGCTGACAACACTCAAAGAGACTTCTGTCGAGATTTATCTGGAATGACCGAATAATGGATTCGTATCAGCGAAACATGAACTCGAAGCTTATGGAATTTTGCACACTGCGTTATACACCCAATATAGAAACTCTAACGGAAATAATAAATAAATCTATACCGCAACAAAAAGATTTGAAAACACATACAATATAAACAAAAATGGTATAATTCTGATTGCGCAAGATACAAGTCCTTTAAATTCCTCAAACTTCTTAGATCGAACAACTACAATATTTCTAAAGCTCTCTATCAAGATGCCAACATAAAATATAAGCGCACTTGTTACTTAAAAACAGGAGCCTTTGAACAACAAAACATTACGCTCATAAACACCTGAAAATTTTCCGCTCAGTTCTGGAAAGCTGTCAAATACCTTAATGGATAGACGTCTAACATCTCTGTAACTCTTAAAGCCCCGCAACTCAGGAATTATTTTAATAAACTTCTTAATGCCCCATTAACCCCATCACTATTTCAATATGCAGCCCCTATGCTCTTAGACGAAAAATTAGATTCTGCATTTACCCTAGAAGAAGTCAAAGAAATAATAAGCAAATCAAAAACAAGTGAAGCACTTATGAATTAATGAATTTTCTAACAATCGAATTTAACCGAATATTCGACTCTGCTAATATCCCCGATATATTCAGTAAAGCAATAGCATAAAAAGGCGATTACAGGGACCCGATGAACTACAGAGGAATCACATTTTTAAACTCTTCTGTCAAGCTGTTTGCTTCATAAATTTACTAAAGATTGCATGAACGGGATCCAGAACATAACATCCTTAAGGAATTTTAAGCTGGATTTAGCAAAAGTTATTCTACAATCAACCAGATATTCTGCTTAAAAAACATTTCTGAAACATATAAGAGAAAGAAAAAAAGTTGCACGCCTTTTTTGTGGATTTTCAAACAGCGTTCGATTCAATACCACGTGAAGCTAAGTGCACTACTTTTTATACTATACATGAATGATATAACAGATGATGTCAAAGGTGGAATAAGATTCAACGATGTATCCATTCCCGTGCTGATGTATGCTGATGATATCGTCTTTCTGTGTGACACTATCCAAGGTATGCAATTAATGATAAACAGGATTTACGATTTCTGTAAAAGTTGGAATCTCACTATAAACCTTGGTAAATAAAAATGATGATATTCAGAAACGCAGGGGGATGCGTCTCATCTTTGGAAAAGTGGAATATAGACGGGGAAAAGATTGAGGTAGTATCCAGATACAAATACCTAGGTATCCTAACATCGTCCTCCTTAAATTTGAAACCACACTTTGAAGAAAAGTTAGCTGTTGCTAAAAGAGCTATCTGTTCGATTTGGCAACTTCAAAAATAAATATGTATCGAAAAATGCAAAACAAACTTTATTCCACTCAACCGCAGCTTCTATAATGCTCTACGGAGCTCAGGTATGGAATTACAAAGGCTATGATGCTGTGGAAAAATTCCTTCGCTTCTTCTTAAAGAACATCTTTTGGTTATCAAAATATACCCCCAATTATATGCTACATATTGAAACGGTAACTCCTCCGTTGCTCTTGTATACCCTCAATATACACATCAACTATATTTTAAAAATACTACAGATAAGCGAATGTAGATTACCAAACGTAGTTTTAAGAAGTATAATTAGAACAAACGGATACATTTGCGAGGAATGGAAAAAAACAGATTCTGAATGTGGTTTAAATCTCTTTACTGAGGCGGACAAGCCTCCTCATTTTTTTAGGAAAAAAATTTAACTCAGGTATGGAGAATTTCGGTAGACATACATATGACAAATAAGCCGAAGAAGCTGAATCTTCACTGTTTTAAAACTACTACAGCAAACTAAACAATTTTTTAAATTAAAAAACATACTTCGTTGACAGTCACTCAACCGACAAAATAAGCAAAATTTTTAAACTGAGAGGGGAACTCGTTCAGTTAAACTTTATCCCTCACAGACCAGATTTACCAATTCTTTGTAACCTATGTAACATGAGGAAGAGAGAAGGCATCTTATATTTTATTGGTTTTTGTCCGATTCTAAAAGAATTTCGACTAACAATTTTCGAAAAAATGTTTACACATATGAAGTAACGTGCATTTTAAATGGAGAAAAGGATGGGAGGCCTTATACGATTATTCAGTAGCAGCACTTCGTTATAGAAAACGTATCATAGATGGAGATTTTTAATGTAAAACTTAAATATGTAATTTTGTCAACCTGGTAGACGGCCATAGGCCAAACCATAAATGACTTAAGTTAAACTTTACATTGTAAAACATTTATTGAAAATAAAAGTCAAACTAACTACCTAACTAATTAACTATTCGTCCATAAAAGAGTTCAACAGGCTTTTTACCTGGGGTAGAATGTATTGAGAAATTGTTTTCATTTACTGAGCGTTCCCAGAGTTACTCAAATGTACGAGTAGATCCATCTGCTTTAAGGCATTTCATGATTTCAGACAATGTGGAACGGAATCGTTCCACTTGGCCATTTACTTCACTTTTGTATGGAGGTGTCGTATAGACTTTGACGCAAAAGGATAGTTAAATGTCCTTAAGGTATCTCTTAATATGTTCTATTAAACGAGATTCAATTATTCTTGCTTGAGCAAATTTGGTGAGCTTATCGAGTGCTGTAAGCACGAGGAATTTGTCTGTCGAGAATATGTCTATATGTTGAGTATGATTTGGGTCATTTGGGATAGGAGTAGGTTCGATAACTTGTCTGTTTGGATGTCGGCCATATTTATTAGCTTTGCATTATGTGCAACGCTTTACTAAACCTTTTATTTTATTGTTCATATGAGGGAAGTAATATTTTTGCAGAGTTTGAAGTGTGGTTTCTTCAGTGTTTTGTTGCGCTCTTTTATGTTAGGTAAGTATTATTTCTTCTTGACTGGTTTAATTTTCTATATCTTTCACAAAGATTTCAGTAAATCTAATTTTATAATTTTTAAAGTGCATAGGATAAATTCCAGGATTAATTTCCCATGACTTGTTCTTGTGCTGAGAATCCGTTAATAAAATTGGGGTTCATTGTATTTGCGCTAAACTATAATGTGTCTTGTTAAATTCGAGAAAGTGGGTTTACTTTTATAACTGTCTTCATTATCTAGTTTTAGATTTATTTGATTGCTTAAAACATTAATAACAGGTAGGAGATTCGACTAGTAAGTAGCAGTAATGAACGAAGTCCTTTTAGGCAACGGGACGGTGAGAGATTCACAATTGCCTTAACTTTAGCAGGATTAGTGCTCTCCTTTAAGGAATTCTGATTTGTCGAACTGTATCTTCTTATTTACTTTATTTAGGATCGTTAAGACCAATCTATGTTCTTTAGATGTTCGCCTTCGTATTCGCCAAAGACGATCATGTCATCTATATAGATATAGCAACGCTTGCCTATATGTTCCCTTAGGAAATCGTCCAATGTCCTTGGGAAGATTGAAGGAGCGTCCTTCAGACCAAACGGTAGTCTCAGAAACTTGTATTTTCCATTGTTAATGGAAAATTCAGTTTATCCAACATTTCGAGCCTTTAATGGAATTCAATGAAATCCGCTTTTCAAATGAATAATAATAAACAATTTATTCTTTCCTAATTGCGCTAAGACTTCAGTTATCTCTGGTATTGGATATTTATCTGAAATTGTATTCAGTTTCCTTTAATCAATAACCTTCCTTTAATCATTCTAAATTTTTCTGACATACAGGGGGAGTTGTATGGATTCTCTTACTTGAGATTCGACAACTTATTTTCGTGTTATAGGATACGGGCATGTTTATATTATTTACTGACTCAGATTTGTATTGTTTCAATGGAATTTTTGTGAACCCAAGAATAGTCATAAAACTATTGTCTGCGTGAATGATTGCTTTAAGTTGTTTTAGGGAATCGTTGCCTATGATGCCGTCGAATGACGTTAAATTTGAAAGAATAAAAAACGTAAGTTTATTCGAGCTGTTTTCCTCAAATGGATTGAAAAAGGAATGGTGAGTAATTTTTATCTTACCGTTAATAGAGTTCGCAAAAAATTATTTTTCGTTTGGTATTGAACTTTTTATACGTTCTTGATGAAAGACATTTTTATTGGAGTCTGTATCGATTTAAAATTTTAATACCTCTCCACTCTTCATTTTAAGTTCGACCTAAGGAAGTGAAGAGTTATTGAATCTAAAAAATAGATATTGTCTGGTTCTTCAGCTTGGTCAAGGAGGTAGATTTCTTCCTCTTCTGGATATTGGTAAATTTATCATCAATTCATTGTGTTATAAATTCTGTGAAATTTTTCTGCTGGTCTCGTGTGATGCTGTTGGGAATTTGTGGGGTTTCCACGTTTTACAGGAAAATGACATAGTTGATTGTCTGGATTGGATGGTTCTATCGACGTCCACTGGTTCGGGTGGAGGCTGAGGCCTAGGAATGTATTGTCCTGGATACCTATTTGGGTTTGCTCCGAATAGTGTCCTGTATTGGCATCTGTGTTAGTTTGCACCAAATTCTTACTTGTTTTGAAAAGACCGCTGTTGATTGTAGTTGGGTTTATACGGCTGCGGATCGTGAAATAATTTGGGATTCAATTTGAAATTGTTTTAATTTACCATTAGGAAAGGAACTTGATGTGTAATCGCAACCAAACGTCAAAAACAAGTAAAGCGCGACATAGAATTTAGCCGAGAGTTACAGCATCAAGCTCTCAGATTGCCGACATTCTATTTCATGTTGGCATTTTAGCTGGGGGTTCAGTCAACGAATTCACCCATTGCTATCAGGTGCGTTGCAAATGGTGCACTTTGAAACTTTCCTTTTAAGAATTTAACAGGTGAATACGAAAAATCAGCTCAATATTACAGGCAGTACATGGATTTCATTAACATTTTCTTCGCTTCTCTTAAAGCATTAGTAAAATCGTTTCCAAGTTGGTTTCCAGATTTAAATTTTACAGAATCATCACCATTTAATGACTTTAAGCGGGGAACATTAAATGTAAAACGAGTTTTTTAAGATCCACTGTTGATCTGACAACTAAGTTAATCATTAGTGATGACCCTGCTTACTTTTTATCTAGTTTAACCTTCTTTACACATTGTATTTTTGGTAGACAACGTAAGTTATAAATAATAATAATAATTTTTGACGCGACAGTCCACAGGGGGACCAGGGCAAGGGCTTGCTCATCATCTACTCGTGTTCTGCGCGCTACTGTTCTTTCACGAGTAGAAGGGAACTACAGATTTTTCTTAGACAGTTATTAGTCTTTGAGTGATACCAGCATCTCAAAAGATGTGGTGCCGTGAAAATTTCAAGGTGTTCAGCCGGGAATCGAACCTAGACCCTTCGGCGCCTGAGCGTCGCACTCTACCCAATACGCCACGGTGGCCACAACGTAAGTTATGCGAACTAGAAATATAACGCAGTTGCAAGACAATATTGAAATTAACTGCTGGAGTCCCATAAGCCTGGTATGTTAATGGCTAGCGATTATAAGCTAAGCCTAAAACGCTAAACGCTAAGCCCTTAACTCAGTTATTCAAAGAGACCGCCGCTAGTTCACCCAAGGGTGTGGGGTTGCTCTCTTCATTAAAACAGGCATTCGCCATAAGGTCATGTATTGTGTTGAGGTGCGAAGTTTCGGTGTGCTTGAAATGTGTATTGTGTGCAATTTTCTCGAAAGCGGTATACTGGTGCATATACCGCTACCAGATGCACTGCGGTCCACAGATTTCATTTAAGAACTAGAAACTATCATTCAAAAACTCCGTTTGTGCGGAGAGGATAACTACATTGTGGTTGATGCAGCACTTTCTTGAGTTCAAGCTGAATTTTTTTGCAACCGATATTCCGTCTTTTCCCCGAAATGGGTCTTATATCGATCTAATGCTAATTGACAGACAACTTATATTACAGGATATAAACAGACAATTTAGGAAATACTTAAAAATGGCGGAGTACAACAGTGATCACTGATGAGTTGGTGGAGCTGAAGGAATTTTCGAAAGTGCACCCTTCAAATTATTGTAAGTCTCGGTCGCCCAGTTTTTTCAGAGTTTTATCCAGAGAAATGCGTTCGAATGACTTGACGCCACCCTCGAATAGAAACCTAACTCACGAAGAGGTTGGCAGAAACCTAACGAACCTCATACTAACGATAAAACGAACCATGGACACAACGATTACTAAGGTATCGCCGAACATAGATGCCGACAATTATCGGAATAGTACAATCGATGCACTGCACGTAAAAGCAACCTGCTGTCGAGAATCGAGACATTTTCAATAGTCTGAAGGACCAAAAGTCCACCGCAATAAACGGAATACCGAATATTGTGTTGCGTCATCTCCCCGAAAAGGCAATAAAGATCAACAATGCACATTACTCGGAGCATTATCAGACGGCTATAGTGCAACCTATTCCCAAAGAGGCAAGGATTCCTCGTTTTCAAAAAATCTTCGGTCGATAAGTTTTCTTCTTTGCATAAGCCAGGTTTTCTAAAGGATTGTCGATAGGGTCCAGATACAGTGAACTGAGGACAAACAAATAATACATATTAACCAACTTGGATTAATTCGGAGCATGATACTGTACATGCCGCGTCAAAAGAGGTATATTACACACAGTGGAACAGACTTGGAAACGGCATTCGACATCGTCTGGTTAGAGGGACTCTTCCTTAAGTTAACGATGTGGGGTATTAGCAAAGAACTACTTTACATGATCTACTTACACGTTTTAGCAAAGAACTACTTTACACGATCTACAATACGCCCAGAGGTAGAAAGAAAGTTGTTAGGAGTGGTGACGAGGTTTCTGATAATGTTTTTTATATTAAAAATGAGCTCCAGCGGTGTGCGGTGAACTCACCAAATCTTTTAACTGTCTTCACTAGTGAAATAACTGGCTTCATGCGGAACCTGATCGCGTGTGCTGACGATTGGATTGCTTCGAAGTTTGAAGTCATTAATATCCTGCAATGTGACTTCGAGAAAATCCTGGGATTTTGTGACGACAGGAAATGGGGAGGCAATTCAAGGTCTGAACGGCACCCTAACCAAATGCTTTGAACTGACTCCCCCTGCAGACCACCTGTTTCACGATGGAATAGGTTACTCAAGACCAATCTTGAAAAGTCCTGGAACATTTTCCTTTCAACTGGCCCAAAACCAAGAGAGACCCTCGAAACTGGGGATGAGATGGAAAAACATCACCCGCCGAGGCTGGTATGTATTATTGCTTGTGGAAGCAGATGATGCAATCCAGTATGGCGTCGTGTCTATCGGTACCAATAGTATATACGCAGCTCTGTTGCAAAGTGGCATAGACCACTTTTACCGGCTCTGAAAAGTATTTTCACTGCCAGCCTTATGTCGGCATATCTTCTAAACTCCTGGAGCACAGTTAGGGTAGCCTTCACGCCAAAAATTGGTAAAGGGTATTACTCTCTCGCCAGAAGCTTTGGGCCTATTAGTTTTACTTTCTTCGTGTTGAAAACTTGGAGAGGCTGGTAAAACTGCATCTGCGCAAATTTGCTTTGCGATTACACCCTCTATCTCTGGTGCAATATGCTTATCAGGGGCTGCCCGCTAATTGGTGTCTTATCTTCTTTCCTATGGTGCATATTAGTCGACTCTTTGCTTGTCGCCTTCAATAGATCTAACACCTACACCCAGGCTTACGCGAATGATGTAACCGCATTGGTTTCCAGACCATGTCTTGCGGCCATATGTGCAAGTGAACAGGCTGTCAATCCAAAGAATTCCATTACCTCTGTCAAACATCACCGTAGTCTACTGTTCTCATCCCTGTAACCTATAAACAAAAGAAAAGGCCAAAGCAACAAACAAAAGATATTTGAAAACTGACACACACACACCAAGTGCAAAGTGCGTGCAATCGTATATATTAAATAAACGTTGGCAGACCTCCGTACCATATAGACGTGCAAAGACTTCGGAAAATCCAGTGCAGTGCGATTCTAGTGTGTATATTGATACCGATTTTCAATAAGGGCACTAGCCTAGTGACAGTGTAACTAACCGCTAATCGCACTAGCCTAGTGACAGTGTAACTAACCGCTAATCGAAGGGTCCCGGGTTCGAATCCCGTGGGTACCAAACGAAACTGTTTTATTATTTTATTATTAATTAAAGACACTAAGTGTGAGTAAAAGAACTAATGGAGAGTGATGAGCGACCCGAGCGCAGCAAATCGGGTGACTTTAAGAAACCGTTGCACAGTGGGGCAGAAATGGCCGTTTGACGGCGATATTTATAAGCTCTTTAGTTGAGTTAACCAAAATATATTTTTTTAAAGGATTTGGGTGTGCTGAATTCAAATCCGAAGTCAAAATAACTGTAGCTGCTAGGGTTTCCGAAAGAACCGTTATAACATTTTAAAAATGGTACTTGTTTGGTAGTTTTTGCGAAGTGAGGGGTTAGATTTACAAAATAAAGTAAACGATCATGGACTTATTATTTTTATTTATTCTGCAGTCAATTTAAAATAAAATTATATAATAAATTAACAGTTTATTTAGTTTTTAAATTACAATTTTGGAAGAACAGTATAAGTTTACTTTGAAACAATTTACAAAGTTGGAAAATCTGCAAATAAAATATTTTGTGTATCTGGGTTTTAAATAAAAGTAAATCATTTTATTTACATTTTCAAGATTTAATTTAAGAGTGTCTTGTCTAGATGTTTTTCGACTAAAATTCTCTCTATACATTTTAAAATCCTTATTGCTTGCTTCTAATGATTCCTCACTTAATTCACCAATTGATAACACACTCTGAGAAACTATTTCATGCCCATGTATCAATATCTTGTGAACTGAAGTACTCATATAATACCAAGGATACAGCGATACAAACAATCTCGCAGTTTAAAGGCAATAATTTTAAAATTTTGCCACATCTATAATAAATCCGGTGGATAAGCACTCCAAAATTATGTGAAATTTTTTTTTATCCGATTTACGTCTATACACGTTATTTCGCTTGATTTGCTATTCTTTCACGTTTTCTCCGATTACTCAATTGATCAAAACTTACCTGAGGACGTCCAGAGGGTTGTGCAAACATTGCGAAGTTTATTTTTTCTTAAAGCCAAATTGATTTGTTTTTTTTTTTTCAAACACCGACCTTGTGCGGTGGCTTTTGTTCCATGTAGATTTGAGTTCACTTTTGAAACTGGTTAACTCTTTCCTTAGCTCTTATACATGGTTTTCAGAGCAGTTTGTGTTTGTTATTAAAAATGTCTCAACATCTTCAATTCTTTTCTCAAAAGTCATAAATTTACTATTCAAAAATATTTCAAAGAGCTCCTGTCTTTCGCAAGAAAAAAATTGCATTTTAACACCCAATAGTTCAATATTTTCGACACTTATACTTGCACTTGTACTTGCACTTGCACTTTTGAAATTGTATCTATAATAATATGTGTAAAATAAGGTTTAAAGTCAAGAAATTGTAACTACTGGTGTACTTCTCGCAGAAGGCTCTTCAGAATAACGTGCCGGTATTATTTTGCGCAATTTAAAATAGGTTGCATTTTCGGTATTCGGATGTTTTTTTATGACAAGATGCATTTTTATTATTATGTTGTTTATTACTTTTATGACTAATGTAATAAAGATGTTGTGCAATGAACATGAAGCGCCTACCTGACGATGGGAAAAGTTATTAGCAAAATCAATAATCAACAACAGCAACAATCAATCAAATAGTTTAGGCAAACATCGGTGACTATTGACTTCGGTTTTCAGTAAAGAAATGATTAAGCTAAAAAAATTAAGTTAAAATTTAGCTCGATGTTTGCCTACTTTAAAAGTACCGTTATTTAAAACAACTTTTAGGTTCTTGTAATCCGCCATTTTTTTGGGCTAACGGTACTTTATAACCGAGTGAAAACTAATTGTAAAACTAATTGGAATTGTAAATTCAATCAAAACATTTGTTATAAACACTTGTTTTTAATGTACCAACTAAACAAAGTTGCCTCAAGTACTTTTGAATGAACGCAACTTCCCTGTTCTTACAACTTTGATGCCAAACGCTGAGTGATTAAGCTACTTATTGGGAAAAAAATTGCTAAGCCATATTATCAGCTAACCGGAAAGGTAACTTTTATTGTGATCGGTTACGTTTTTAAAAATCGACTTCTCGCCGCTCCTGCCATAGAGCTGCCCCATAGTGCGTTGGCTGCTGGGACATCAGGCCACCAAACGAGTGACGATAGCGAGCGTGCCGCTAGCCCAGCAAGCAGCAGAAGTGGCATGAAGAAGAGGAGGAAGAGAAAAGTTTAGTAAACAGCAAAATGGAAGCGCTCCAATGCGAGTCGGAGGGCAACGAGTGCCGGTACTCATATAAAGGGAGTGACAACTCCTTTTGGGTTGCTTGCTCATCATCTACTCGTGTTCTGCGCGCTACTGTTCTTTCACGAGTAGAAGGGAACTACAGATTTTTCTTAGACAGTTATTAGTCTTTGAGTGATACCAGCATCTCAAAAGATGTGGTGCCGTGAAAATTTCAAGGTGTTCAGCCGGGAATCGAACCTAGACCCTTCGGCGCCTGAGCGTCGCACTCTACCCAATACGCCACGGTGGCCACAACGTAAGTTATGCGAACTAGAAATATAACGCAGTTGCAAGACAATATTGAAATTAACTGCTGGAGTCCCATAAGCCTGGTATGTTAATGGCTAGCGATTATAAGCTAAGCCTAAAACGCTAAACGCTAAGCCCTTAACTCAGTTATTCAAAGAGACCGCCGCTAGTTCACCCAAGGGTGTGGGGTTGCTCTCTTCATTAAAACAGGCATTCGCCATAAGGTCATGTATTGTGTTGAGGTGCGAAGTTTCGGTGTGCTTGAAATGTGTATTGTGTGCAATTTTCTCGAAAGCGGTATACTGGTGCATATACCGCTACCAGATGCACTGCGGTCCACAGATTTCATTTAAGAACTAGAAACTATCATTCAAAAACTCCGTTTGTGCGGAGAGGATAACTACATTGTGGTTGATGCAGCACTTTCTTGAGTTCAAGCTGAATTTTTTTGCAACCGATATTCCGTCTTTTCCCCGAAATGGGTCTTATATCGATCTAATGCTAATTGACAGACAACTTATATTACAGGATATAAACAGACAATTTAGGAAATACTTAAAAATGGCGGAGTACAACAGTGATCACTGATGAGTTGGTGGAGCTGAAGGAATTTTCGAAAGTGCACCCTTCAAATTATTGTAAGTCTCGGTCGCCCAGTTTTTTCAGAGTTTTATCCAGAGAAATGCGTTCGAATGACTTGACGCCACCCTCGAATAGAAACCTAACTCACGAAGAGGTTGGCAGAAACCTAACGAACCTCATACTAACGATAAAACGAACCATGGACACAACGATTACTAAGGTATCGCCGAACATAGATGCCGACAATTATCGGAATAGTACAATCGATGCACTGCACGTAAAAGCAACCTGCTGTCGAGAATCGAGACATTTTCAATAGTCTGAAGGACCAAAAGTCCACCGCAATAAACGGAATACCGAATATTGTGTTGCGTCATCTCCCCGAAAAGGCAATAAAGATCAACAATGCACATTACTCGGAGCATTATCAGACGGCTATAGTGCAACCTATTCCCAAAGAGGCAAGGATTCCTCGTTTTCAAAAAATCTTCGGTCGATAAGTTTTCTTCTTTGCATAAGCCAGGTTTTCTAAAGGATTGTCGATAGGGTCCAGATACAGTGAACTGAGGACAAACAAATAATACATATTAACCAACTTGGATTAATTCGGAGCATGATACTGTACATGCCGCGTCAAAAGAGGTATATTACACACAGTGGAACAGACTTGGAAACGGCATTCGACATCGTCTGGTTAGAGGGACTCTTCCTTAAGTTAACGATGTGGGGTATTAGCAAAGAACTACTTTACATGATCTACTTACACGTTTTAGCAAAGAACTACTTTACACGATCTACAATACGCCCAGAGGTAGAAAGAAAGTTGTTAGGAGTGGTGACGAGGTTTCTGATAATGTTTTTTATATTAAAAATGAGCTCCAGCGGTGTGCGGTGAACTCACCAAATCTTTTAACTGTCTTCACTAGTGAAATAACTGGCTTCATGCGGAACCTGATCGCGTGTGCTGACGATTGGATTGCTTCGAAGTTTGAAGTCATTAATATCCTGCAATGTGACTTCGAGAAAATCCTGGGATTTTGTGACGACAGGAAATGGGGAGGCAATTCAAGGTCTGAACGGCACCCTAACCAAATGCTTTGAACTGACTCCCCCTGCAGACCACCTGTTTCACGATGGAATAGGTTACTCAAGACCAATCTTGAAAAGTCCTGGAACATTTTCCTTTCAACTGGCCCAAAACCAAGAGAGACCCTCGAAACTGGGGATGAGATGGAAAAACATCACCCGCCGAGGCTGGTATGTATTATTGCTTGTGGAAGCAGATGATGCAATCCAGTATGGCGTCGTGTCTATCGGTACCAATAGTATATACGCAGCTCTGTTGCAAAGTGGCATAGACCACTTTTACCGGCTCTGAAAAGTATTTTCACTGCCAGCCTTATGTCGGCATATCTTCTAAACTCCTGGAGCACAGTTAGGGTAGCCTTCACGCCAAAAATTGGTAAAGGGTATTACTCTCTCGCCAGAAGCTTTGGGCCTATTAGTTTTACTTTCTTCGTGTTGAAAACTTGGAGAGGCTGGTAAAACTGCATCTGCGCAAATTTGCTTTGCGATTACACCCTCTATCTCTGGTGCAATATGCTTATCAGGGGCTGCCCGCTAATTGGTGTCTTATCTTCTTTCCTATGGTGCATATTAGTCGACTCTTTGCTTGTCGCCTTCAATAGATCTAACACCTACACCCAGGCTTACGCGAATGATGTAACCGCATTGGTTTCCAGACCATGTCTTGCGGCCATATGTGCAAGTGAACAGGCTGTCAATCCAAAGAATTCCATTACCTCTGTCAAACATCACCGTAGTCTACTGTTCTCATCCCTGTAACCTATAAACAAAAGAAAAGGCCAAAGCAACAAACAAAAGATATTTGAAAACTGACACACACACACCAAGTGCAAAGTGCGTGCAATCGTATATATTAAATAAACGTTGGCAGACCTCCGTACCATATAGACGTGCAAAGACTTCGGAAAATCCAGTGCAGTGCGATTCTAGTGTGTATATTGATACCGATTTTCAATAAGGGCACTAGCCTAGTGACAGTGTAACTAACCGCTAATCGCACTAGCCTAGTGACAGTGTAACTAACCGCTAATCGAAGGGTCCCGGGTTCGAATCCCGTGGGTACCAAACGAAACTGTTTTATTATTTTATTATTAATTAAAGACACTAAGTGTGAGTAAAAGAACTAATGGAGAGTGATGAGCGACCCGAGCGCAGCAAATCGGGTGACTTTAAGAAACCGTTGCACAGTGGGGCAGAAATGGCCGTTTGACGGCGATATTTATAAGCTCTTTAGTTGAGTTAACCAAAATATATTTTTTTAAAGGATTTGGGTGTGCTGAATTCAAATCCGAAGTCAAAATAACTGTAGCTGCTAGGGTTTCCGAAAGAACCGTTATAACATTTTAAAAATGGTACTTGTTTGGTAGTTTTTGCGAAGTGAGGGGTTAGATTTACAAAATAAAGTAAACGATCATGGACTTATTATTTTTATTTATTCTGCAGTCAATTTAAAATAAAATTATATAATAAATTAACAGTTTATTTAGTTTTTAAATTACAATTTTGGAAGAACAGTATAAGTTTACTTTGAAACAATTTACAAAGTTGGAAAATCTGCAAATAAAATATTTTGTGTATCTGGGTTTTAAATAAAAGTAAATCATTTTATTTACATTTTCAAGATTTAATTTAAGAGTGTCTTGTCTAGATGTTTTTCGACTAAAATTCTCTCTATACATTTTAAAATCCTTATTGCTTGCTTCTAATGATTCCTCACTTAATTCACCAATTGATAACACACTCTGAGAAACTATTTCATGCCCATGTATCAATATCTTGTGAACTGAAGTACTCATATAATACCAAGGATACAGCGATACAAACAATCTCGCAGTTTAAAGGCAATAATTTTAAAATTTTGCCACATCTATAATAAATCCGGTGGATAAGCACTCCAAAATTATGTGAAATTTTTTTTTATCCGATTTACGTCTATACACGTTATTTCGCTTGATTTGCTATTCTTTCACGTTTTCTCCGATTACTCAATTGATCAAAACTTACCTGAGGACGTCCAGAGGGTTGTGCAAACATTGCGAAGTTTATTTTTTCTTAAAGCCAAATTGATTTGTTTTTTTTTTTTCAAACACCGACCTTGTGCGGTGGCTTTTGTTCCATGTAGATTTGAGTTCACTTTTGAAACTGGTTAACTCTTTCCTTAGCTCTTATACATGGTTTTCAGAGCAGTTTGTGTTTGTTATTAAAAATGTCTCAACATCTTCAATTCTTTTCTCAAAAGTCATAAATTTACTATTCAAAAATATTTCAAAGAGCTCCTGTCTTTCGCAAGAAAAAAATTGCATTTTAACACCCAATAGTTCAATATTTTCGACACTTATACTTGCACTTGTACTTGCACTTGCACTTTTGAAATTGTATCTATAATAATATGTGTAAAATAAGGTTTAAAGTCAAGAAATTGTAACTACTGGTGTACTTCTCGCAGAAGGCTCTTCAGAATAACGTGCCGGTATTATTTTGCGCAATTTAAAATAGGTTGCATTTTCGGTATTCGGATGTTTTTTTATGACAAGATGCATTTTTATTATTATGTTGTTTATTACTTTTATGACTAATGTAATAAAGATGTTGTGCAATGAACATGAAGCGCCTACCTGACGATGGGAAAAGTTATTAGCAAAATCAATAATCAACAACAGCAACAATCAATCAAATAGTTTAGGCAAACATCGGTGACTATTGACTTCGGTTTTCAGTAAAGAAATGATTAAGCTAAAAAAATTAAGTTAAAATTTAGCTCGATGTTTGCCTACTTTAAAAGTACCGTTATTTAAAACAACTTTTAGGTTCTTGTAATCCGCCATTTTTTTGGGCTAACGGTACTTTATAACCGAGTGAAAACTAATTGTAAAACTAATTGGAATTGTAAATTCAATCAAAACATTTGTTATAAACACTTGTTTTTAATGTACCAACTAAACAAAGTTGCCTCAAGTACTTTTGAATGAACGCAACTTCCCTGTTCTTACAACTTTGATGCCAAACGCTGAGTGATTAAGCTACTTATTGGGAAAAAAATTGCTAAGCCATATTATCAGCTAACCGGAAAGGTAACTTTTATTGTGATCGGTTACGTTTTTAAAAATCGACTTCTCGCCGCTCCTGCCATAGAGCTGCCCCATAGTGCGTTGGCTGCTGGGACATCAGGCCACCAAACGAGTGACGATAGCGAGCGTGCCGCTAGCCCAGCAAGCAGCAGAAGTGGCATGAAGAAGAGGAGGAAGAGAAAAGTTTAGTAAACAGCAAAATGGAAGCGCTCCAATGCGAGTCGGAGGGCAACGAGTGCCGGTACTCATATAAAGGGAGTGACAACTCCTTTTGGGTAATGAAGAACAGGCAAAACTCGAGGCCTACATATCGAAGCTTCGAGCTCAACCAGATGCCCGAAAAGCTGCTGAAAAAGAATGAGCAGCAGAAGAAAAAATTACAACAGCTGCAGCAAAATAGACAGCAGCTGAGGGCACAGAGGCAGAAGCAACAGCAGGAAAATGAACCACTGCCGTCAACCTCCCAGGTGGCAGAACGCCTGCAGCAGCTACAACAGCATCAACAAAAACAACAACAGCAAAGTACAGCCAGGAGGACTACCAAGACATCCAAGATGGCGCAACAGCAGCAGCAACAAAAACAACATCAGCAACAGCAGCACCAACAAAAGAAGAACCAACAGCAGCAACAGCAGAGCCCCAAAGTGAACAAGCGAAGCCCCCCCCCCCATAAATGTCTTCGGCATGGAGACATCAAAACTTAAAAAACTATGTGAGTTGGCCGTAGCGATTAACACTTACTACATTAAATATAAGACTCCTCTTAGTTCAACGGTCCAATGCTTATAAAAGGACTCGTATGACACTTTGCTAGAGAAGTTGGTGGCGTCGAATGCCAAATTCTGGACATACCCTGGAGAGAGGCCACAGACACTGCTCCTCATGGGTATAGATCCTTCAGCTGACCGGAAAGAGGTCCTTGAAGAGCTGCGCCAAGTCGAGAGCGACAAGCTTCACTTCGTAGGGCCCAAGCCATTCACCGCCACCGCCACATTCACCACGGGTGGAAAATGGAAAAAGAAGGCACATCCCTTCTTCTTAGTTCAAGTCACCCATAACAAAAAATCGATAGCCTACGGAAAATCCGTTGCATAGGTGGTCTAAGTGTTGTATCAGATCCAATTACGTACTTCAATGTGCGAATTGTAGAAGGCTGGGGCACGTGGCGGCGAACTGCCATATGGAGTTCCGCTGTGCACGTTGTACATCGCGGATGAAGTCGAGGATAAGTCTCTCCTCAAATGCGTACTATGCTATGTCCAAGAGCCAAAGAACTCCAGCAGAGAATGTAGTTGGAAAGGAACACAAAGAAGGTAGAAGCCAGGCCAGAGGCCCGTGCTTTGGCCACCACTGTTACGCGGAACATCTCCTACGCCCAAGTGGCGTCAGGTAGTGGATCAGCACAATAGACAGCGCCGAAGATGGCCTCAGTCCCAGTGACCAGGCTACCAGAGGCAGAACCCTCAATAAGGGATGTTATGTCCACCATCCAGTTGATGCAAGCGCATCACCTTCCACAACAGCTTCCTTGCGCAGTCGGCTCGAGTAGACTTCCTCTACTCGCAGCTGCCTGTGAACCAACGCGAGCAGATATAATGGGCTCACGCGAGGCTAGAACACTTAAGATCCTAGCAGTGAATGTAAATTCGCTGATTAGGATCGAACGAAAACTAACGCTTTCCAATTTGCTACAAACCCACAATCCTGATATGCTGATGGCTAGCGAAACCAAGCTAAACCAGAGGCGCAAGGTAGCGGGGTGGCTCTCCTCATTAGAAAAAACTTAAGACATGAGGTTGTGTATAGCGATAAAGTACGAAGATTTGGTGTGCTGGAGGCAGCCATCGCGCGAGTTATGTTAGAGATAACAGACAGGCAAGACACAAGAATGATAGAAAAAGAGATTGCGCAATAGAGTGTTCAATTTTCTTTCGTTCTGCGCAGCTTATGTCTCACGAGACTTCTGGTTTGACAGCTTTGTTATTGTTTAATATCTTCATACAAATTGAAGCAGGAAAAGTTATTAGTTGATTTTTTTTTCTAATATTATTCACGTTTTAAGAACTTTTTAATATAAAATATGTTTTAAGTGTATATTCAATTGAGTTAATTTAGCCATCCAATTACTTTACGAGCTATTAAGTCAAACATTTTGCATGCAGAGTGGAAAAAACTTTCACAGAGTTTCGTAAAGCAATAATCATAATTGTGTAAAGTTTTAGAATTGCCATTTATAAATCAGTTTAACTAAATTTTATTATTGCATGTTTTATTTCCAAAAGACAACAAGTTATTGAAATAAAAGACTAGATTTAAATTTTGAACTAGTGGACAATTTTATTATATTTTCCTTTTTTCTGAATTGAAACTCTGTAATTTCTTTGTTTAGTTTCCTTATCCTAAAATACATTCGTGTTCTAAAATAAAGTTTTTTTATTTTCTCCTCACATTTTTCGTCAATTCCAAATGTGTCTTAAGATATTCGGGGGAAATAAAGAGGTCATCCCCATTCACACTTTCGAAAATTTCATCGAGTTACTTCATGTGAACCATTAGTGCAGATATGGGTTTATCCAGGCCTCCTTCTTTGAGATGGTTAACCCACGTAAAAGTCGTGTCCTTATTTTGAAGAACACGTATGTCGGGAATTTCATCCCCCAACTTATGACAAATGTACCCAGCCAGATTTTCAAGCCCATCGTGAGCTAAAGACTCCAATTCATTGTCAACCTGGCTGTAGACATCAGTGCTCGGAGGATTTATAGTTATACTCATAACATATTTAACATATTTATATATTTGAGATATGTATGTAGATAAAACCTTACTTGTAAGAGTCCATTCGGAAACTAAGTCAGGCGTGTCATCCGAAGCAACTGTTTGGTCACCTAAATGCCCTAAACTGGCGGCTCTTGTTATTGCCTGAGCTATCGTGTGAGAAAAAAGTTTTGTAGCCATTTTAACTTTCTGTCTTTCAGCTGCAATATCGTTTAAATGGCCTGCCGATATCTTATGGGTGATTGACAATTCAGACGCTGTGCATGTTAGAAACTTAAGGATTATGTTTTTTTTTACTTCCTTTCCATTTATTTTAAACCCTTGGTTAATAATGATTCCGAAGGAGCTTAAGCAAATATCAACGCCACTGGTTTCTCCGCTAGTAGCTCTGCAACCATTCATGTATTGCCTTTGAATTCATTCTGACGTTCTGCAATTATCCTTTCTCCTGCATAAGTGAATCCACTGCTTCCGTCGGAAGTTGTGTTTTGGAACCGAATAAAACCATACATTCGGTTTTCCTCTGTTGTTGTTTGCATTGCAGCCAAACACAGCACACCTCATTTTCGAAAATTTCTCTTTATTTAATTGTTAATAAATTACAAAATATTTTTCTTTTAATTTTTTTAAATAAACGCGCGGAAATCGCAGTCAAACCTGACACCCGTAAATAAAAAGTAAACATCCGTTGTCTCAGCCTATGTCATCAAAAATTGACAGAAGGTGACAGACATGCGCAATGCGTAATCTATATTTCTATCATTCTTGGGCAACACACATGTCAACCACATGACAACGGAATACCCTCGCTCTCAACAAACGTACCAAGTATCCTTCTGAGAAGAGAAGATTAAGAAAAACCAAACGGACACTCCAGGTACTCTTCCAACCCAAACAAACAATAAATGACTCAGGCAGATAACACTCGTTATTAATGAGTAGGTGCCATAAAAAAGGGATCGATACTTCATATCAATCTTGCATAGTATATAAGAACATTTTGTTTCTCTTTTTCGGGCAGACTTAATTAACTCGTAGACGAATACTACACGTTATTTAGCTCATAAGCAATTTTAATAATAAACGTATATTATTTTTAAAATACAAGACTTAGTAATTTATTTGGCGCAGTCGGTAGGATATTCCTCAGATCTATACCCGCATATTGTAGTGAGAGAAAATATCCAGTGATCAAGTTAAATTTTATATTAACTTGCAACCTAAAAATTAAAATCAGTGAAAGTGTTAAAGTGTACAGGAGTGAATAATTAGTAACCCAATACACGAAATCCATAGAGGAAATTGACGCACCGGATCGTAACAGTTCAAGGAAATAAAAACCTTCGAACAACTCGACCAATCACCGATTTTACCCGTTCTCAAAACAGAGAAACAGAAAGCCAACGGAAATGGCGCATCCAGCAGCAGCAGCGGTAGCAGACCAGACTATTACTCTAGGGAGACTAAAGAAAGGCCCCATATACTCCGGAAAACCCGAGGAAGACGTAATTGCATTCATAGAGTACATCGATTATGTTTACGAACACATAACGGAAGGAAACAGAACGATAGCGACCCTCATCAATAATGTCAATAATAATAATTATAATCCAAGACCTCAGTATATGCAAAATAATGATCAATTTCATCAAAGAAGTAACGTAGACATGAATAGTAATCAGATTAGGACAAATAATAATAATATACTTAGAAATAATTATCAATATAGACCACCTTATAATCATCATAGGCAGAATAACTATAATAATCCTAGAACTAGTCATTAAGTTTTAGTTTAGTTTATACTGCATTTTTATTTACTTAATTCAGTTTCTTACATGCTAGACAAAAATACTTAAAACTAGCTTAACAAAGTAATCTACTGATCTTAATTCTAACTTACTGACTCTTCATGAGTACTCTAAGCTAATCTAGGGTTTTATCTTTTGCCTTTCGGCTTCATATTTTATTTTATTATTTTAATAAGTACTTAAACCTACATTCATATATTTAATGAATTTATCCAAGAAAATTGTAAAAAACTCGGATTTACATTTTTTATTCTTAACCTAACTTATTAAACTATTAACCTAACTACATACCTAAAAAATAAAAAACTATACACCTAAACTTATGACTATATATAATATATAGACATTAACTTAACTCTGTACAGCTACTATAAATTATTTTAACTATGTCCGTATAGGTTTACGGACGCGTGCATCAGGGCGTATGTGTTAATTATATGCTTAACATATATATTCAATACGCCGTGGTGCACCTTTTTTTTATTTTATTTTTTTTTCATTTTTATGTTTTTTATTTTTTTTGCTTTTTGTCTATAAAATGCCTTGAAACTACCTTAACCTACGTGAGTTGGCTTTACTACCCCAACTACCCCGTCATATGCTTTAAGAAGTTAGCGGCACCGAAGGCTGATTGTGGTGCAGCCACCAATAAAAAAGCCGTTCCTTTGCAGATACTGCTCTGTCGCGGGCCGAAATCGCTCTACTGAACCGTAGGAGTTCCTCGTGGCTGCGAGCGACGTCCGGCTCGTATTGAAGTCGCCTTTCCACTGTTCGGCGTACGACATGGAAGATGATGGGGCAGCCTTCCCTATCTTCAATCAGGCCTTTAGTGTCCAAGTAGAGGAAAGCTTCAGGTGGAATGAAGCCATTAAGACGCACCCGTTCATGGTACATTTCATTTGGGTAGTAAGCCCCAAAGATCAGACTATTGGTTGAAGCCATGGCTCGGGCAGTGTGACTACGAATCAACTTAATAATAAAATTATCTATCCTCATAAGGTTTGCCTCGTTGTACAGAACCTCATTGGGGTAGAATTTCTTGTACTGAGATTCTGGTGTTCGATATAAATGAAGACAGGCTCGAAGGCACCGCCTCTCGAACACCCTCATCTTTTCCATCTGGGAAGGACTCACGTTGAACCACATAGGACAACCATATACCATGATTGGCCGGATAAGGGCCATGTAGCAGATTACCTTCACTCTGGTGTCAAGTTGACTGCTGTAAAACAGTCCTCTTGCCATAGCGAAGGCATTCTTGGCCCTGGTCAGAGCAGTATCTACATGGATATCACCATATAAATACTGGTCCAACCAGATGCCTGGATATCTTACTACACTTTTCACGGCCAATGGCCGTCCCAGTGGGTCAACTATGCCGAACTTGCGCCAGTTCATTTTCGTGTCCCTTGAGGCTCTGGACAACGGAGTTCTGAAAAGGATAGTTTCACACTTCTGGTAGTTGATTTTCAACTTCCAGTCGTCGCAAAATCGTTGAATCGCATCGAAGTCACTCTGCAACAAACCGTTTATTTCTTCTACCTTCGGACTTGATCTGTACGCGATTAAATCATCGGCAAACGCTATTATGTTAGGCATAGAACCTATAAGATCGCTAATGAATATAGTGAACAAGATCGGCGAACCCACCGCCCCTTGTTGCAACCCATTTTTTATATGAAACACAGTGGTGGAAATTTCATTGCCATTTTTCACAACGAACTTCCTACCTGTTACCATGTCATAGATCATATATAGCAATGTTTTATGAACGCCAAGCCTGACCAACTTGAGGAAGAGTCCTTCTAACCTTACGGTGTCGAAAGCTTTTTCCATGTCGATCAAGCAGGCCCCTGTGCACTGTGTTTTATTTCTATTCCACTGAATGTCGGAAACCAATTTAGACGCGGCATGAATGGTGTCGTGCCCCGCCCTGAAGCCAAATTGGTTCTCCGGTATTGATTGTTTTTCCTCAACCCATTCTTTCAGAGCTCTAATGACTATCTTCTCGAATACCTTGCTTATGCACGGAAGAAGACTTATAGAACGGAGATTCGTCGGGATGGAGGTTTCTTTGCCCCGTTTCGGGATGGGCTGTACCATAGCTGTTTTCCAATGCGCCGGGTAATATGCAGTACTCAGCGCATTGTTGAACAGAGTTGTGTATACGTCCACCGCCTCAGAGGGTAGATGGCGCAAAACAATTTTTGGTATTCCATCTATTCCCACTGACTTCTTCTTCTTCAGTGAGTTGAGGATACCTTGGAGATCGTCTTTAGAAATAAGGATGGAGTTGTTTCCATCATCGGCGACGACATTGTTTGCCGGAAGATCGTCACAGAACCTGGTGAAACCAGGGTTCTCGGATCGCCATTGACTTATTTCATTGCGAAGAGAGACATGGTTTAGCAAGGCTCTGTTTTCCAGGTCGTGATTCGGACTATGACTTTCGTTGACCGTATAAACTTTCTGGAAAACAGCCCCAATTGCTCTAACTTTCTCCTGAGGATCCTCAACTACGAAATAGTCGTTGTCAAGAACAGCCCTATCTGGATCGATGCCAACTGACGTAAGTAGGTTCGCGTTGTCTGTTGTTCTGTCAAGTCGTACGCTCTGAATGTCGTTATGGTCTTTCCTCTGAAAGATTTTATTTACTTGCGGGAACATGCTCGGGTTGTTGGATCTTACAGCCCGAATCTTGTTGCCCCAGTGCAAGCTTACAGCTAGTCTGTAATTATGTTTGATTAACTGTTGGAGTACTTTGATCTCTGACTTCAGACAGCGAATCTCCGCATTCTGTGGATCTGTAAATCTCCTGTACAAGAGTTTAAGCCTTGACAGGAGTCTACTTTTCTTCACGTGAAGTGCATCGATGGTAGCATTCCGATAAATGTCGCCATCATCGGTCTGTGCTACCTTCGGAATAGTTTTGTCCATTGTTCGTTTTATAACTTCGCCCATTTGTGTGAGGTACCCATCAACCTCTTCGTTCGTTAGGTTTCTGTTCGTCGGAGGATTAATCGCACTCGAACTTATTTCTCTGGCTAAGGTTCTAGAGAAACGTGGCCATCGCGCCTTATTGTAATTATAAGGATGCGTTTGGACATATTCCTCCAGTTCCTCCAGCTTATTCGGGAGCTGTATTACCGTGGCGAGACCACAGTGATCACTGTCGTACTCGACCGTAGTTAAACAGTTCCTCGTGTGTCGATCCACGTTTAGTAACGTAAGTCGTCTGTCTATTATCATCACATCCAGATAGGACCCGCTTCTAGGAAAGGATGGTCTATCAGTTGCAAGCAGATCTAGCCTGAACTCGATATTGTTCTGCTCCATCCACTCTAAGAGAGCGCTTCCCCTCTCATTCGGAACAGTGTTACCCCAATCACCATGCTTAGCGTTCAAATCTCCGGCTAAAATATAGTAATTTTCTTCCGAATTTAATCGGAGGCTAGAAATGAGAGCCTCGAGCTCGGAGAGAAAGTTAGGGTTTCGAGGTTCTGATGCGTAAGCAGCGATCACGAACAGCTTCTTTCCACCTTAGAGAGAGATGCGTGCAATCGCTGCTTCTAGCACACTAAATCTACGCACATCATTGCTATATACAACCTTATGATAAATGTTACTTTTTATCAAGAGGGCGACACCGCCACCTCTAGTGGATTGGGGTCGGTCTCTTCTAATTATATGGTAATTTTTGTACCTGAGATTGCGCGTCGGGCTTAGCTTAGTTTCGCTAACCATCAGCACGTCAGGTTTGTGAGTTTGCAACAAATTAAAGAGCGATAGTTTTCGCTCGATCCTTATCAGCGAATTTACATTCACTGCTAGGATCTTAAGGGTTCTTACCTCGCGTGAGCCCATTATATCTGAGCGCGCATGTTTGCAGGCAGCTGAGAGAAGAGGAAATCTACTCTAGCCGTCTGCGTAAGGAAACTGGTCTGTAATTCGACCATCTGCTTCTGCAAGGCAATCATCTGCGCTTGCATCGACTGGATGGAAGACATTACATCCCTTATGGAGGGCTCAGCTTCAGATTGCCTGGCCATAGGAGCCGGGGCAACCTTCGGCACTGTCTGTTGTGCCGGTTGTCTGCCTGACACCATTTGGGCGTAGGAGATACCAGGCGTAACAGTAGTAGCTACAGCGCGGGCTACTGGCCTGGCTTCTACTTTTTTTTGTTCCTTACATCTTTTACTCTCTGACGGAGCTCTTTGATTCGCGGACACCCCAAATAGGTTGCGGGGTGTCCGTTTCCTCCGCAGAGTACACATTTGAGGAGCGTCTTATCCTCAACGTCATCAGTCCCTAAAGGGCATTCCCCTTTGTTGTGGCTGAAGGTGCATCGTGCGCAGCGGAACTCCATATTACAGTTCTCCGCAACGTGCCCCAGCCTTCTGCACCTCGCACATTGAAGTACGTGGTCAGTCTTATTTAATTTTTCCCACTTTACACACAGGCCACCTACGAAACAGATTTTTCGTAGGTTGTCGATTTTAGTGCTAGGGGATACCTGAACTAAGAAGAAGGGAAGCGCCTTCTTCTTCGCTTTCGCTGCCGCAGTGTTGAAAGGCTTAACCCCTACGAAATGGACCTCGTCGCTCTCAACTTGGCGCAGCTTGCCGAGGAGAACCTTCGGGTCAGTGGAGGGATTAATGCCTTTCAAAAGCAATGTCTGCGGCCTTTCCCTTCTCGGGGTGTAAGTATAAAAGTCAGCGTTAGATGCCGCTAACTTTTCTTTTAAAAATTTAAACCCGTCCATTGTTAGGCAATGGACGGTTTGAATTTGGAGAGTTTTATACTTAATATAAAAGTTGTTATTACCTAGGGCCAACTCGCATAGCGTCTCCAGTTCGTCGGTCCCCATGTCGAAAACGTTGATGGGTGGGCATCGCACTTTCCTTTTCTCCTGTTCGTTCTGTAGTTGTGGCTGTTGTTGGTTATGCTGATGATTTAACTGCTGTTGCTTTTTCTGCTGCTGTTGCTTTTGTTTTGGCTGCTGCTTATGATGTTGTTGCTGCTTGTTCACGTGAGCTGCCTTCAATACGGTAGCTCGCGTTTGTTTCGCCTGCTGCTGCTGATTTTGTTGTTGGCTCAGCTGCTTTTGAATTTGCTACAGCCGTTGCGCTTCTTTAGATGTGGACGGTATTGGCTCGTCCGGTTGTTTTGTTTTAAGCAGCTCTTGTTGCTTCCTAGCTTTGTCCTGCTGTTGTCTCTCCTGCAGTTCCCTGAGTTCACGTTGCTGCTGTTTTTGCTTGGCCGCTTTTTCTGCCGCTTTTCTGGCCGTTGATTGGTCGTTGAGGAATTTTATATGGGCGTTAAGCTTTGCCCGTTCCTCGTCGAGTTTCTTGAGTTTTTTTTAACTCTTCCCTAATTTCCTCTGCCTCATCATCGGCGTCCGAGGTTGCTAGCACTTGGAAGGAATTGTCACTTCCCCTGTACGAATATCGACATTCATTGCCCTCCGATTCGCATTGTAGGGCATCAATGTCGATTGCGGCTGTTGTAGATGCCGACTTTGTTGGTGTCTTTGGCGGTGTTTTTGTGGTCGCTACCGATCCGCCTTTATTCGGTGCGACCGCTTCGTCTTCTGACGTCATCCTTGTCGTCCGACGTTTGGTAAGATTGGACTGCGGCTGCAGCCTCTTCCTTCTCTTTTTTGTGTCCGTGTTACGGCTTGATAGACTAGCCTCACGGATGCTGCCGTCACTTGTCAGGTGGCCTGACGTCCCAGCCACCGGTGTTTTAAAATCACCCGATTTGCTGAGCTCGGGTCGCTCGTCACTCTCCATGTATTTCCCGCTCACACAGTGCTTGTTTAATTTTAATTAAAAAAATAAAACTATTTTTTTAAATCACACACTCCCGGGATTTGAACCTGGAATCCCTCGAGTCACCGTCACTGGCGCTCTACCACTAAGCTACCGATGTCACTTGAAATCTTGTGTTTATCGCTGCACTTAATCAATTCGCTTATTCGCTTACTTTTTTAGCCGAAACACGTGTTGACTCCACGGAGGTCTGTGAACGACTGAGACTAGTCATTAAAAACAAGAGCCCATGGACGCTAATAATGTAGACGTAGAACATCACGAGGTGAATTTTACTTTGATAGGGAAAACGAAACACTTCCCATAATAATTGCAACCATTAACAATAAAAAACTAAAAATTCTAATAGACACAGGTTCGACTACAAGTATACTGGATGAATCTGAATTATTAGAAATACCACGAAATCCTGTACGGATTCCAACTCAAATAAAAGTCGCTTATAATGCAACTAGTACTATTAAAGAAGAAATCATAACCAAAGTGCCTGTTGAATTCAACGAACATGAAGCAACAATGGCATGGAAGTTGATGAAAATAAAAAATAAAAAATTCGATGGAATAATAGGTCAAAACATATTAAAGCCAATCAAAGCAAATATAGATCTAAGAGAAAAATTTGTAGAAATAAATAATAGAAAAACTTATTTCGAAAATTATAGGAATAAAAATAAATGTCCGTATGAATTCGAAGAAATCCATATACTATTGTAACTCAACTGAAATGAGTCAATTAATTAGTGAGGACTTGAATTTAGAAGAGAAAAACATTTTAAATAAATTTATTGAAAAACATAAACACGTATTTTTTAAAGAAGGAGATAAATTAACATCTACCACTCAAGCCATGCACAATATTAGGACCCAATATGATAGTCCAATATTTAGCAAAATCTATCGTTATCTTAAAATACATGAACAAGAGACAGAAAAACAAGTTAAGGATTTATTAGCTCAGGGAATTATCAAGAAAAGTACCTCACCCTATAATGCACCTATTTGGGTAGTCCCAAAGAAGGAAGCCAATTCTGGAAAACAGAAGTGGCGTATGGTGATCGACTATCGCAAATTGAACGAGAAAACCGTCGAGTTCAAACATCCTATACCTAATATCGATGAAATATTGGACAAACTCGGAAGAGCCCAATATTTTTCGACGTTAGATCTTGCGAAAAAATTCCATCAGATTAAAATGGATCCGTCAGATACTGAGAAAACTGCTTTCTCAAATTTATGTGGACATTACGAGTGGTTACGTATGCCATTTGGATTAAAAAACGCCCCAGCCACCTTCCAAAGAATGATGAACGAAGTTTTAGACGAATTGATTAATAAAATCTGTGTAGTTTACTTAGACGATATTCTAATCTTCAGTACTTTTCTCGAAGAACACATTTGAATTTGAATTTGGTATTCCAGAGATTAAAGAAATATAACCTAAAAATACAAATCGATAAATGCAATTTTCTTAAAAGAGAAACCAAATTTGTAGGTCATATTATAACTGACAAGGGTATTAAACCTAATTCTGACAAAACAACAGTTATGCCACTGCCTACTACACAAAAGGAAATTAAATCTTTTCTGGGTATAACAGAGTATTACAGAAAATTTATAAAAGATTATGCAAAAATTGGCCAACCTATAACTAAATATCTTAAAAAAGATACGAAAATTGATAAATTTGATACAAGCTATGTAAAAGCACATCAGGAGCTCAAAAATGCACTTCAAACAGAACCTGTACTTGCATATCCTGATTTAAATGAAATATTCGTGTTAATGACAGATCCAACTATGCAATTGGTGCAGTATTATCTCAAAAAGGTCATTCAATAACGTACATTAGTAGAACACTCAATGAACATGAGAGAAACTACAGTACGACCGAGAAAGCAATTGTTTGGTCAGTAAGACATTTGCGACCTTAGTTATATGGTAGACGTTTTGAGTTAAAAACGGATCACCAACCCTTAAAATGACTTCAAATCAAAAACCTCTGCAAAGATATTTTACCTCGACTTCAGAGATGGGTATTTCAGCAGCAATAAGGTTGCAGACTTTCTCAGTAGAGGAATCACGAATAACGAAGAAATAAACGCTTTAGACTCTGTAGAACCAATGATCCATTCCCAACACGAAGAAGCAAATGACCACTTTCCGATAAAAGATACTTGCGTGAATATATATAATCAGCAAATAATCCTGACGATATTGATTCTTTAAAACAGAAAAATATAGAAGAGAAATGAATACCTCTAATAGAGAACAAAATAACGGGAATATATGTTAACACTGTAGTAAATGAAAGTAATTTTAATATACTACAACAAAAATTAATTACACTATACGGAAATATATACACAAAGCAACACTTTATTATAATAACTCGGTTCACTCAATAACAAAACATACCCCATATGAAATTCATAATGGTAATTTTGATAAAGAAAAAATATACCAACACGTTCATACAAACAAACTAAAAATTATCAATAAAAGGAACGAAAGCCGTGAAAATTACGAAGAACAAAGATACCAAGGCTTTGTCAAAAACTCTAGAACAGAACGACATAAAACTGAACCACGATATAAATTTAATAGATTAGAAGAACAACACCACAGCAACATACAGAAAGAAAGAAAATCTAAATCTAAAAACAGCGGTAATATAATCAAGGCAAACCCCAGTAACAGATACACTCAAACTTGAAAACAAACCACTGGAAACCACCCTTCAACTTCAAAAATACAAATAGTAGATAACACATTACCTAAATCAGAATAAAAGATAAAAGAGTTCATCAGTCGAATAGTGAACGCCAACCGAACAAGTCAAGAAATGAAGGTTGTAATTATATTTTTTGATCACTAGTTTAAGATACAAGTAGAAGAAGTTCATAATAGTGATGGCTATGCCATGATAAATTTAGACAAAATACAAATAGTGAATAAATTTAACTCAATAATACACATCATAAACTTAACTGAGATAAATTCTATATATAATACACTAGCTGAACAATGGATTTCGATAAAGAAATCAATGCCACCATCTAGTTATAATCAATCCAAATCGTTCACATTAATCCAAAAAGAATTAAAACTAGTCGAAAGTGAATTAAAAAGTATAAAAGGATACCAGAATAAAAGATCAAGAAGAGGACTTCTTAAACTTGGCGGACGAGTTTTTAAATTTATGTTTGGAACCATGGACGATAAAGATCAAAAAGAATTGGAAGAACAATTAGAAACAATTAAAGAAAAAAGTCATAACCTGATAACTAATAACAACAAACAGATAAAAATCAATAACCAGTTCCAAGAAGATATAAATATTTTGAAAAGTTTAATAATGGACGTCAATGCAGAGTTAAATTAAAATTTAATTGAGCAAAGAATTAATATCCTAGAATACCTGAGAAGATTAGACTCTTAAAAGAACTTATTGAAAAAATCCAACATATAATACTAGCTAGTAGATTGCAAATAATGTTAGAAAGTTTATTAACTTCAGAAGAAGTCGATGAGTCTGATGTTGAACTGTATAAGCTGAAGAAAATTAAATTATCCGTTGGAGAATTTCATGAAAATTTATTGATATTTGTAATCCAAATTCCTGACAAAATGTTAACATTTGATAAATATTTCCTTACTTCAATATCTAATAAAGACAATGAAGAATTAGATATTGAAAGTGAATTTTTGATAAGAGTAAATGGAAGTAACTATGTCTATACAGAAAATAAAGAAATAAGACATCTAAAACCACTTGTAAACTGCCTCAATAAAATTATAAAGTGAACCAAGAAAATAAATAAAAATAAAAATGTTATAATAGAATTAATGAAAGGAGCAGTACTTTCAATAAATAGTGATGTTAAAATAAATAATAATTGTGACGAAAGCAAATCGATTATAATCAAAAGAAATGCTTTGATCACTTTTGAAAACTGTACACTGGAAATTAATAATCCAACGTTTTCAAACAAATATGCAATTGTAAATCAACCAATCCCTATAGATGTAGAATACCCATATCACATAACCAGTGTAGAATTAAAACAAATCGATTTAAACATAAGTAATATCAATGAAATAGAAGAAAAATTCCATTCACACAAAAACATAAACTTTAGCATGCATGGAATAACTTTAATTATAATTATAATAATGTTAATTCTTCTTATATATTTGTTTCGGGAGAAACAAAAGATAAAGGAGGGAGGAGTTATGTTAGAGATAACAGACAGGCAACACACATGCCAACCACATGACAACGGAATACCCTCGCTCTCAACAAACGTACCAAGTATCCTTCTGAGAAGAGAAGATTAAGAAAAACCAAACGGACACTCCAGGTACTCTTCCAACCCAAACAAACAATAAATGACTCAGGCAGATAACACTCGTTATTTATGAGTAGGTGCCATAAAAAAGGGATCGATACTTCATATCGATCTTGCATAGTATATAAGAACATTTTGGTTCCCTTTTTCGGGCAGACTTAATTAACTCGTAGACGAATACTACACGTTATTTAGCTCATAAGCAATTTCAATAATAAAAGTATATTATTTTTAATATACAAGACTTATTAATTTATTTCGCGCATTCCTCTCCAAGGTGGAAAGAGATTGTTTGTGATTGCTGCCTATGCAGCAGATGCTCAATACTCTAATTTCCTTTCTGAGCTCGAAGCACTTTTCACAAGCCTTCGTTTAAGCTCGGAAGAAAACTATTATATTCTAGCCGGAGATTTGAACGCTAAGCACGGTGAATGGGGTAACAGTGCCACAAATGAAAGAGGAAATGCTCTCTTAGGTTGGATGGATCAAAACAATATTGAATTTAGGGTAGATTTGCGTGCAACCGATAGTCCATCTTTTCCCAGAAGCGGGTATTATCTCGATGTGATGCTCTTTGACAGACGACTAACGGTACTTGACGTGGAAAGACACATAAGAAACTTTTTAACTTCGGTCGAGTACGATAGTGATCACTGTGCTCTCGCCGCGGTTATACAGCTTCCGAATGAGCTGGAGGAGCTGAAAGAATATGTTCAATCGTATCGTTATAACTATAATAAGGCGCGTTGGGCACGTTTCACCAGAGCCCTTCCCAGAGAAATAAATTCGAGTGCGATCAATCCTCCTACGAACAGAAACCTTACGAACGAAGAGGTTGACGGGTACCTCAGACGTACAATGGACAGGACAATCCCAAAAGTGGTGCAAACCGACGATGACGACATCTATCTGAATACTTCCTTCGATGCACCTCACGTGCAAAAGAGTAGACTCCTGTCAAGGTTAAAACTCCTATACAGGCGGTTTACCGATCCGTTCGCTGAAATCGCAGACCAAAGTACTCCAACAGTCGATACGCCAAAACTATAGTATAGCTGTTAGCTTGCACTGGGGCAATAAGATTAGGGCTAAAAGATTCAATAACCCGAGCATGTTCCCGCAGGTAAATAAAATTTCCCGGAGGAAAGATCATAACGACACTTAAATCGTTCGACTGGACAGAACAACAGACAACGCAAGCCTACTGACGTCAGTTGGCATCGATCCAGTTGGGGCTGTGCTTGACAACAACTTCTTCGTAGTTGAGGATCCCCAGGAAAAGGTTAAAGCAATTGGTGCTGTGTTCCACGGCCTGGAACACTTAGCCTCGCTTAACCACGTTAATCTACGGAATGATAAAAGTCAATGGCGATCCGAGAATGCTGGCTTTACCAGATTCAATGACGATTTACTGGCAAACAATGTCCTTATTTCGAGAGATGAACTCCAGGGTATCTTCAACTCACTGAAGAAGAAGAAGTCAGTGGGAATTGATGGGATACCGAATATTGTTCTGCGCCATCTCCTTTTTGAGGCAGTGGATGTGTACACAACCTTGTTTAACAATGCGTTGAGTAATGCATATTACCCAGCGCATTGGAAGACAGCAGTGGTACAACCCATCCCGAAACGGGACAAAGATACCTCCATTCCGACAAATCTTCGGTCGATAAGTCCGATAGATAGTTATCAAGGCTCTGAAAGACTGGTTCGAGCAAAAACAAATTATTCCAGAAAACCAATTCGGCTTTAGGGCGGGACACGACACAATTCATGCCGCGTCGAAATTGGTTTCCGACATACAATGGAACAGAAACAAGACACAGTGCACAGGTGCCTGCCTGATTGACATGGAATAGGCGTTGGACACCGTATGGTTAGAAGGACTCTTCCTCAAATTGGTCAGGCTTGGCAAGAACAAAACATTGCTATATATGATCTATGACATGATAACAGGCAGGAAGTTCGTTGTGAAAAATGGCAACGTAACTTCCTCCACTGTTTTTCACATAAAAAATGGGTTGCAACAAGAGGCGGTTGGTTCGTCGATTCTTTTTACGATATTCACTAGTGACCTTATAGGTTCCATGCCTAATTGCGTTTGCCGATGATCTAATCGCACGCAGATCAGGTGCAGAGATTGAAGTCATAAATGGCCTGCTACAACGTGATTTCGACTTGATATATATAACAATATTGCGACGACTGGAAGTTGAAAATCAACTACCAGAAGTGCGAAACTATTCTTTTCAGAACCCCTTTTTCCAGAGCATCAAGGGGCACGGAAAGAAACTGGCGCAAGTTCAGCATACTGGACCCACAGGGGCAGCCATTTACTGTTAAAAGTGTGGTAAGATATCTTGGCATTTGGTTGGACCAGTTCCTGTATGGCGGTATCCATGCAGCAACAGTTTGGACCAGCGCTAAGAAAGCGTTCGCTATCGCAAGGGGCTGTTTTACAGCAGCCAACTTGATACCAGAGTGAAGGTGATCTGCTACATGGCCCTCATACGGCCAATTATGGTGTATGGTTGTCCTGTGTGGTTCAACGTGAGTCCTTCCCAGATGGAAAAGATGAGGGTGTTCGAGATACAGTGTCTTTGGGCCTGTCTCCGTTTATGTCGTACACCCGAATCCCAGTACAAAAAATTCTATCCCAATGAGGTTTTGTACAATGAGGCAAACCTGATCAGAATAGATAATTTTATTGTTAAATTGATTCGGGGTCACATAGCTCGAGCCATGACCTCAACCAACAGTCTGATCTTTGGGGCTTACTACCCTAATGAAATGTACCATGAGAAGGTACGTCTTAACGGCTTTATCCCACCTGAGGCGTTCCTCTGTTTGAACACGAAAGGCCTGATACAAGATAGGGAAGGCTGCCCTATCATCTTCCATGTCGCACGCCGAACAGTGAAAAGGCGACTTCAATACGAGCCGGACGTCGCTCGCAGCCACGAGGGTGTCTTACGGTTTAGTAGAGCGATCTCTGCCCGTGATAGAGCAGTCTCTGACAAAGAAGGGCTTTTCTTCTGGTGGCTGCATCAAAATCAGCCTTCGATGCCGCCAACTTCTCACACAGGACCAGGGTAGTTGACTCATTAAAGCCAACTTACGTAGTTTAAGGTAAATATAAGATATATTAGGAAAAAAAACACAAAATCCGAAAAAAATGACAAAACAAAAAAGCACAAAAAAACACTAAAAAAGGTGCACCACGGAGTATACGGTTTATATGTCAAGCATATAAAGAGCATATACTCCCTGGTGCACGCGTCCGTATTGCCTTATGGATATAGTTAGGCTTAGATTACCTAGTTGTAAGATATTTGTAAATATAGTTAAGTTTTATTAAGGATAAGTAAGTTAAGTTAGCAAGTATGTTCAAAACATTAAATAAGGAACGTCCAAGTTTTTGAATTTTCTTGGGCAACGAAAAACAAAAACACTAGACTTTTGAATTAATAAAAATACAGAAGATATCGAAAGGTAGAAAAAACAAACATAAATTAGCTTAGAGTACTTGTTTAGAGTCAGTAAGTTAGACATAAGATTAATATTTCAGAATAGATATTTAAGCTAGTTTTGAACATTTTTGTCTAGCAACTAAGTTAACGAATTGGAAAGTCTTAATAAAAATTCGTTAAAAACTAAAAAAAATAAACAAAGCAATTTTAATAAGCTTAATAAAAAAAATACACCATCGAACCACCCGTTGTCTAGTTATGGCCTTACCAAAAAAACAATTGTTCAAAAGTACAAAACAAAAAGAAAATAACGAACAGCCACTCGGGACGTTGTGCCAGGAAAAGCAAGGTTAAATATTGTAAAGGTGTCCCGGATTATCGAGTGTCTGTCTGTGTTCCATCGACTTAGTTTTATAGTATTATTGAATTTTAATATTATATATTCTGAGTTTTTTTTTTTATAAAAATCACTTAAATACTTCTGGGTGTCAGAAAAATATTATTTGAGTGTATACGAAAAGAGGGTAGAGACCCCACATTTACGAATATATATATTACAGGGCCATCACCACGACAGTACTGCGCGCAGAACTCCGTGGGACCGCAGAAAACGTAAGTCCGTGGGTTTCAGTCTATTGGAAATCCCTTTTTGTAGTTTGTCATTCAGTAGCCTTTGGCCAGGGTTAGAATCCTAGGCCTATAATTTGTTTGTTGTTAGCTTCTTAATTCCCATGTTTTTTGTCTTGAATTTTTTCGAACTATTTTCTTTGTTTAGATTAGTTTCTTTATATACTAGTATTATATACATACTTTATATACTTTATATACAATATAAAGATTATAAGTGAAATTGAGAACTTATAGGGACTGGAATAGATTTTGTTATGTCGCCTATTTTTTAATAAATAATTTTATATTTAATTAAATTTGAACTGTCTTGTGGATTAATTAATAATGGAGTACGTTTTTATTGACTAGATTTGTGTGTGGGATAAAGGGAAGGCCGTTCTTCTTGGAGAAGCAGACGGGATGGAAATTTGGGCACATAGGGTCTATACCCTTTTGCAGCAGTTCTGCATATATGCTATCGGTGTCCGGTAACTTGAAACCATCAAAAGACGCAACAGCGTACTTGATGGCTTTGTCAGTGGCTACGAGCGATAAAATATACAAGCCTCTACGTGTAGTATTTGTCTGCTCATCCCCAATTTTGGAAATCAGCACGAGTTTTGAGCCAACTGTGATCTAGTTCCCAGGGAAGTGTGTCTCTAGCATGAGTTGGAGGGTCTCAGCCTTAGACTTGGTATAGGTACCATCAGGTTTTCTTAGTGTATCTAGCCTCACTGCTTTATTCCTTTTGAAGACTTTCACTAGTCTGCTGGTTTCACTGAGCGTTTGATTTTCCCACAGAAATCGCTATAAGAGGCACTTTTCAAACCCCGAATTAGCCTCATATATTCGATACAGGTCCCAGTCTTCTTCCATATTGGTCTTGAGTGACCTATTCAGAAGTTTTCTGGTTTCCTTGCGATTTCTCTGCAATTCCGCATTCCACCACGGAACAGGGGTTATGCAGGGGGTGTTTTTGACGGGGCATGTCAGTTCGAAGCATTTGGTTAGGGTATCGTTCAGATTCCGAACTACCACTTCAACCTTACGCCTCGTTCTGAGGTTTGGGAGAGGCACAGTGCGATTTGCTAACTCTTTCCTAAACTTTAGCCAGTTTCTTCTCCTAGGGTTCCTGCTCTTCTGCGAGATGTTGGTTTCGCATTCGATTCGGAACTCTATGTATCTATTGTCCGACATGGACACTTCCGACAGAACCGACAGAAAAAAATAAACAAAGCAATTTTAATAAGCTTAATAAAAAAAATACACCATCGAACCACCCGTTGTCTAGTTATGGCCTTACCAAAAAAACAATTGTTCAAAAGTACAAAACAAAAAGAAAATAACGAACAGCCACTCGGGACGTTGTGCCAGGAAAAGCAAGGTTAAATATTGTAAAGGTGTCCCGGATTATCGAGTGTCTGTCTGTGTTCCATCGACTTAGTTTTATAGTATTATTGAATTTTAATATTATATATTCTGAGTTTTTTTTTTATAAAAATCACTTAAATACTTCTGGGTGTCAGAAAAATATTATTTGAGTGTATACGAAAAGAGGGTAGAGACCCCACATTTACGAATATATATATTACAGGGCCATCACCACGACAGTACTGCGCGCAGAACTCCGTGGGACCGCAGAAAACGTAAGTCCGTGGGTTTCAGTCTATTGGAAATCCCTTTTTGTAGTTTGTCATTCAGTAGCCTTTGGCCAGGGTTAGAATCCTAGGCCTATAATTTGTTTGTTGTTAGCTTCTTAATTCCCATGTTTTTTGTCTTGAATTTTTTCGAACTATTTTCTTTGTTTAGATTAGTTTCTTTATATACTAGTATTATATACATACTTTATATACTTTATATACAATATAAAGATTATAAGTGAAATTGAGAACTTATAGGGACTGGAATAGATTTTGTTATGTCGCCTATTTTTTAATAAATAATTTTATATTTAATTAAATTTGAACTGTCTTGTGGATTAATTAATAATGGAGTACGTTTTTATTGACTAGATTTGTGTGTGGGATAAAGGGAAGGCCGTTCTTCTTGGAGAAGCAGACGGGATGGAAATTTGGGCACATAGGGTCTATACCCTTTTGCAGCAGTTCTGCATATATGCTATCGGTGTCCGGTAACTTGAAACCATCAAAAGACGCAACAGCGTACTTGATGGCTTTGTCAGTGGCTACGAGCGATAAAATATACAAGCCTCTACGTGTAGTATTTGTCTGCTCATCCCCAATTTTGGAAATCAGCACGAGTTTTGAGCCAACTGTGATCTAGTTCCCAGGGAAGTGTGTCTCTAGCATGAGTTGGAGGGTCTCAGCCTTAGACTTGGTATAGGTACCATCAGGTTTTCTTAGTGTATCTAGCCTCACTGCTTTATTCCTTTTGAAGACTTTCACTAGTCTGCTGGTTTCACTGAGCGTTTGATTTTCCCACAGAAATCGCTATAAGAGGCACTTTTCAAACCCCGAATTAGCCTCATATATTCGATACAGGTCCCAGTCTTCTTCCATATTGGTCTTGAGTGACCTATTCAGAAGTTTTCTGGTTTCCTTGCGATTTCTCTGCAATTCCGCATTCCACCACGGAACAGGGGTTATGCAGGGGGTGTTTTTGACGGGGCATGTCAGTTCGAAGCATTTGGTTAGGGTATCGTTCAGATTCCGAACTACCACTTCAACCTTACGCCTCGTTCTGAGGTTTGGGAGAGGCACAGTGCGATTTGCTAACTCTTTCCTAAACTTTAGCCAGTTTCTTCTCCTAGGGTTCCTGCTCTTCTGCGAGATGTTGGTTTCGCATTCGATTCGGAACTCTATGTATCTATTGTCCGACATGGACACTTCCGACAGAACTTTCCGGTCTATGATTTCCTTAAGATATTTCTTTGATAAAGTTAAGTCAATCCCTTCCTGTCTTCTTGTCCGAACAAATGTTGGTTGCGATAAAACGTTGTTTATGGTCAGGTCAGACGAAAAAGCGAAATCGAGAAGATACTACCCTCTCCTGTTACACTTGCTGCTTCCCCAGAAGATGTTCTGAGCATTAGCGTAGCAACAGATAACGAGGCCCATGTTTTCGATTCGCAATACTCTACAAGTTCCGCTACTTCCTTTGGTGGCGGTGGTAGGACGGAATTCTAGGGGAAGTTGGCTGAACCCACGACAAAATTGTGCCATGATCCGCCTGATTTAAAGCAGCAACTAAATATTGTCCACAGAATTGTCCGGGTTAAGTTGTTGGGAGAAGATTCGCCACAATAAGACAAGCTCTCGGTCTTTCCGATCGCTCGTCGAAGAGTGGAGAAAAGCCTCGCATGCTACCAAGGCCACAGATGCCATTTTTCCACACCCATAGTTCCTGGGTATATACGATGTGTGATTTTGTCTTCATCATGGAAACTCTGCTACATAAGATTGCAGTAGCATCCTTATAATGATGAAGGTTGATCTGGGTAAACAGTGGCATACAGAGTTACCTTGAAAAGAATCCCTTTTCGCGTTTCTTGGACATGAGGCGGAAATTAATCCGTCCAAGGTGCAGATAGGGACGGGAGCCGTATCTACAGACGATTGTCTCAACCGTCTTTACTTTCCCGGTTCTGGCTCTACTTATGGAGGAAGACCTTCTATCTTCTGGTTTCGAGACCAGGGTTCTGAATGCGGAGACGCGCCAGCACATCCGCCGTGTTCTTGAGTGGCCCCGGGATCCAGTAGATGGCGCGCGCGAGATTTAAAACTCTAAGAACCTCAAAACGTATGGTTCCCAGGGGGGAATTTTCGGCACGGAAGTGCTCAGCCACTTAAGAGATTGCTGTGTGGAGCACTTCTCCAAAAAGGTTCCGTTTTCAAGAGCACACCACTCCACTTGGAAGCAATCGCTCTCTACCTTAGCCAGTACCAACAGCTGATCTTCGCAGTGTTTGCATTCTGCGTCGGTCATGCTGTCGTCATTGACAGTTTTCCCTATTCGCAGCAGCAGAGAAGAGATGGCAGCCTTCTTGTAGGGCTGCGAATTTCTTTTTCTGCTGAATGCGCGTTTTAGTATGTTAGCGGGTTCTCCCGCAGTAGTCAATTTCCGCTTATCTGAGCCGCAGGCAGTAATAGGTATGGCACCGGTATCTTCTGGACCTTACATGCGGGAGGTGCTGCCAACGGAAATGTGCGAAGACGTTTTTCGCTTTGAGAGCCAGAGGAAGAAGAGGCGGCGTTGGTTTCGGGGGATTGGCCAGTTTCGGTTGGTGATACTTCTGCTGACATAATTCTCTTTGCCTTTGCCTTTGCCATTGGAGGGGTACTGCCCTCGACGCTAGTGCCTTCGACCACTTCCATGATCTCTTTGTACCGCTCGTTGGTAGCCTTCCTTGTACTCCTATTTCTTTGGCTCTTAGTCAGGGGCCCTACAGGTGCCGGTTTTTTTGGAGCTCGTTCCTCCTTTTCGGAATTCCGAGACGCACCATTGAATCTGAGTAGGTAAGCTTAGATGCAAGATTGTTTAGTTAGCTAAGCTCCGTGAGCAATATTCCGGCATTGTTTGACGTAGGAACATAGGCCTTGCATATCCTTTATTTCCTTTCCGCTTTTTTTTCTCTTTTTTAGGTTTTGTCTTACAATCTTCCTCTTCTCTTCTTTTTCTTCTTCTGGCGCTACAGTCTGGGGTGAACCTGGGCCTCAACCAACACGTCTCTCCGGCCAGAATGGCCTTTCGCTAGCTGCCTTCTATTACGCAATCCAAGTTGTATGCGCCACCTTACCCTAGGCCGTCCTCTGTTGCATTGTCCCATTGGCTCTGCGGCTCTGTGTCCATACGCTCTAAACGGCCGTGCCATCTTAAGCGTTGTATCCGAAGAAGAAGTTCATGTCGCCTTACAGCTGGTAGAATTCTTCTTTAAAGCTTCACCTCCAGATGCCGTCAACACAAACAGGACCAAAAATCGCACGCAAAACTTTTATCTCGAAAAGACTAAGGGTGTCTTCATCCGCCTACGGTAACGTCCAAGTTTTCCCGCCATAGAGTAGGACTGGGATAATCAAGCTTAGTCCTTCGCGAGAGCATTAATTGCCTCTTGAACCCAAAGAAACAGCGATTGACAAGAGTGATTCTGCGTTTGATTTCGATACTGGTGTTGTTATCGCCCCATTCCGAGGTAGACGAAGTCCTAGACGTTTCTGCTGTCTAGTGTTTTCCATCGGCATCCTGCAGTATCAGACGAGTTTACCAAGCTAGATATAACCCTATGCACACTATCATATGCGGCCATTAAATCGAAGAATAGGTGGTGAGTGTTGATTAATACTTCTTGTGTCTTTTCGAGAATCTGCCGTGAAGTGATGATCTGGTCTATCGTGGGCTTCACAGGCGTGAAACCACACTGATAGGACAAAAGATTTCAGAAGCTCACACAACACGGCAGAGAGGATCTTGCATGCGATGTTAAGAAGGCTGATCAATCCGTAATTGGCGTAGTTAGAGGTGTATCCTTTCATGTGGACCGGGCTCATCGATCATGCTTTCCACCTACCATATCTTATAGATGAGCTAGTTAGCTAGGTCATCTCCAGAGGCTTTAAATAATTCTGCGGTCCGTCCGCTCCAGCAGCTTTATTCCACTCCAGCTTGGCTATTGCTATCTAAGTCTAAGTCGGGGGGACGAAATTCTTGTCTACCATCGTCCAAATCGACATTCATTCTTCTTAACAGCGGAATTTGGGCGGTCATCGCCGTTAAGGAGTCTACAGAAATGATCTTTCCAGATTGTCAGCATAGACTGCGACTCTACATAAGTTATCCAGTTAATTCCGGCAGGCTTCGGTCTGAACTTTGTGTTCGCCGGATAGCTGTTTTACTTTTCGGTAAAACTTTCGGACTTCATTCCTGCCATAACACCTTTCCATTTAATCGACCGCGCACTTCTCATGCTGTTTTGTTTTTTTCTTCTGAGAAGCCTGTGCTCTTCCCTTCTTCTCTGTTCGTAGAGCTCACGAAGAGCTCTCATTGTTCGATGCAGCGTTGCCTTATAGGCGTCCTGTTTGGCTACATGTGTTTGACTGATCTCGTCGGCAAACCATGAATTCCTTCCTCTTCCCTAGAACCATCCCCGTGCGGTAAACTAGAACCACCCTGTCCGATGAGCTAAGCCAAGGAACCGCAAGCGTGCCACCGTCCTCCTCCTTCTCATCTGAGCTACTCCTCATCTGGCTAAGCGCCAACTGCAATAAAATGGCGCTCAATGTCTCAGAACTTATCGTGGCTCCCCACGATAACTTCGAAACATCTGTCGGGCTCAAGGCCAATCCTGTCTTCGAGGGGATGATCTTCTTTTTTTTTGTCCGAAGCCAGTCCGTCCGATTAGGATCTCTCTTCTAATATTCATAAAATTGCTGAGACTTAAGGCGACTGTCCAATCTTTATAATTCGGTCAGAAGATCTCCTGAGGTAGCTAGAGGTATATGGGTAGTCAAAGAACGGAGCGGGTAGATATAAGATGTGTCAACTGCTGCCCATAGGTTAGGGCTTAAAAACCCCAATTCTTTGTGAGGAATGGGCACTAGGTCTAGAAGTTCACCTCGTACAGCATTCCGGCCAGCCTTTGGAATGGTCGAAATCATTCAAAAACCCTGACATCTACGCACACAAAGACAGTTAATTCATATAACAGATAATATATATCAAAAGTAAATAATATTACAAAAACACAAAAAGTATACATATAACAGCGTACATATTTTACAGCGAAATAGTTCAGTCATTCAATTATTCATTCATCCACTCATTTTAAAACTAAAAGCTGATTAAGAAAGAAACGAAACTTGAGCAGGCAAAACGATGAAAGGCCAGAAGAAACAGGAACTGGAGCTGTCTCCCGAACCATTAGCGCTATAGCAGGAATGGCACAAGATGCACGATCGCTTGCAGCGATAACCCGACCACCGATGGAACGGTGCACGAGACTGGCGGTAAGGGAAGGACGATACGAACCGACGGACCAGAAATGAGAGCCAACGGAAGAATTTTATGAGTACGCTCACCAAAGGGAAAACTCTCAACCTCCCACTTACGTACGAAGGCTTACGCGGCCGGAGGTACCACGGCCCATCCCCCGCTTGTGCGAAGATCAGGTTCCGGGACCAGACCTCCTCAGACTTCGACATGACGTGGAACCAAGACGTTCGGACCATTCCAAGACGTACGGACCATTCCCCTATATCTTCAGTTCTAGGAGATGATCTCTACGGCGATAAGAGGCAAACAGGAGAAGATGTTTGCTGTGATAAACAGAAACATGGCCCTGATGGCGTCCATGACGGAGAACAGCTATCTGGCTGCTAGATTAGACTGGTTAGAAACTTCCACATCCCATCGTAGAGAGCCATCTCCTGCATGCAGACGCGACTTACTGTGGACGGAAACGCGACACTCGGCCACGACAGGACAGACCAAGCGGCACGAGGAAGACATCGGAAGAACCTGGCAACATTCCAACGGCTCCCCAAAGGACAAAACGTGCATAAAAGGGGCGTCAAGCACGACGGCACGAACAAAACAATGTTGGTGTACGGTTTAATATTTAGAATTGAGATGTTGATGCAAAAGAACGGGCTATACACAAAATTCCACTATTTATTGACCGGTACTTTGGAACATTGATATTGGCAGATCATGGAAGGATGTTTTTTTTGCGAATCTTAGAATAAGGGAGCGGAACTAGAAAAATTTTGTGTCGGCTTTTTGGGTAAAGTCGGAGAATACAATTAGCTCGTTGTTTTTAGAAAAGAAAAACAGAAAGTGAAGTGTGTGTTATTGTATGTAACACGAGATCAGGGAGAAGGAGGAGATGGAGGCCTTTATGAAAGCTCTGACGCCAGAAAGAAACTAGCTATCGAAAAGCAGCATACACAACAACAGCAGTCAAAGCAGCAACAGCTGCAGCAGTCTAAGTAGCAAAAGCTGCAGCAGTCTAGGCCGCAGCAGCAGTAACAGATACAGTAACAGATGCAAAACCAGCAAACATAGCAGCAACAATATCAGCATCAGATGAAACATCAACAACAACAGCAGCAACAACAAAAACAGCAAGGCGAGAACATCTAAAAGAAGAAGAAGAGGATGCCAATAAATGTCAGCGGGATGGACACCACTGACACAATCAAGGAATGCAAGTTGTCCGTAAGGGACAACTTCAAAATTCAAAACAAAGGCTTTCAGAAGCGATCGGTCCACTGCTTATCAGTGGACAGCCTTAGAAAGGCTAAGGATCAGATTGAAGACGTTTGGAGAAGATTGAAGGAGTTTGTTGCGGTTAGCCACTTCTCCACCATCCGTTCAAGGATGACGCCTGAACTTCTGCTTCGAGTCTTCTTGGTGCAAGTAACACCAGGAAGTAGTATGGAAAATCTGAAATACACTAAGATCCTAGACTCCCAGATGATTTCCTGGAAGAGGCTAAAGTGTGCCAGACGGATGCTCCTCTGGGCAAGGTGCCAAATTTTTGGTCACGCCGCAGGAAACTGCAATAGGCAACTAAGATGCAGCAAATGCACAGATATACATCTGTGCGCTGTCCCCTGGGAGAAGAGAGGTAGGGAGAAGGGACATCCCTCTAGTTATTGAGGCTGTCTCAAGGTAAAGGCTATCCAGAAGAAGGATATGTAAAAGAAAGAAAAGTGGTGGATTCGAGGGCGATGCCCAGAATTCCAGCCACACCTGTTGCGCCGGTCATTTCTTACGCCCAGATGGCGTCTGGTAGATGACCGGCACAACAGACAGGGCCAAAAATGGTAGCAGAACTGCTGGAGGCTTCGAACATGGAGTTCACGCAACTGTTCTACATGATGGCATCAATGAAGGCCCAAATGGAACGGTTCCAGAAAAATTTTTTGCTGATGGACCGTGTTCTTTCGTCAAGACCCGCTGGGTCAGGTGCGTATCCGATAAACTCCTTGAGTGACTGACACAGCACTCTATTGAGTTCAAGCTGACTTTGCTTGTGATAGGCCGTCCATTCCCAGAAGTGGGTCTTAGTTAGATCTGATGCTAAGTGACAGACGACTAAAGTTACGGGACGTAAACAGACACATTATGATACTGTACATGCCGCGTAAAAAATGGTTTCAGGCATGCAATTTAACAGAAATTAGCCACAACAGAAGCAACAACAGTAGAAACAACAACAGCAGCAACATTATCAGAAGCAGCTGAACCAACAGTTGCTAACACAACAGAAGGCACTTATGAAGAGACACGATATTCAGCTCATGAAACTGAATCTTGAAGTAAGGATAGGGAGCCACCAGAACATCGAAGGACGTTTCAAGACACGGGTCTCTTGGAGCGCGTTTTCGGTCTCTCCTAACATTGTCACAGAAGTAGACATCCCGTAACCTTCGAATATGGGTAACCCACAACATGTACTACCACCAGAGAAGGCCAAGCAGCTGGAGGAAATTAAGCTACTATTTCCTTTTTTCGCTGTGATGGAATTGGGCAAAACTAGCCTCGAACATACAATAGAGGTGGAAGACGAAAAGTTTCCAATCAAGTAATTTCTCTAGCGATACAAAAATTCCTATACGTCGAGCTCGAAATGATGCTCTCTTAGTTATTGAGGGAAGTAACAGTGCTTGGTAAAAAATTGTGTCTGGATTCACGGAAAGTGAATTCTGTAAAAAAGAAGGACGCTTACCCTCTATCTAAAATTAAGAGTTTCTTCAGCAGCCTCCTGTAGCCTGGGCTACATTTTCATAATAGACCTTAGAGACGCTTTCAAGAAATTTTTTCCGGAGCCAAAGTCAAGAGAGAACACAGCTTTCACGGTCCGTTATACCAGTTAAAGGTTATGCCATTCGGACTGTATAAATGTGTGACCAGAAAATAAGTAGGCAGATTTTGAGTCACACGCTTAGTTTCTCGGGGAAGAAGCAGCATGACTAAAGAGCGTTTTGCTATAAGGAAATTTAGTACCTGGGATATGTCGTTGGTGATGGATGTCTAGGTACAGATCCTGACAAACTGTCGGGGATCGAAAACTTTTAAGTTCCGAAGACTCCCAAGCAACTCTGCCGGATCTTGGGGTTGATGAGACGGTATAGGCGTTTTATACCAAATTTTTGCGTCTATAACAACCCCTAAGACCGACTGTTTGAACAAATCCAAAACGTTTCTGACGACATACGAAGCGCTGAAAGCGTTATACTCACTTAAATGGACTTGGTTGCCCGCACCAATACTTACAAACCCAGACTTTAAGAAACGCTTCGTCGGAAGCGTGCTTTTCCAAATGAATGTGGAAAATAACGAATGACCGAAAGCATTCATGTCTCAGAAAGTAGTGTGATGAAAGAAGGGCTTTAGCAGAGGGCTTACACTGTAGTACCATTACCGATCACGAAAGCTTGAAGTGGTTGAGGACGATAAAGGACCTATACGGCCGTGGCCAGATGAAGTCTGAAGCTTCACCCAATTCGACTTCGTGATAGAGCCTAGGAAGGGTGTCCAAAACGTAGTCTCTGATACTCTCTCACTTGTCCATATGGAGGAGCTCGCTTCCAAACAGATGACTGAAGTTGAATTTAAAACCACATTCCGCTAAAACGCAGAATGAAGAGTTAAAGAAGACAATAACAGACAACGAAAACAAACTATCTGACCTGTACGTTTGTGATGGGTTTGTGTACAGACGAACCAACTTTTATTTTTTTTTCTTTAGAGGCTGGGATATACTGCACTGGAGTGCTCAGACTAAAATATTGGTCCATTGTACTACAGGGCAGTAACCTTCATTTAATGTTATTTCTTGGTTTTCCGAAGAAGGCACTTCTGTGGTATAGAACTTAGGTTTTTGGTTCCCACCACATCAGCGCCAAATAACCGGTACCTGATACGAGCAAAAGCGGGACAGTGACGGAAAAAGTGCTCTGATGTGTCTTCACCTTCTCCACAGGCGTGTGACATCACTAACCCCGAGCTGACTTAAGTGCATAGCGAAGGTAAAGTGTCCCGTTAGTACACCGACAAGTTATCTGCACTCGTTTTTGTCTAGATATAGCAGAAAAGATGCGAATTCCTTTCTAAATTTTGGGAGCATACTCTTGATTATCCTGCAGCCTGGAGAGTTACGTCATCTGTGATTATGTTGTAGGGAGACCCAACCATCGAATGCCTCTTCTGCATCAAGCCTAGCTAGTTCATCGCCAATCTCGTTTCCCAAGATCTCGGGACCCAAACAAGTCTTAGCGAATTCAGCCTGCCGAACAAATTAAGGGAAGACTTGCATTCTTGAGCTATCTTAGAAGTGGTTAAGGGGTTGAGTAAGGTCTTGTGCACAGCTTGGCTGTCACTGCAGACGCTAATACTTCTTTCCTTCCACCTATTCTTCACAATACGGTTGGTTGCCATTAGGGCAGCAAAGGCTTGTGCCTTGAAGGCCGACGCGAAGTTATATAAGGAGGCGTGAAATCTAATGTTGTCGTTTTCCATAAAGGCCCTAGTTCCAGAAAGCTAAGTCGTCTACATTCCTTTCCCGGCTCAGTTTCTCAGCGAGAGCCAGTCCAGGACACGGGGAATGTCGACTTTATATAAGAGTCGCAACTGTATTATTGATGACCCCGCATCAGACGGCAGGTCCATGAGAGTAGTATCATAGGAGTGTGCGCGGTGTGCGAGGTCATCGAAGCTCCAGTGCGAGTTGAACCAGAGAACACTCCTTTTTAATCGGGATATGGCCTTGAGTATACATCCCATGATGTGGAGCTCAAGGGGAGGGAGATTAATCAGTGCATCAAGAGCAGAGCCAGGCGTGCTGAGCAAAGCCCCTCTTCAGCAGAGGCAAACTGCTCTTTGAAAGTTGGTGAAAGCAGCAGCCACCTATTTGCGCGAAAGCTTGTTCCACCAAACGACTGATGCATATGAAAGACGTGCCAGAAGACTGACAACGCATTGGAGGATTTTGTCTCAATGTGTCTTTTTCAGAAAAGTTTTCTATCCAGAATAACACCTAAATATTTGGCTTCATTGAAAAAAGGGATATTGACGCCTTCACCAGTTAAGTCAGACCAGTCAGATTCCTCCTTCTCTTGAAGAGAACAATCTCAATTTTAAGAGAGTTGACTGAAAGCCCATTCCTATTACACCAGTTATCGATCATGTCAAGAGCCGCCTGCCCACTTGCACTAACGGCCGCAAAACATGGTCCATGACATAATTTGCAAAAGCCTGGGCGTAGGTGTTTAATCTATTCAAGACGGAAAGCAAAGAATCGACTAGCATGCACTATAGGAGAGGTGACAGGGTGACTGGCCTTGGGGGTTGATCCCCGACATTACAAACTGGTCACACTCCGCCTACGCGCTTATAGTCATACTCATTTGCGTTGCTTTTATCCACAACACCAATGACTCCTCTACGCCGTGTTCCCTGGCTGCGTTACATATGCCATCAAAAGTCGCATTGTCAAAAGCGCAATCTTAGTCGATGAAAATGCCCAGTACGTTTTCTCTCCTGTCTAGTGCACTTTGAATTCTACAGACGAGATTTTGAAGTGCAGTTTTGCAAGATATTCCGCTTTGGTAGGCATGTTGCATCTGAGATAGGGGTGTGGTCGCCAAGCGTTTTTGCACAAATGCAGTTCGACCAGCCTCATCAAGCTTTTATGCATGAAGAAAGTAAGACTAATAGGCCTGAAAATTTTGGTAAGAGCGTAATCTCCTCTGCCAAGTTTTGGTACGAAGGCTACCCTTACTGCACGCGAGGATATATGCCAGCGCAAGGCTGGTAGTGAAAATTCTTTTTAGAGCCGGTAGTAGAGGGTGTATGCCCATTTGCAGCAGTGCTGCATATATACCAACGGATCCCGGTGACTTGAATCCATCAAAACCATTGATGGTTTCATCAGATGCCACGAGCGAAGATGCGCCAGCACATCCGCCCTAGGCCCTGGGATCCAGCAGATGACGAAACGACTTACGAACCGGGGATTTGATATATTACGACATGGCGTGGAAGCTCCATTGGTGGTACGAAGTAGCCGAAGCATCGTCTCTGCATAGACTTTCTAGGACCATATAGGGCAAATAGTTCACAAAAGAGAAATTTACTGGACAATTACATGCTAAACTGGGTCCCAAATTTTTAAAAGGAATAATCCTACCTCTACGAGTTCGGCCATTTTCGTCGTTCACAGACCTTCGTGAAGTAAACACGTGTTTTGGCTTCGAAAAGTTGATATGTGATTCTCGTTAAGTAGAAAGAAAAACCAGTGATTTCAAGTGACATCGGTAGCCTGGTGGCACTAGCGGTAGATACTCGAAGGATCCCGGGTTAGAATCCCGAGTGTGATAAAATTTTTTTATTTTTAAAAAAAGAGTGTGAATTTCAATAAACACTAAGTGAGAACAGAAACAGTATGAAAACACCGGTGGCTGGGACGTCAGGCCACCTAATCAGAGACGGCAGCATCTAATCAGAGACGGCATCATCAACGTCGGACGACAACGATGACATCACATGACAAAGCGGTCGCACCGAATACATGCGAATCGGTAGGGACCAAACAAATACAAACAAAGACAGCAGCATGAGCAACAACAAAGTCGGCTTCTTCAACAGTCGCTATTGACATTTGCGCCCTCTAATGCCAATCGGAGGGCAAAGAATGTCGTAATTCGTATAAAGGAAGTCAAAATTCTTTCCAAGTGCTAGTAACCTCGGACGTAGATGATAAGGCAGAAGAAATCAGGAAAGAGTTGAGAAAAACTGGTGAAGCTCGACGAGCAAAAGGCAAAACTCAAAGCTCATATGAATTTTTTAACGAGCAATTAACGGCCAGAAAAGAGGCAGGAAAAGCGGCCAAGCAGAAACAGCAGCTGCGTGAATTGACTCAACTGCAGCAGAGGCAACAACTGCACAAGGAATAAAAGCAGCAAGAGCTGCTTAAATAAAACGAACCAATATCGTCCACATCAAAGTAGCAAGCAAGTACAAAAGCAGCTTAGTAAACAATAAAAGCAGCAGCAGCCGAAACAAAAGCGAGCTACCGCATTGAAGTCAGCCCACAAGCAGTAATAATATCCCATACAGCAGCCACAACAGAACCAACAGCAGCATAAACAGCAACAGCAGCAACATCATCAGAAGAAGCAGAACCAACAGAAGCCAACAAAACAGAAGGCACTTCCTTACTATCTATCCCCTGTCATCAAAATTGACAACCTACGAAAAATCCGTTTCGTAGGTGGTCTTTGTGTAAAGTGGGAAACATTGAATAAGACTGACCACGTACTTCAATGTGCAAGATGCAGAAGGCTGGTAACAGCAACACCTACCACTGTTACGACAACCGAATGTTGTCCAGCTTTTATGGCCAGCAATCCGAGGCAGACACTTCATAAGGGATGTAATGTTCTCCATTCAATCGATGCAACCGCAGACGCTTGCCTTGCAGACATAGATGGTCAAACTACAGACCAGTTTCCTTACGCAGACGGCTAGAATAGATTTCCTCTTCTCTCAGCTGCCTGCAGACAAGCGCACTCGGATATAATGGGCTAACGCGAGGTAAGAACCCTTATGACCCTACCAGTGAATGTAAATTCGCTGATAACGATCGAACGGAAACTAACGCTTTCTAATTCGTTGTAAACCTACAATCCTGATGTGCTGATGGCTAACGAAACTAAGCGCAATCTCACTTTCAAATACAACCAAAATATCAGAAGAGATCGACCACAATCCACGCGAGGTGGCCAGGTCGCTCTCTTGATTGAAAATAACATTAAGCATAAGATTTAGTGTACTAGAAGCAGCAATCTCTCTCCAAGGTGGAAAGAAATTTTTCGTGATCGCCGTCTCGCAGAAACTCAAAACTCTAACTTTTATTCTGAGCTCGAGGCTCTCTTCTCTAGCCTCCGCTTAAATGCGGTAGAAAATTATTATACTTAAGTCGGAAATTTGAATGCTAAACATAGTGAATGGGGCAACACTGTTCCAAATGAGAGAGGATACGCTCTCTTACAGTAGATAGAATAAAACAATATTGAGTTCAGGCTGGATTTGCTTGCAACCAATTGACCGTCATATCCTACAAGCGGGTCTTACCTGGATGTAATGATTATCGATAGACGACTAACAACTCTTAACGTGGAGCGACACACGAGGAACTGCTTAATTACGGTCGAGTATAAGTGATTATAAGTGATCTCGCCGCAATAATACAGCTTCCGAATAAGCTGGAGGAACTGGAGGAATATGTCCAAATGCATCCTTATAATTACAATAAGGCAAGCTGGCGACGTTTCTCCAGAACTCTATCCAGAGAAATAAATTGGAGTGTGATCAATCCCTCTACGAACAGAAACCTTACGAACGAAGAGGTTGATGGGTACCTCATACAAATGGGCAAGACGATCCCGAAGGTTTCACAGTCCGATTATAGAGACATTTATCGGAGTCCTCAAATTGATGCACTTCACGTGCAAAACAGTAGAACTCTTGTCAAGACTAAAACTCTTGTGCAGGCTTACAGATCCGCAGAATGCAGAAATTCGCTCTCTGAAATCACAGATCAAAGTACTCCAACTCTATAAGGTTGCACTGGAGCAACTATATGCATATAATCTACGACATGGTAACAGCTAAAAAGTTTTTTGTAAAAAATGCAACAAGGGGCGGTGGTTTCGCCGATCTCGTTCACTATATCCACTAGCGATCTCAAAGATTCTATGCCTTATATTATAGAGTTTGCCGATAATCTAATCGCGGACAGATCAGATCCGAAGATAGAAAAAATAAATGGTTTGTCACTCTGTAGACTTCGATGACATTCAACAATTTTGCAATGACTGGAAGTTGAAAATCAACTACCATAAGTGTGAAACTATCCTTTTCAGAACCCCGCTGTCCAGAGCCTCAAGGAACACCAAAAGAAACTGGCGCAAGTGCGGCATAGTTGACCCGGCATAGTGTAGTAAGATATCTAGGCATCGGGTTGGACCAGTACCTAATCGTGGTGGTATCAATGTGAATACCACTCTGACCTAAGAATGCCTTCGCTATGGCAAGAGGACTGTTTTACAGAAATCAACTTGACACCAGAGTGAAGGTTGTCTGCTACATGGCCCTCATCCGGCCAATCATGGTATATGGTTGTCCTGTGTGGTTCAACGTAAGTCCATCCAAATGGAAAAGAGGAGGCTGTTCGAAAGGCGGTGCCTTCGAGCATGTCTTCGCTTGTATCGAACACCAGAACCTGTTAACAAGAAATTCTTTCCCAACTAGGTCCTGTACAACGAGGCAAATCTTTTAAGGATAGATTAGGATAGATAATTTTATTATTAAGTTGATTTGGAGTCACACTGCTGAAGCTTACTACCCTTAGAAAATGTACCCTGACTGCGTGCGGCTTAACGGCTTCATTCCGCTTGAATCTTTCCTCTACTTTTACATTAAATGCCTGATGCAAGATAGGAAAGGCTGCCCTATCATCTTCCAGGCCGCTCGTCGCACAGTAAAAAGGCGACTTCAATACGAGCCGTTGTTAGAACAAAATAAAAATAAACAAAAAAAAGCAAGAAAGAAAAAACAAAAATAGAAACCTAAACCAGAAATAAAAATAAGAAAACCAAGTATAAGCTTAGAGTACTCATGAAGAATCAGTAAATTAGAATTAAGATCAGTTAGTAATCTAGTTTTAAATATTTTTGTCTAGCAGGTAAAGAAATGAATTATGCAAAATAGAAAAGCATTGAAATGAAATGAATGAATTCGGCAATTTCCAAAAGGAGAAAGTAGGAACGTACCATGACAAGGACTTTCGTACGTAAGAAAAGTATAAAACTGATCAGTAGCGATCTAGTGTATCGTTGCTGGATTATGTTTGGTTGGGAATGAATATATTATATATATGTTTTATTGTAGTTTTAGAGATTTTTTTATTTTTACTTATTTATTTGTATATATAAATATATTTTTATATACATCTGTGATATTAGTTTCCGTATGACATCCAGTTGTAAGGGGGGAACTGCAGATCTCGCCCCTTCATGAGTGTTCAAAAATTACATTCGCAAAGTGATATTTGAGGCCCGGCTATCTCCGTCGAAGCAGCATGAGGCTTTGGGCGTGGGCCCTGACCACACGTTGAAGGCTTTGTGTGACTGACAAAATTTCAGGAAAGGGCTTCCTTTCTTTTACGAGGCCGGTTTACTCACGAACACTCGCCGTCGTTGAGCCTGTTACGGTGAGAACATGAGATTGAAATCCAAGGAACTCCTTGACCTCTATCAAACATCCCCTTCGTCCATTGTTCTCATACCGGTAATCTATAAACAAAAGAAAATACTGATATACCCATTGGTTTTGGGCGTTTACGTACCTGTAAGTGTGTCCTCCTGTCCATCTTTCTGTTACCAGAAAAAAAATATATAGGCAAAAACAATAAAATAAATAGGACAAAAAGGATTTAGACACAAAAAAAAACAGTGCAAGGGATTGACACTAATGACAATAGACGAAATCGTAGAGTACAGTCTAAAAGAGGCGGCGCTTCCAACCTGGAATTCAACTGGTGAACGGGGAGGAGAAAAAGCACAAGATAGATAGATAGATAGTAATTTATTAGTTTAACAATAAACTCTTACAAATTCAATTTCATTCTTAATAAAATCTTAAAACATGTTGAACAATTTGCTTTTTAAATCGAATAATGTTGGTTTGATTTTTGATATCAGTATTTAAGTTATTGAACAATTGCGCACCTTTGTATAAAACATTATTTTGTGTTCTATCTCTCCTATATAGGGGTAACCGGAAGCCTCCTACATTTCTTAAGTTATAACAGTTTCCTACATATTGCAAATTTCGTTGTAAATATACAGGAAATAGTCCATTTTTTAATTTAAAAATAAAAATTAGTACATTCATTTTCAGTCTTTGTTCGATATTCAACCATTTCAAATCGTTTAGCATATCAATACTATGAGATCTTGATCCATATTTAAGTATACATATCATTGCTCTATTTTGTAAAGTTTGAAGACTGTTAATTTTATTAACATTACATAAAAATAAAATAGAAGAACAATAGTCAATATGTGGTAGTATAACAGAATTGTAAATATTAATTGCACAGTCTTTTGAAATCTTTTTTCTTATTCTAAATAGGAAGTTTATTTTCTTTGATATTTTTCCACAAATGTAGTCAGCATGCTCGTTAAAAGAAAGTTTATTGTCTACAATTATTCCTAGATATTTAATTTGGCTTACACACTCTATAGTATTATTATTTATTTCGACATTTATATTATCACAATTTTTACCAATGCACATACATTTAGTTTTTGAGACATTTAACATTAATCTATTTTTGCATAGCCATATATACAAGTTTTCAGCATCAACATTTAATTTCGTTTCACAAGTATTTACATTCTCTCCAACAATATATATTAGCGTATCATCGGCAAACAATGAAACGTTTGAAAACTTAAGACAATCCTCTAGTTCATTCACATATAATAAAAATAATATCACTCCTAATATTGTTCCTTGCGGGACACCCAGGTTAACCTCTTTAGGCGTTGAAAATTCTCCTCCTAACTTTACTCGTTGTGTTCTTAAGGATAAAAAAGACTCAAACCATCTAAGTTCTTTGTCCCTCACACCATACTTATGTAATTTATTTAACATTATAGATCTGTCTACTGTTTCAAATGCTCTTTTTAAATCAAGAAACAGCGCTAGTACCAATTTTCCTGAATCTAGTTCTCTTTTCCATTCATTTAGGACCCAAGCTAAAGCTGTCTCCGTTGAATGGCCTTTCCGGAAACCCGATTGTTTTTCAGAAAGCGTTCCAGATTGTATTAAAAAATGTTCCAGTTGTATGCGTACCACCGTCTCGAGAATTTTTTCATATAGGGGCATCATGTTAATTGGTCGGAATTGCTCTGGTTTTATTGCGTTATGTACTTTTGCCACCGGGATTATAATTGATTCCTTCCATGAATTTGGAAAGATGCCTTCGGTTAAGGAATAATTTATTATTTTAACTAGCACTGGCAAAATATCATCCTTGCAATCCAAAAACATGCTTATATTTAGTCCATTTGAATCTTTTTTATTTTTCATATGTTTTATTATTTGCTCTAGTTCTAAAGTATCTATAGTTTTAAATTTAAAAACGCGTACTGAGTCTCTAATATTATCACTATATTGGGTTATTGGTATGCTCTTGTTTATTTCCACTACACTATCAACAAAGAATGTATTTAGACTATCTGCAATTTCAGATGTGTTAGTTAATTCAACATTGTCTATTTCGATTTCACACACTGGTGACTGCACTTTTGACAGAACATATTTCTTAATGACAGCCCACATAGCTTTTTGGTTACCGACTTTTCCTTTGATTTTGTTCTCAATGTAATTGTTTTTACTTTTTGTACAAAGGTTTTTATATTTATTTCGTACAGATTTGTATCTTACCCAACTTTCCGGTGTATTTAAAATAGAGCATGTTTTTTTCATTTTGATTTTTTCCTGCTTAAGTTGACTTAGCTCAGTGTTAAACCACTCTACGTAATATTTTTTGGTTTTAAGAGATTTAGTTAACATTTGTATACATTGTTCAATCAAATTTTTTAATCCAAGGGCCATATCTGAGATATTACTCGTGGGTGTTATATTTGCAATATTGTTTCTTAATTTAATTTTAAATTTCTCCTTGTCATAATCCACAAATGTTATGTTTTGGACTTTTGTTTCTGTTTTGTTTAAGTGTAAGTCAATTTTTATTGATTCATGATCCGAAATTTCCCGTTCTTTCATTACTTTTACCTTCATGCTTGATATATTATCACTTAAAACATAGTCAATTAAGGTTGAGGTAGATAACGTATTTTTAGTTGTGCTTATTACAAGTTGTTGTAAACCAAACTTTTTCATTATTTCCGCGTCAAATCTTTTTTTGTTAGAGTCTTCATTTTTATAATCTATATTGAAATCACCAGCAATACAGAAATTTTCGGTAAAATTTAGATTACTTTCAAGAAATTCGCTAAACATTATATTAAATTCTGGAACACACATATTCTCAGATCGGTACACACCAACAAGATTCCAACATTCAGATTTACACTTAAGTTTTATCATTAGAATCCATGCCTTATACTGAATAGATTTTGATACTATTTCACTAGATTTAATTTTATTAGTAACATACACTATAACTCCCCCAGTGTGTCTTGAGTTTGATGGGCAACAAAACGATTTATAGTTAATTAATTTATATTCATTTTCTCTTATTTCAGGGGTAATATGCGTTTCACTGAGTATTATAAAATCGAATTCTTCTTTGTATACTAACTCCTCTAAAGTAGCTAGGTTGCCCGTGAGGCCTTGAATATTTAAGTATACACCAGTTAGCTTATTTAGTTGCTAGTATCCAATTTTTTTCTTTTTAACTTCAAGTTTATTTATATACACTGGACAAAGCTTGCTAAGTGTCATGTGATTAATATCTAGGTTAAGCTTTAACTTATCGTTTGCTCTGCTACAGTTAATGCATTTATTAATTTGTTCCTTGTCACATATACTTGACTTATGGTTTCCTAAGCACTTCAAGCAAGTTTCTTCTGAACTCTTACATTCATTTGCCTTGTGGTTAAATCCTTTGCATTTAAAACATCTTTTTATATCAACACCATCAAAAACACTACAACGCTCCCATCCTATATTCACTTTTCCAATTTCGATAATTTTTGGGAATGAAACCGTATCAATTTCAATAATTGCACTGTACTTGGTGGTATTGACAGATTTCTTTTCAAAACATTTTATAATTTTTAATTCACTGTTTACTAGTACTTCATTTTGTTTCCATCACATTTGAATTTCATATTCGGTATAATGATTCTTGGTTTAATTTTATGTGGCACTTTTACTTCGTAATTTTCACCAATGTTTTTTTCTATTTCCATTTTTATTTTTTCTCTATTTTTCGCGTCACTACTTTCAATTACTAATATCCCCTTATGCGCGTTTTGTATGCTCGAAATTTTTAAATTTATTGGGTCAACGTTTTTATTTAGGTCCCCTATAGTTTTAGTATTATTTTGTGCTACTTTGGGTTTCACAATAAGTGGCAACCCTTTGCGCATTTTCGGGACCACTGGTCTAATGTCAGAACTTTTGACAGCCTCTGCAAAAGACACTTGTTTAGTCGGCACTGTGGTTTGTTTACTTTCTGCAAGCTTTTTTACTTCAGCACAGACAGTTTCATTTTCCTTTTTAAAGCTTTCAATTACTGTATTTAGTTTATTCATTTCCATAATACCCTTTTGGAATACTTTTTGTTTCTTTTCCATATCATTTAATCGCTGCATATACCGGTTTTCTATCGCCTCCAGAAGTGATTTAATTTCGCCTTCATTTTGCCTCAGTGAACTTTCAAATTCTTCCTTATAGCTCCTCAAGCACTGAGTATTTTTTTCAGCACTCTGTTGCACATCTTTAAGCACCATGTCCACATTTTGTATGTACAGTATGCACTCATCACAGATAAAACGCACCGAGGGATTCACTCCTAATATGCCACAAGAATATTCGTCCAAACCTGAACACCTTGTATTTAAGTGGAACACTTTTGTACATACACCATCGCACCGTATGCCAGTCTCCCCTCTTATAGGGAGCTTGCATTTTTCACACTTCTGCATGTCCTTTTTGGTTTATTTTTAGATCCTTTTATGCCAATTTTAAGAAATCAACTTTATCAAAAGGATCCTTTAATTTATCTACACTTTTTAATAATAAAAACTAATTTAAAAAGCACTGCTCAACTCAATATCAACTACTCAATGTGACAGATGTCATTTGATCTGATCAAGGAGCAAATCAGACTTAGCAAGAACAAAGTAAAACGAAAAGTGATAATAATGGTCGGAATGTGTATTTTTGTATTAAAAATACACTAAACAAAAGGAAAACAAAAAAAAAACACGCTTAAAGTTTATGTTTTACCAAAGAGAAAAGGTGCAACCCTATAAAAAAAATGAACCCTTTCGGCTGGGTCTCAGCATCATATACAAACATTTATGCAAAAACAAAAGTGGTCAGTGCAGTGCTCTGTAGCGGATAAACCAACAAAGCAAAATTATTTGAAAAGAGACGCACGAGCGAAGGGCAAAGTGCGTGCCATCTTACACATAAAATAAACGAAAAACCAAAAAACAGTCGTTCACAGACTTCCGCGGAGTACGCATGTTTTTCGACTTCTGTGAAAAAACTCAAAAAAAAAACTCAAACCTTTTTCAGAAAACTATACGAGGAAAGAGTCGTCTGTGAGCAGTCTAGAGCAAGAAAAAGGCTGTAGAAAAAAAAAAACCTCATTCACTTCCGACGCAGCAACAGCAGCAACAACAGCAGAAGGGGCATCAAACTCTGTCTAAAGCAGCAGCAACAGAAACAATTGCAAAAAGTGCAGCATAAAAAACAGCAGCCACAGTTGCAGAAACATCAGCGACCACAAGAGGAAAAACAGCCGTACAAACAACAAAAGCAGCAGGAACAGCAGTAGCTACAACGACAACAACAATAAGAGCAACAGGAGTCTAACCAAGAGTTTTTTGTTTTTTTTTTATAATTGGTGCGCACTAAAGGGTAAATAACTGGAATTAAGTCACAGCACGAGCCGAAGGTAAAGAGGACGAGAGGGAAAGGAGCACCGGACAAGATAGGAGCGTTGTACTCAAGCTTTGGGCGGATGTACGCCTTACATAAGTTAATGAAAAGCGTTACCAAGATTAATAAAAAAAATCACTTTCATTATTTTTTAAAATAGTCAGACTTTCATACATTTCATTTGTTGAACTATTACTTATAATTTTTATTTCTGCGAAATCTAGTGTTTTTTTGTTTGTCCTTTATAGATTCTTAACTGGTAAGAGATAGAGCATTGATGTCTTTGGCAACCTTGTTCAGAATTCTGCCAAAAGAGTTTTGTTACCAACTTTTGTTTGGGAGGATAGCTCCCCATAGAGATGAAGTTGGGGCCTATGTTCAAAGTTCGGCTCATCCTTTCGAATATATATCAATCAAAAGATCTTTGAAAATAAGATTGAGCTTTCTTTCGCAGTTTTTCGGTGGAGGGTACTGTTAGAAAGATATGGAAAAAAAATCATGGAAAATCCGTCTCAATGAATACTTTCAACTAAAATTAGTTCAATCATTCAAACTTAGACACTTTGTGAGTTATTGGTCAAAATCTTTAAAATTCAATATGCAAATTTTGGAAAATTAAAAACGCAGTATTGTAGATCTTGGTCAAAGCCCTAAGGGAACTTAATTATCCAACCATCGTTTCGAATAATAAATTGGAGATATCGCAGGTTAAATGTTTTTTGTTTCCCATATATTTTTCTCGCTGTAATGAGTGTATCGACACGAGCCTCAGTGGAGTCATGTACATTGTACAATTCAACCCCTAAATACACACACAACGCACACTAGAAGAAGTGATCGTGGGTTGTTTTGGGAAGTATATATGCTTACGCGTGAGTAGATGCGTGTATGCCCGTGCATAGATTTACCGCTGGTCTAAATCTGAATTTGTTTTTGTACATTCAAATACATATGTATACGGTATTTGAATGTACATTACAGTGTAATTATTTCGTATCACGGTTAAATGTTAATACCGAATGTTAAACTACTCCAACAATAGCAAATCAATGTCAATATACAATGGCGTACAAAAAATCATTGGAAGCGCTCATTGCACACTAAAGGACTTAAGAGGAAACGAATGTGTTTTCGGAGGTGCGCTAATTTTATAGCTTCGGGTTTTTGAACAATTATTTACCGTTATTCCGCGTTCAACGCTGGCTGACGAACTGAATGCATATTAAAATTATCCATTTTATGGCGATAAACCCAAATTGCAACTTGATGGATCCGCTAAACGTTTTGAAAAACAATAATTGGATGATGGAAATGGTAAATTGACTGTCGATAAGGTCACACAATTTATCTTATTGCCACCAGACTTCTGCATATTCGCATCAAATGCAGACGAGCCAATACATAATACATGGCTCAGTGAACGTGCTATATTAGCAGCCAAAAACAACGATGTCAACTCAATTGATTTTACCATAAATCCATTGATACTGTGATGAACCAAGACGAAGTTGTCAACTATCCAACTGAGTTCTTGAATTCACTTGACTTACCTGGCATGCCTCCGCACGTTTTAATATTGAAAATTGGCGTGCCTATCATTTTACTTCGAAACATTAATCCACCACGACTTTGCAACGGCACTAGGCTTTCAGTAAAAAAGAATGATGGCGAATATCATCGAAGCTACTATATTGAATGGAAAATTCAAAGGGGAATATGTCCTATTGCCTCGAATTCCAATGATCCCAACTGATTTACCTTTCCAATTTAAACGTTTGCAGTTTCCATTGCGATTCGCCTATGCCATTACCATCAACAAGGCAGAAGGACAATCCTTACAAGTGTGTGGCCTGAATTTAGAAAATCCGTGCTTCTCTCATGGACAACTGTATGCGGCCTGTTCACATAAAATATTGTATATCCAACAGCACTTCAATAAACAGAATAAAAAATAAAAATCTTCTTTTTAGTATAGGTATAAACATTAACTTTTTTTAAATTTGATTTATTTTATGCGTAGCAAAGCGCGCCGAGTATAGCTAGTTACTTATAATTTTTATTTCTCCGAAATCTAGTGCTTCTTCTTTTGTATTGTAAGGCAATTGTTGTTTATTGATAACACTTGTAGCAAGGTCTATTTCTTTTTTTGACAATATGAATGAATTGATCATACCTGGTTTAGCCCAGTGTAATTAATATTTTCTATTTCTTCTTTTACAAGTTTAATTTTGGATTGTATGTTTATCATTTTTCGAGATTTACAATACTGGTTTCTTTTAACAATTTCTGTATATCATTTTGAACTTTAGTGATATTGTTCATTCTCTCATTGTATAATTGGTTAATTACAAACTGTTTGTTATTATTTTCTAGAACATTCGTGATTTTACTTTCAATGGTAACGAAATCATCATGGTCTGGATTGCCAGCAATCCATTTCCATGTGCTGCCTATGAAATTTAAGGAACGCTTCGCGATTCGCGAATTCGGTCGTATTGGTTCAAGTCAATAACATGTATCAGTTTGAAGTTTCCGTCCTGTATCTTTGTCTGTCCAACGTGAAATTTTAGCGTTCGAAGAGTCCAATATCTGTATAGCTCCTTGACATGTGCAAAAGATATATCTGAAAGAATTAATGCTAACTTCTAATGTTACTTTTGTGAACTACTCTACCGGCTTCAGGTATTACTGTGGAGTTCTTGTTTTCTTTAAATACTTCCAGTCGGTATCTGCTAGTCAATTTTGATCCTATTATCTTATTATTTTTGACGAAAGAACTTTGTTGTTTGTTGTCCTTTTCCTGTTTACTTCTAAGTTTTTCAATATTTGATAATCGTGCTATTGGATTTAGTCCTGGTATACGTCCAAGAAAGAGTTCTATTGGTTTCTTTCCTGTGGTTGAGTGGATAGTGAAGTTATACTCGTTTACAGCTCGTTCTAAAAGTTGTTCAAACGACCGTGGAGGTCCGTCGGGCTTGAGGCATCTCCTGATCTCAGATGGCGTGGAGTGCAATCGCTCGAATTGACCGTTCACTCCGCTTTTGTATGGAGGTGTTTTAAAAATTTTGATTTGGAGATCATCTTCTAACATTGACGTTATTGAGGCTGAGTTCAGCGCCTTTTCATTATCTATTACAACAACTTCAGGTATGCAGAAGAGGAGTATGATATCCTGTAATGGACGTTTGATGTCTTCGATAGAACGAGATGGAATAACCTTAGCTTGTGCAAATTTTGTGAATTTGTCTGCGGCTGTTAATACGAGTTGTTTTTTTGTAGAAAAGATATCGATATGGATGATGTGACCTGGATAGTTAGGTATGGGTGAGGTTAATTAGGGCGTCTGTCGTATTTGTTATTTGCAACGGCTTATTAGGGTTTTAATTTTTGAGGACATCTTGGGGAAATAAAAACTTTCTAGCAATTGAATTCGATTTTCTTCGGCGTTGCGATGGGGACGTCGGTGTATCTTTAAAATTTTTTCTTTTTGTTCGGTCTCGCTAGAAATATCTTCTACAATTTTCTGATGGGGTAGTCCCTGACGTGCAGCGGGTAACTATTTTTAGTGCTGGCTACCATCGACAGATGGTATTAGAGTTATTGGCACTGTGTTCACTTGGGGTCAGTGAGTATATTTAGGTTATTTGAGGAGGCCGTGAGAGGAAGTCGGCCACTACGTTGGCTTTCCCAGGTTTATACTTGAGTTCGTAATTATATTCCTCTAAAATAGCCTTCCACCTTTCCATTTTACTATTGGTGTTTTTATTACTTAAGACATATGTCAGAGGTTGATGATCTGTGAAAATATTTACATTCCTTGATCCGTAGAGGAAATTTCTTAAAGAATTTAAAGACCATATAATGGCGAGCATCTCTTTTTCGTCGGTTGCATAATGCTCTTCGGTCTTGTTCAGAGTTCTCGAGAGGAATGTAGTCCTCCGATAGCGTAATCTGAGGCGTCCGTTGTTAGCTCGAATTCTTTTTGGAAATCCGGGTATGACAGAATTATTTCTGGCGAAACAAGAGAATTTTTTTATTTTATTGAATGCCTCCAAGGCGTTTTTATTCAAATAAATGATTTCGGTTTTTTGAGAGGTTCTTGGACACGCGTCCATCTTCCCCTCTTAAAAGGGATGTCAGGGGCTTCTCTAGTTTCGCATAATCCTTGATGAAACGGCGATAGTATCCTGACATGCCTAGAACCGATTAAAGGTCTTTTAAAGTTCTGGGGGCAGATCGGTCAATAATTGCTTGAGCCTTTTTGGGATTAGTCTTGATGTCATCTCTACCAACAATAAAGACTAAAAATTAAATGTCTGCTCGGAAAAACTCACATTTGTCTAATTGTATTTTCATGTTTGCCACTTCTAGTGTCTTAAACACTTTTTCTAGATTCCTAAGATGTTCTTCCTCGTCTTTCCCAAAGATGACGATGTCATCGATATAAACATAATGCCGTGTCATCCTCCGACGCATGCACACGTGTCGTCGCTGCATGCACTTAATAAATAACAAAAAAAAAAAGAATTCCTCGCGTCGTTCTTAAGAAAATTTAACGCGGTCCGCCCAACACCTCCGCGAGTGCAAAAAAAAAATAAAAAAATAAATAAATAATTTCTTACAAAAAAAAAAAAGTGCAGTGTAGTGCAGTGTAGTGCAGTGAAGTGATTCGGTAGAGCGCACTCGGTCCGCTCCCCCCTCTCCCACTCCTTCACAAGCCACTGTTGGGCATTCTCGGTTTGATTTACCAGACGGGCTGGGGCGATGTCAGAGTCTGCCTAACATCTGACATAGCGGATTCGGAAGTGTGAATTTTTGTTAGTGGACCAATTCAAGTCAATGTACGGTCATAACACCTACGTTGATTTGTTTTGTGAAGCTAATCGCTGAATTCACACTTCTGAACTCAGCTTACTTTCACCAACTGCATTGTCGGAGTTGGTTTTCAAATGCCTACGACTGACATGAGGGGGCAATTTCGTGTTGACGTGAGCAACATTCGCGGACTGAGAACTAATCTCTTTGCCGTTTACGTCCACCTCTCTCGTCACAAACCAGCTGTCTTGGCGCTGAGCGAAACACAGGTGGGTGAGAATACCGGTTTATCGGATTTGAACCTGCCTGGATATAGCTTGGTGCCCTTATTCTTTTTACACCGCGGTCTCGCCATTTATGTGCGTAGTGATGTTGCTTACCAAATTCAACCACAATATGGCCACTGTTCCAATCCGGAATTTAATTTTCTGTGGTTAAAACTCCTTGTCCGTAAGCATTTAATCCACTACTGCTTTATTTATAGAAGTCCAAACCTGAACAGCAACTCAACTTATAATGAGTTTGATGCGCTGTCTGACTCCATCACAAGAATTGTATCCCTGTACCCTCGCACTGAAATCGCTATTGCGGGCGATTTCAATGTACACAATTCTACTTGGCTTCGACATTCAGGCCAGACAACACCCGAAGGAAGGTATGTTGAAATCTTCGCTGAGGTAAATAATTTAACACAGCTTGTGAATGAGCCAACACGAATACCTGACATTGCAGATCATACCGCTAACACCTTGGATCTGTTTCTCACCTCTCATCCGGAAAAATATTCAATTGATATATTGTCGCCTCTAGGCTCGTCCGACCACTGTGTCGTGTCAGCCAAATTCTCGTACTCCTCCCACACAGTTAGAGAACAAATTCCGAAAAGAACAGTATGGCTCTACGAGAAAGCCAACTGGAGCGGACTTAACAACTTCTTTAGGAATTTTAACTGGTCACTATGCTTCCTCGATAGTGACGTGGATGCCGCTACTGATGCGATCACAAACATTATTTCGCTGGGCATGAGGTCCTTCATTCCTCACAGAGTGAAGAGCATCAAGCAAACGCGTGGTTCGACTTGAGCTGCAAAGAGGCTATCAGGGTGAGAGAGTTGAGTTTCCGGGATTATAAAGCCAACCCTTCTGAGGAAGCCCGGAAAAAGTTCAAACGGATCCGAAATTACTGTAATGCATTAATAAGACGTGTTAAATTCTCCTTTGACCAAAAGTTGAGGCAAAAAGTTCTACAATGCCCCAAGGGTAGCAGAAGCTTTTGGTCTTTCGTAAAAAACATAAGGAATTCAGCCTCGTCTTCGATCCCAACGCTCATTTGCAATGACATTCCAGCTGTCAGCTCTTTGGACAAAGCTAATCTGCTTGCTGCACACTTTGCAGCTAGCTCAACGCTGCCAGATAGCACTTTGTCCCCGCCTGTACTTGAGAGCGTAAATTTCTCCATGGGGCAAATCCATTTTCGCACTCGTACAGTAGCAAGAGTACTTAAAGATCTAAACATACACAAATCCGCTGGCCCGGATGGTATACCCCCTGTTCTTCTGAAGAGGTGTTCTTCTACGCTGGCAAAACCACTGCGTAAGCTTTTCCATCTGTCCTACTCTTCAGGGCTCTTTCCGAGTAAGTGGAAAACTGCATTTGTCCAGCCCGTCCCTAAAAAGGGCGAATGTTCGTCACCCACCTCCTACCGACGCATAGCACTAACGTCCCTTCTCTCCAAGGTCATGGAAACGCTGATAAACCGTCAGCTTATGAAATATCTTGAGTCCCGGAAGCTTCTTAATGACCGGCAGTACGGCTTCCGAAGCAACCGTTCCACTGGTGATCTGATGGCATATCTCACTGAAAAGTGGAACCAATCTTTGCACAATGCAGGAGAAAGCAAGATTGTTGCGCTTGATATTTCTAAGGCATTTGACAGGGTCTGGCACCAGGCTCTCTTGTCGAAAATGCGTGCTTTTGGAATCGATGAGTCTCTTCTTCAATGGATTAGAAATTACCTTTCGAATCGTTCAATACAAGTCGTTTTGGATGGATTCAAGTCTGATATCCACTATATTAATGCTGGTGTTCCCCAGGGCTCTGTTTTGTCTCCGACACTCTTTCTCATTTTTATAAATGATCTCTTGTCTGCTACTTCTAATCCTATTCATTCCTTCGCTGATGACAGTACCCTCAGCTTTTCATATTCGTTCCTTGGCTCACGTCCCTCCACTTCGGCCTTAGACTCGGAACGGCAGCGTATGTTAAGCACATTAAATTCCGACCTTGACAGCATAATCGATTGGGGAAATAAGAATAGAGTGGAATTTAATGCTTCCAAAACACAGTGCTGTCTACTGTCGTTAAAGCGATCACAAAATAATCAGCCGTTATCCATGAACGGCACTTGCGTTGTTGAAACCGAAAGACTTTCCATCCTCGGTATGTGTATCAACCCAACAATTAGTTGGAACGATCACATATTTGAGGTCGCCAAAAATGCTGCGAAATGTCTAGGTTTCCTTAAACGATGCAAGAAGTACTTCACCCCCTCTGATCTGGCTACAATATACAAGGCATACATACGCCCATAACTTGAGTATAACGCTCCTATCTGGTCAGGTGCTTCTAAGACCTCCCTGCACCTGCTGGATAGAATTCAAAAGCGAGCGATAAAACTTATAGGTGACAGTAATATTGCGAAGTCGATTGACTCGTTAGAACACCGACGTAATGTCGCGTCATTGTCACTTTTTTACCGCTATTTCAACAAGAAATGCTCAGACGAATTAGCCAGTTGCATTCCTCCCCTTCAAGAATTCACCCGCAATACACGCCTCGCTAGGAATGCCCATCAATTCACCCTCAAGCCCTCTTTCGGACGTACAGTCAAATTCAGAGACTCGTTCTTTAGCCGCACTACACGAATCTGGAATGCTCTTCCCAGCTCGATTTTTCCTCCTCATTACAATCCACAGGCATTTAAAACCAATGTGCATCGGTACCTCCTCTCCCTCTCTTCCTCTATACCTTCGGCCCGTGCTGTGACTTGATCCGGTCACTTAAGGGTACTCGCAACCCCTTTTGCACGCGTCAATTATAAAAAAAAAAAAAAAACTACACACTCCGATGAGATCCTTCAGAATATCGTCCAAAGTTCTTTGGAAGATGGAGGGGGCGTTCTTAAGCCCGTAAGGAAGTCGTACGAACTCAAATTTGCCATTATTTACTGAAAAGGCAGTTTCCTCAATATCAGAATCCTTCAATAGGATATGATGAAAACAGCTTTTGAGATCGATTATAGTGAACCATTTGTTCTTTCCAAGGTTGGAATAGTAACGGCGTTGAGCTTACGGTAATCAATGACCATGAGATATTTTCTTTTTCCAGAGGCATCCATTTTTTTGGGTACGATCCAAACTGGAGAGTTATAAGGAGATTCTGATGGTTTTATGATGCCGTCTTTTAGTAACTCACAAACAATTAAATGTTTTTCGACTTCTCCCTTGAGCGCCATTGGATATGGGTATGATTTCGAATAGATGGGCTCATTGGTTATAGTTCGGATTTCACTTTTTACGGTAGAAGTGGAAGTTAGTTTTTGTTCGGGATCAGAAAATAGATTGGGATAATTTTTAATTAAGTCTCTTAGTTTGTACGAGTGTTCTTTACTCATATGAGAAGTTCTTAGAGAAATATTATTTATCAACTGCAAAATATGTTGCTTGAGTGGTACTGTAATATTTTGGTAAATCGTCATATAACTTTGTTTCGTGTGAAAAACCACGTTTGACTTTCTCAAAGTATCGTTTTCTATAATTCCGTCGAATGAGATGAGGCTGGGAAGAATAGAGAATTTTATTTTATCGATGTTTTGGTCAAACAGTTGGATGTACGAATGGTGTGTAATTTCTACGCTTCCACCGATTGAATTAACGCAGAAACGTTAGAAAAGAGGGCCTTAGTCTAAAAAATAAATGTCGTCAACCAGTTCCGGTTCGTCAAGTTGAGAGTCATAATGTTCGTCATAGTTCTGGTCTTCTTGTTCTGTGGCTTTATGTGGCTGGTGAACCTGTTGAGAATACTGTCGCTTCTGTTGGACAGTCTGTTGATTGCGGGGTCTAAGTTGATAGTTGACTTTTTGAGACTTGATGGAGTAGTCGACGTCCATAGGCTTCGGAGGAAGCGGGCGTTGATTTGCCGGTGGTCGTTGCTGTATATGTTGATTTCTCTGTTGATATGGCTCCCTGAAGAACTGAGGTGTCTGGGCATTCCGCGGATTATGAAGTAATTCCGGATGAAACTGATTTGTCAGAGCAGGGTTTGGTACTGGTCCTGGCTGTGAAAAATTGTTCATTCTTGGGGGACCGGAGGAGGTGCTTGGTGGAATGTTATCCTAGAACTGGACTGTGATTTGTTAGCGTGTTGAGTTCTACAATCAACATTCTGCAACTTCAAACACAAATGTAATGCTTGCGGAAGGTTCGCGGATACTGAGCAATTTAGGCAGTCCTCTAACAAATGTATCAAGGGCTTTATCCCTGTAACACTGAGTCATGTTATTCATTGACTCTTCACTCATTTCCATTGATCTTAACTTGTTAAGGGTCAGAGATAGGTGATGGTAAACAGCATGATAGAATTCAGGAATTGTACTGTTACCTTGTATCAAAGTTGTCATTTGGTACTCTAAGGTTCTTAAGTCCCTTTTGTCTGCATAATGCAGCGTAGGGCACTTTGAAATTTTCTTCCAGTTCAGGGGTGCATTATAAGATTCTAGGGCTACATCGGCGTAGCCCGTAATCTTATTTCTGATAACAGATAATATCCCATAGTACTTAGCTGTACCTTTCAAGTGTTCATAGATCTTCAGTATTCTATTAACACTCTTTTTCCACGAATTGAATTCGTGTGGCTGCCCAGAGAACTCCCTGGGGCTTTTCACCACATCAGGTATTTTATCTAGATCGGTCAAGTTTCTGTCGTTCGTCAAATTGATAGGCTGTTCCACATCGTTATTGATATCGGACACTGGGTTCATGATCAAATTGAAAAGTTGTCGTCCCTGTATTTGAAGGGTTTCAGCCACTAATTGTGAAATTAACCTAATCATATCTTCGTTAATTGGATTTGGATTTGGAACAGGGGGAGGAACTGAGACGAGCCAGTCTAAATAAATTATTAGGATTTGACATTTTGCAAAGGTATTTTGAATAAGAGAAATTTTATATTACGTACTACGCGTTAACGAATGTTTTAGAAAAAGATGTGTTATATATTAAGGTGACAATGCAAGGGTTTACAAACGTATTTTGAGTAAGGTCTTTGTGAGACAATTTACTCTTTGGTATCACAAATATAAACTTTAAAAATGTAATTTACAAATATGAACTGTTACCATGAATGACTTACCGTAGAATAAATGATCTTGGTAACATCTCTGATTAACACGTTGTTGGGTTCTTGAGGCTGCTTCCGAAGGTTAGGGCGGCTGCCAGGTTCTTTCCTGACTCCTTTTTTTAACTTTGGTTATGGAGACTACTAAGAGGCCTTAGGTTTCCCTATCACTACACTATCATGGTGGCTTGGTTGTCCACTCTTTTAGATTCTGAGCTTGGTTGTTGCTCGAGTTCACTCGCGGTTTGATTCTGAGCTTGGTTGTCGCTCGAGTTCAATCGCGATTTGACGATGGTTTTTCCATTTTTTTCACAAACACTTACACTCGCGGTTTGTGGTCAAAACTTACGGAATGCAGCCCCACGTTGGGCGCCAGTTAATGAAACGCGTAACTAAGATTAATAAACAAATCAAAGGCCAAATACCTTTGCACCTTTATTGGTTCAATTGGTCTTAAAACTAAACTAACAAACATTCAATCACCTACATTTATTCCCTACATTTCCTGACTCAGTTTTCTGTGGTTGCTCTCTGTTTTGGGAAACGATGCACAGTGCAGCAAATGCGCCAGACGTTAAGTCAGCGTTTTCTCATTTCGATGTTCGTTAAGTTCGTTAAGTATTTTAGTAAAACACGTTTGAGTGTGTTCTTCAGACTGATTTTAATAATCGAAAATATTCTTAACCTACCCTTCAATAATATCCATGACCTACTTAATTCTACTTACATATTTACCGAGTCAGTTCAATAAGTTTCTTGACTTTGTTATTGTATCAGCAAAACCAAGTTCATGAAGCTCATGGCTGCATTTGCACAATGAAGTTCATGACATTCGTTGCTGCATTAAACGAAGTCAATTGCCTATTAATGGTGACTTCACATCTTCCGTGTTTTGGGGTAAGTGTGCTAACATAACACCTACCCCCCTTGCTTGAGATACTCCTGAATCTTAATATTTTTCTTGCTTAACTAAGTTAAGAATCATTCAAACCATATTTTTCTTTCATTACAACAATATCAGGAATTTCATCATCATTTTTATTTGTATTGACAATATTTTGGTTTAGAACATTTAATTTTCTTTGTCTTTTTCATATACCCAATTATTAGTAACACAGTAATTATAACAAAAACAATAAACATACTACTTAGGAAACTGTAATTTATAGTTTTATGGAACTTTAACTCGTCAATGGCTTTGATGTTTTCCTCTTGTTTCAAAATAATATCTTCAAGAGTAATCGCATTTATAGTTTGAAATGTATTAATTGTCGTAGGTATGAAAAAGGTGTCTTTGTATTCCAATATTTTATTTAAAAAAGTGGTGGTTTTAATAAATATTGAGCAATTATTTAAGGAAATCAAGTGATTTCCGATTAGGGTAAAGTTTCTTTCATCACAAGTACTGTGAAATGGTGTCTTATTCATGTTTTTTTTGCTATCACCGTCGTACTGTCGATTTCAATAATTTGTTCAAAGGTATTTTTTTTTTATCGATTTGTTGAATATACAATTTTTGTTTTTCTTCAATTCCTGTATAGGTTTGTTTGCCTCATATTTGTAGGACACTTTTCCTATTTCGAAAATAATTTCGAACTCAAAATCTACTTCAATGCTATTTTTTTGTTAAGATGAGAATTAAAAGTTTCTTGTTAGTAGTGAGCATTTCGACTGGTAATTTAATGGCAAAAACTATTTTGTTATTTTCGAGAGCGCCAACTCCTGTTCGAATATTTAAAAGTTTCCGAAAATCGATATCATAACTTACGACTTCTTTATTGGTTAGTTAGTTAGGATGTAAGATGCCGATTCTTGCGGAGGCTATATTTTGTTGAATATTTTCAACTTTTTCTTTGAGAGTTTTAAGTTTGAACATTTGTTCAAAAAAAAAGGTTTCGGCTTGGAGTCTTGAAGACAGCCCTTCGAGTTGGTTGAGTCTTTCTAATATTCTCCGTCTATCTATTTCGATTATGTGTTTTAGTTCAGAAATACTTTCATTAAAATTGGTATTTATTTCAACCTGTGTTAATTAATTGGTGGTTGTTTCCTTCTACAACCGAAAAGTGCTCCTCTATAGTTTGCCTATCGTTATCGCTGAGTGTACCAAAAAGCCATTTAAAAGTGTTGCCGACGATATTGAGTAAAGCTCTTTTATACCTATGTGGGATGATAGTTAGAACCTTACTCTTGATGTTCTCAATTTCTTCCAATAAAAGATTTTTTCTTTCTTTATTAATATCTATTTCGTATGTGGTTCTATTAAACCTACTAAGGAGATCTAATATTTCGTTGGGCTCTATTACATGTAATATTATGTCATATCTACTAACGATCGCTACCTCACCCATATCTATTACGGTGAATCCTACGTTGGAATCTATTTGCTCAATTCTTAGAATTTGGGACGACATTGGAACTGATGCTAGCAGGATTAGGTAATACAGCCTGCAAATTTGAAAGAGCGTTTAATATTGGATTCATGTACATTATTTAAGGAATATTTCCTAAACTTTGGCTGTTCTTTATGTCTGACGCTAACATAGTTTTTAATAAATCCTTGCTGTCGATTTTTAATGTATTCTTCTTGATTTGTATTGTGTTTTGTTATCACGTTTCTTTTGGTTTTGTCTATTCTGTCAGCTACTACATCTTTATTAATTAAATTGTTTTCTACATCGAGGGGTGTAACTTTAATAGAAGAATGGAAGGAAGAATTATACAACTCGACTGCCTTTGCCATTTGCTCTTTAATCGGTATATTATTTTCCAGGTTCAAAACCCTTATTCGTTCTGTAAGTGTATTGTTTAAGCGTTCCGCATCTGCATTGCCAGCATGGCTATTTGGTTTCACAAAATTAACTTCAATGTTTTCTTCTCTGAAAAATTCCCTTAGGTTGACGTTATTGAATTCATTGTCGCATATAAAATTTTTAATTTTTCCCTTGATAGAGATATATAAACGTATTTTTTCTATCAATGTTCTACTGTTTCTATCTTCTAAATAAAGACTTACTGCATGTTTTGAGAATTTATCTATGAAATTAATAAACGAGTATTTGGAATTGACATAAGTGCCTACATGAACGACTTCATTTATATTAGTTGGGTTTCGGTCAATTTGTGCTTTTTCCTGATAGGCCTCCTGTCGTATTTTGCCCCAGTACAAATGTCACAATTGTTAATGACCTTATTAATTAAAATTCTAAGATCTCGGAAGAAAATTGTATGCTTTAGCCCCTCATAGTTAGCATTGATTCCAGAATGACGAGTTTCATTTTTGTGGTAAAGGGAAATCTGTTTTATTGCCTCTTCGTCATTAGAAACATCTTTGGCAAAATAACGGTATTTTACAAATTTTACCCCAGAATTAGCAGGAAATAAATCGAGCAACTTTTGTTGCACTTGGTAGTAAGTCGTTCGATTCTGAATACAGTCCTACTTTTCCTGTACTGTCTTCGGACTATATCGCCAACATTGTTAGGTATGTCTGTTTTTTGTATGAAAATTCGTTTATTACCGAAAAGATTTTCCACCTCTTGATTTTTAGTTTCACATTTTATAAGCTGAGTTTTAAAACGGTTCACAAAAGGTTCCAGTATAGGGATTTGATTGTAACTGGTTTGCTCAAGTAAGTTGATTTCGTTTGTCGTACTGATTCTGCTCAAAAAATCCGCTAATTTATTTTCTTTGCCTTTAATGTAATCTATTTTTGCGTCATATTCTCCTAGTTGAATAATCCAGCTTTGAAGTCTCGGATTTATGTCCTTTCCTGTATGTTTTGTATGCAAACACTTAATGGGTTGATGATCTGTGCATAATTCGAACTCCCTCCCAAATAGCTATGTTCGAAAGTATTTGACGGCCCATACTATTGCGAGCAATTCCTTTTCAATAGTGGAATAATGTTTTTCGTGGTCGTTAAGTGTACAAGAAGCGAACGAATCAGGATGCCCGTCCTGAATTAATGCTGCCCCCAATGCGAAATTATTTGCATCGGTGACAAGCTTGAAGCGTTTTTTGAAATCGGGATATTTAAGAATAGGGTAGTCAGTAATAATTTCTTTTAATTTTTCGAAAGCCGATATATAGTTCGGATCATTAACATTGACCTTTGAGCATTGTTTGAAATATCTTACCATGGGGTAAGCTGCCTTTGCGTAATCTTTAATGAATTTCCTATAATACCCGCTTAGGCCTCGAAATTATTTAATTTGTTTTTAGGTTGTGGGGAGCTTAAGATTACGAATTGTGCGAATCTTATCTGGATTTGGCTTGACACCTTCCGGACTTAGGATATGTCCCAAATATTCAGTATCTTTTGACAAAAATTTATATTTTTCTATTTGAATTTTAAGTCCAGCTTCTTGCAGAACCTGAAGGATTAATTTTAAATTAGAAATATGCTCCTGAAGGGAAGTGCTAAAAACTAAAATGTCGTTCAGATATACGACACAAATTTTGTTAATCTATTTTTTCAGAATTGCGTTCATAAGTCTTTGAAATGTTGAAGGCGCATTTTTTAACCCAAATGGCATTCTTACATATTCGAAGTTTGTATCAATATTGGGTATTGGAAACTTATCACTCATAGTCACCTCATTTAGTTGTCGGTAGTCAGTTACGATACGCCATTTCTGGTTACCACGTCTGTCTTTTTTCTTTAGCACAACCCAAAGAGGGCTATTGTATGGAGAATTGCTTTAGGTCACAATTCCCTGCTCAAGCATTTCGTTTATTTGCCTCTCGATTTCTTCCTGGTGTACTTTGGGGTAACGATATATTTTGGAAAAAATTGGTTTGTTGTTATCAGTAATAATTTCATGCATTATTTCATGGGTGAATGTTAGAGTTTCCCCTTCCTTGTAAAATATATTCTTATATTTTTTTAGAATATCTGTGATAACCATTTTTTCTTCCCCGTTTAAGTGATCGAGGTTAATGTAGTAGAGAAGCTGTGTTTTGGTAGTGGAACCTACCAAAACACAAGAGCAAATTTTATATAGGTCAAAGGGGCAGCTGGAGCTAAAATATATTTTTTGTTCATAGACTTCAATGTAACCTCTACTTAAATAAACGTTTATTTTAAAAGTGATAAGTATATTAAGCCCTATAATAGCGTCATAATTCCTACTATACATTTTTTTTTATTAAGGTTTTGATTTAGATGTTGAAATTTTTTGTTAGGGTTATATTGAGGATTGTTGTTTCTATGGGGTGACTTATCTTGTGAGTTGAGTGAGTCGCGTAATTGGAGTTTAAGTTCCATTGTTTTCTATGCTGTATATCAATAGTTCTATTATCATCTAGTAATTCTAATTTGGAATATATATTGTGTATATCTATTAAATTACTGTTCATGGCTAAGTGAACTCTTACGCAACAATCTATTTTTTCTAGGAGAAGTTCTTTTAAATCAGAATCTACTCTGTCTGGTCTATACATACTAGGCTTATCTATGTCAAAATCAAATATTTCACTAATAGTAAAACTAGCAACCTTAAAAATTGAAAATAATTCTCTTAGATTACTAACCCTAATATTTCTGCAATAATCATACACTTCAGAGTACGTTTTCGAAGGTTTGAAATGTTGTCTCAGTTCGATTTTTTTCCTAAGTTCTTCCACTGTTTTAATTTTTGCTTTAGCTTTTTTTTTAATTAAATGTAGCACAAATAAACTGTAGCAAAATAAACAATTGTAATTGTAAATTCTTTGGAATTATATAAAATTCCGTCGACTGCGCCAGTTAAGTATTTTAGTAAAACACGTTTGAATGTGGTCTTCAGACTGATTTTATTAATCGAAAATATTCTTAACCTACCCTGCAATAATATCCATGACCTACTTAATTCTACTTACATATTTGCCGAGTCAGTTCAATAAGTTTCTTGACCTCGTTATCGTATCAGCAAAACGAAGTTCATGACGATCATTGCTGCATTTGCACAATGAAGTTCATGACACTCGTTGCTGCATTAAACGAAGTCAATTGCCCATTAATGCTGACTTCGCATCTTCCGTGTTTTGGAATTAGTGTGCTAACATAACACGCGTGCAGGTGTACTTCACGCCGTCTGCTGGTGTTAAGTTATATTGTTGCCAGGTCAAAAGGGGTTAAGTATTTCATGCATCGCTTTAAGAAACCTAGACATTTCGCTACATTTTTGGCGATCTCGAATATGTGATCGTTCCAACTGAGTGTTGAGTTAATACACATACCGAGGATGAAAAGTCTTTCAGTTTCAACAATGCAAGAGCCATTCATAGATAATGGCAGGTTGTTTTGAGATCGCTTGAGTGACAGTAGATAGCACTGAATTTTTTGAGCATTAGATTCAACTCTATTCTTTTTACCCCAATCAATTATGCTGTCAAGATCTTAATTTATTGAGCTTAACATACGCTGCCGTTCCAAGTAAAAGGCCGAAGAGGAGGGCCGAGAGCCGAGGACATGAAAAGCTGAGGGTACTGTCATCAGCGAAGGAGTGAATTGGATTAGAAGTGACAGACAGTGACAAATGAAGAAGAATGTCGGAGACAAAACGGAGCCATGGGGAATACCAGCGTTAATATGGTGAATATCAGACTTCAGCCCATCCAATACAACTTGTTTTGAACGGTTGGAAAGGTAATTTCTAATCTATTAAAGGAGAGACTCATTGACACGAAAATCACGCATTTTCGTCACGAGAGCCTAATGTCAGACTCTGTCAATATCAAGCCCAACGATCTTGCTTTCTCCTACATTGTGCAAAGATTATTTCTATTTTTTGGTGAGGTAAGCCATCAAATCACCAGTGGACCTGTTGCTGCGGAAGCCGTATTCCCGCTTATAAAGAAGCTTTCGATTTTTAAGATATTTCAAAAGCTAGGGATTTATAAACGTATCCATGACCTTGGTAGGGAGGGACGTAAGTGCTATGGGTTGGTAGGAGGTGGCTACAGCAAATACAAAAGCAGCTCAGTCAACAACAAAAGCAGCAGCAGCCGAAACAAAAACGAGCTACCGCATTGAAGTCAGCCCACGAGGACAAGCAGTAATAACATCCCATACAGCAGCCACAACATAACCAACAGCAGCAGAAACTACAACAGCAGTAACATCATCAGAAGCATCAGAACCAACAGAAGTCAACAAAGCAGAAAGCACTTCCCTTCTATCCACCCCCTTTCATCAAAATTGACAACCTACGAAAAATCCGTTTCGTAGGTGGTCTTTGTGTAAAGTGGGAAACATTGAATAAGACTGACCACGTACTTCAATGTGCAAGATGCATACGGCTGGCAACAGTAACACCTACCAGTGTTACGACAATCGACACAATGAACAGTACCGAATGTTGTCTAGTTTTTATGGCCAGCAGCCCGAGGCAGACACTTCATAAGGGATGTAATGTTCTCCATTCAATCGATGCAACCGCAGATGCTTGTAGATGGTCAAACTACAGACCAGTTACCTTACGCAGACGGCTAGAACAGATTTCTTCTTCTCTCAGCTGCCTGCAGACAAGCGCGCTCGGATATAATGGGCTAACGCGAGGTAAGAACCAGTAAGATCCTACCAGTGAATGTAAATTCGCTGATAACGATCGAACGGAAACTAACGCTTTCTGATTTGTTGTAAACCTACAATCCTGATGTGCTGATGGCTAGCGAAAATAAGCTAAACCAGAAGCGCAATCTTAGTTTCAAATACTACCAAATTATCGGAAGAGACCGACCATAATCCGCGCGAGGTGGCGAGGTCGCTCATTTAGCGTAAGGTTATACCTATATTACAACGATGTACGTAGATTTAGTGTACTAGAAATAGCGATCTCTCCCCAAGGTGGAAAGAAGTCTCTCAGCGGTAATACAGTTGCCGAATAAGCTGGAGGACCCTGGGGGAATATGACCAACTGCATCCTTATAATAACAATAAGGCAAGCTGGCCCTGTTTCTCCAGAACTCTATCCAGAGAAATAAATTCGAATGTGATCAATCCTCCTACGAATAGAAACCTTACGAACGATGAGGTTGATGGGTACCTCATAGAAATGGGCGAAGTTATTAAACGTGTAATGGACAAGACGATCCCGAAGGTTTTAGAAACCGATTATAGAGACATTTATCGGAATCCTCAAATTGATGCACTTCACGTGCGAAACAGTAGACTCTTATCAAGACTAAAATTCTTATGCAGGCTTTTTACAGATCCGCAAAATGCAGAAACTCGCTCTCTGAACTCACAGATCAAAGTACTAGAACAATTAATTCGCCAACACTACATTCTAACTGTAAGCTTCCAATGGAGCAACAAGATTCCAGCTGTAAGATCAAACAACCCGAGTATATTCCCGCAAATAAATAAAATCTTCGGGAGGATCATAATGACATTCAATGCGTTCGACTTTACAGAACAACTGATAACGCAAACCTACTTACGTCACTAACGACTCTTTATAGTAGAAGATCGTCAAAAGAAAGTCAAGACAAGTGGTGCAGTTTTTCAGAGAGTACAGAAGATTGACGAGACTCGTAATCACGACTTGGAGAACATAGCTTGGCTGAACCACTTCAACCTTCGGAACGAAATAATTCAATGGCGATCCGAGAACCCTAGTTTGACTATGTTAAGTGACGATCTTCTGGAAAATCATGCAGTTGTCAATGATGGAATTAATTCTATCCTTATTTTTGAATATGAACTCCAGATAATCTTCAACTCACTGAAAAAGAAGAAGTCAGTGGGAATCGATATCGGATACCAAATATTGTTCTGCGCCATCTGCCTTCTGAGGCAGTAGATGTATACACAACTCTGTTCATCAATGTGCTGAGTAATGCATATTACCAGGCGCATTGGGGTGTGCCAGCCAATTCAATAACGGGATAGAGATACCTCCATCCCGACGAATCTCCGTTCTACAAGTCCTCTTCCGTGCATAAGCAAGGTATTTAAAAAGTCATTAAGGCTCTAGGTAAGAGAATGGGCTAAGAAAACACAATTAGTACCAGAAAACCAATATGGCCTCAGGGCGGTACACAACACCATTCAAAATACAGTGCACAGGGGCCTGCTTGATTGACATATAAAAGGCATTCGCCACCGTATGGTTAGAAGATCTTTTCCTCAATTTAGTTAGGCTCGGCATTCAAAAAACATTGCCATATGCATATGATACCATACATGGTAACAGATAAAAAGTTCTTCGCCGATCTTGTTCACTATATTCACCAGCGATCTTAAAGGTTGTATGTCTTACATTATAGCGTTTGCCAATGATCTAATCGCGTACAGATCAGATCCGAAGATAGAAAAAATAAATGGTTTGTTACAGAGTGACTTCGATGGCATTCAACAATTTTGCAATGACTGGAAGTTGAAAATCAACTACCATAAGTGTGAAACTATCCTTTTCAGAACCCCGCTGTCCAGAGCCTCAAGGAACACCAAAATAAACTGGCGCAAGTTCGGCATTGTTGACCCACTCGGACCGTTGATCGTGAAAAATGTTGTAAGATATCTAGGCATCTTTTTGGATCAGTACATTTTCGTATGTGGTGGTATCAATGTGAATAACGCTCTGACCAGGGCTAAGAATGCCTTCGCTATGACAAGCAAATTGTTTTATAGAAGTCAACTTGACACCAGAGTGAAAGTTATCTGCTACATGGCCCTCATCCGGCCAATCGTGGTATATGGTTGTCCTGTGCGGTTCAACGTGAGTTCATCCAAATGGAAAAGACGAAAGGCGGTGCCTTCGAGCCTGTCTTCGCTTGTATCGAACACGAGAATCTGTTTACAAGAAATTCTTTCCCAACTAGGTCCTGTACAACGAGGCAAATCTTTTAAGGATAGATTAGGATAGAAAATTTTATTAGTAAGTTGATTTGGAGTCACACTGTTGAAGCGTGCTACCCTTAGAAAATGTACCCTGAGTGCGTGCGGCTTAACGGCTTCATTCCGCTTGAATCTTTCCTCTACTTGGACATTAAATGTCTGATACAAGATAGGAATAGCTGCCCTATCATCTTCCACGCCGCTCGTCGAACAGTAAAAAGGCAACTTCAATACGGCCATCAAACGTAAGTTACTTCTTTGGTGTTCTTTAGAAACCAAAAAATGAGTTTTAAATAAAAAAAACACTCGATTTCGGATGTACATTAGGATTTTAATTGAGTACTTTGTTTCTCTTAGGAGAAGATCGTCCGACACGACCGAAGCTTGAAATTAAACTTGCTAATACTCTTTCAATTGCCAGCGAAATGCAATTCGGTGAAATCGCTTAATCAGGTGTTTTACACCTTGAGTTCATTTGAGTTCATTTCAGTGATCAAGCTGAGTCGGCCTTAATGTAGTTTTTCAATGAACTCAATGATTTTTGGGCTTGGGCTGCTTGTATCAATTGTCGAGTCAACATTTTTTCCTTCGAACTTAAATTTGGTGAAGTGTGAGAACATAACTCCTACCCCCTTATCTCAGGATTCTTCTGAATTCTGTTAACAATTCTTAAATCTATTTTCTTTTGTTTACAATATGTGTATACACCAATTAATATAAATATAACAATGCCCGAACTTCCAATTGTGTAATTTATAATACTATGGCGTTTAAGATGGTGTATTTCTTTGATGTTATTAACTTGATGGAAAGTCAGTTCTTCGAATGTTTAAGAATCATTGTTCATTATTACATCTTCATAATTTGGAATATAAAATTTTTCAACAACCTTCGACAATTTATTCCTATATTTCTTATTACCAATTTCTATTGAACAATTGAAAAAATGTATTAAATAATTATCATTTAATACAAGTTTCCTTTCGTCACAATCGCTTTGAAAAGTTACATTTTTTATATTATTTAAAAGAAGAAGATCATAATTTAGAGTTAATATTTCTTTCTCAAAGCTGCTCTAATTTACAATTATTTTTTAAAATGCAGTTCTTACTTTGCTTTAATTCTTGTAGGCTAAAATTTCTTTCAAAAGTATACGTTTTATTATTTATTTTAACAATATATTCCATTCATTTTATCAATATATTCCATTTCTTCATTTATTTGCTTATTATGAGTATTAACTATTGGAACCAGTAATTTTACATCGGATTTTATTGTGGACGTGGGTAATTTAATAGCAAATATTAAAACATCAGCTTCAAATTTCGCAATTCCTACTTTTATGTTGCTAAGTTTTCAGTCAATTTGGGGTTAATTTATTTCTTCATTCCTTAAAATATTGGGGTGTATCATTTATAATCTTGCTAAAAGTACATTATCTTGAATTTTATTAATTTTTCTCTAAGTAAGTTTATTCTCATTTGTTGCTCAAGAAAATCTTCTTGAGATATAATCTTTTTTGTAAAATTTTCATTTTCATTAATTTGCTTCAAAATTTTGTTCCTATCTGATTCCAAAAGGTTTTTTAATAATGTCAATGAGTTGTTAAAATTTTCGTCTATTTTTATTTGCTGGTTAAAAGAATTAGTAACTCCGTCATTTGTGCTGTCGTAAGTCATTAGCTGTTTCTTTATGTCAGTTTTGTCGTCTTCGTCTAGAGTACCGAATAGCCACTTTATTCCTTTTCCAACAATGTTTATTAATCCTCTCCTATTTCTATGAGGCAACAGAGTTTGTGCCTTATTTCTAAGCGAGACTACTTGCTGTCTTAAATAATCTTTGTTTATTGCGTTTTAAATTTCAATACTACTTTCTAAACTATGTATGATATTTATAATTTTTGATGTATTACTAAATATGTGTATACATAGTATACCCATATATAGTTTACTCATAATTGCTATATATTGCTTTAATTTTTCTACTATTGTCAGACTATGTCTATCTTCTAAGAAAAATGTTACAGTAAATTTTGAAAACTTTTCTATAAAAATTATAAAAGAATGTTTACTGTTAACATAGACATCTACATGGACAATTTCATTTATAGTCTAGGGAGTTTCTGTAAAAACAAATTTTTTTCTTATGGGGTGTCTGTCATATTTATCGGACGAACAAATCTCGCAGTTATATATTAGCTGATGAATTGTTACTCTAAGATTAGGATGATATACTTTTCTCTTTATACACTTGTATGTTGGAATTATTCCAGAATGTCCTACCTCATTTTTATGGAATAATGCAATTTGTTTTTTTAGACTTTCTTCGTTATCTATGTCTTTAGCCAGGTAACTACATTTCACGAATTTGAAAAGTTTCTTGTGAGGAAATTTCAATAATCTTCTGTTGGAATTGTGTTCAAGCCTCATTTTGTTCATTCTCACTAATTGCATTGATTTCTCTATTGTCGATATTTATTCGACTTAAGAATTCTGCAATAACATTGTTCTTTTCTTTTGATGTAGTATTTTTTAATACTATATTTTCCTAGTTGTAGAAGCCATCTCAGAAGTCAAGGATTGATATCTTTTCCTGAATATTTAGAATGTAGCCATTTAATGAGTTTATGATTCGTTTGCATTTCGAATTCTTTTCCGAACAAATACGGTCTAAAATATCTAACTCCCCAAACTATAGCCAGTAGTTCTTTATCAATCGTTGAATAATTCTGTTCATGATTGTTTACAGTTCTGGATGCATAGGGATAGGGGATAGGGACAGGGATGGGATGACCTTCCTGACTCAAAACTGCGCCAATTGCAACATTGCTAGCATCAGTAATGAGTTTAAATTGTTTTGAGATATCAGGGTACCTGAGAATTCAATGGTTGGTTATAAGGTGTTTTAATTTATCAAAAGCGGCGACAAAATCGGGGTCATTTGTATTTACCCGGACATTTTTCCTGAGGTATCTCGTAAGTGGATGGGCAATTGTAGTATAATTCTTTATGAATTTCCTATAATATCTCGTTATACCCAGAAAAGGCTTTATTTGTTTCTGGGTTTTTTGGAAGCTTCAAGTTTTGAATTACTTCGACTTTCGCAGGATTTGGTAGTATACCCTCGGGTATCAGAATATGGGCGTTTCTTTAGAACGGAAGCTGCATTTATCGACTTGTATTTTTAACCTTGCCTCTCTCAATCTACTGAAAATTTTTCGGATGTTATTGATGTGTTCCTCCAGAGACGTACTAAAAATAAGAATATCGTCTTGATAGACGGCATAAATTTTATTGATTAACTCTCTGAGGATAGAATTTATTAACCGTTGGAAGGCTGCTGGGGCAGTTTTGAGTCCGAAAGCCATCCTTATGAACTCATAGTGCCCATTTGGGGTGGAAAAAGCTGTTTTCTTTTGATCTTCTCACTTTACAGGAATCTGGTAAAAACCTTTTGCCAAATCCAAGATCGTAAGATATTGGGCTTTTCCCAAGTTGTCCAATATGTTTTTAATATTAGAAATTTGGGAATTAATCGTCTACCGTTACTTCATTAAGTTTTCGATAGTCGATAACTATTCACCACTTTTTTCTTCCAGAATTATCAGATTTCTCGGAACAATCTAAAGAGGGGAATTGTACGCAGAACAGCTATCTCTTATTATCCCTTGCGAAAGCATTTCTGAGATCTGTTTTTCTATCTCTGCTGCATGTACTCGAGGATACCGGAAAATTTTACAAGAGATGGGATTATTTGTAGTGTTTATTATTTCATGTTCTACTTCATTCGAACAGGTTAGTGTGCCACCTTCTTTGAAAAAAAGCTCTTGGTATTCCTGCAGTAAATTTGTAAGCATACTTTTTTTTTGATCATGTAAATGATTAAGATAAAGGGATTTTACTGCATTTCCTTCCTATACTTTTAAGTTGTTGATTTGATTAATTTCGTACGGATAGTTGTGCTCAAAAAATATTCTGTTTCCTTTTTCTAATAACTGTCTTTCTGCTAAATTTATTTTTTGCTTCTAATGGTATTAACATATTTTGGCCAATAATCGCATCATATTTCTAACTGCAAAATGTAAGAACTTTCCATAACATTGTTTGTTATGATTTTCTTTCAGTTGAAAGGTTTTCGCCTGAAAGTATACCCTTGATTGGTTGAATTGAGTGGGTGGATAATGGTGAGCATCGTGACGTAGGCTGTACGTCCATCGTGGATCAATTAGCCAGATGGCTTAGAGGTAGAGTAGTCGCTAGGGCGCTGAACGTTGTGGGTTCAATCCCAGGTTTTGTCATCGTGCTTATTTTGTTATTTTTCTTTCTGTCCTGCCGGTGGTTTTCCCAGCTTTTGTGGACCGATGGACTGACCCTTGATCCTCCTCGAACGAAACGTGAGGATAGCCGTTCTTTGGTGGTACGATGGAGAGTTTGCGGCCTTCCTGGTGGTTCGATCTATTTCGACCGGTACGGGTGGTCAGGCGATCATGTCCCAAAGTGGACGAAAGATATCGATCGCCTGATCAGCCAGGAGTTCGAAGTAGGTTGGACGAGATGAGGATGGGCAGTCTTTGGGAGGCGACAGTTGAAATCGGTCGGCTAGGTTGGGCGCGATCCGGAAAATTCGGTTCCAAGTAAGAAGTCGGAAAAGAAAAAGCTAAAAAAAAAACAAAACCTAAAATTGAGCTAGTGCTAGTTGCCACGAAATTTTTTTTTTTTTTTTATTATCAGTGCGATAGGGAGAATTTACCCTCCCAACCCACCAAAAGCAACGAGACCCGCCAAATAAGAATAGTGTAGTGTGGTGTTGAGTGGTGCAACAAGTATATAACCCTCCTCTCGAAGCCTTTTAATAACAAATAAAAAAAAAAAAAAAAAAAAAAAACAAGTAAAGAAATAACAAAAAAAAAAAAAAACGAATAAGAATAGTGTGTGTGTGTTAGTATGTGAGACCGCACAAACAGAACGAGTGATCTTTGACGAGCCAACCCCTTTTCCTCACCTCTTTCAAATAAAAAAAAAAAAACGAATACGAATAGTGTGTGTGTTAGTGTGTGAGACCGCACAAACAGAAAGAGTAAACTTTAAAGAGCCAACCCCTTTTCCTCACCTCTTTCAAAAAAAAAAAAAAAGAACCAAAAACAAAAAAAAAAAACGTAAAATAGAGTGAAGTCAAGAACTCAACCAGGACGAGAAGCGACCAGGTCATCAGGACGTCCCAGACGAAGGCAGGAAGACGGCAGGTGACCCCTCTCCAGGGAAGAACTTCTTTTTTTTTTAATTTAACCCTTATCACCTAGTTAACTTAGCATTATTTTTTTTCTTCTTCAATTTATTTAGTTGGTAGTTTTTTTTAATTCTGTTTCTTTAGTTTTTTTTTTTTTTTATTTTATTTTATTTTTAATAATTTTTTTTATGGATGATAAAAGATTTTATTAGAACGAATTAGTAATTGGAGTTAGTGTTGTCGTTCAAAGCGTGGGATCGTTGGGTACTACCGGTCGCGAATCGCGGGTTCGAGAACGGTTCGGGGACATTTTTTTTTTATTTTCCCTTTTGTTTCCCTCTGGTGTGGTGTCTAGTGTCTTGGTTAAGATAGTGGTAAGAATTTATTGTGAAGTATTGATAAGTTTTTCTGAAGTTTTTTTTTTTTTTTTTTTTTTGTACTGATAAGTATTTCTTAAGTCACAAACTTCCTTGTTTATGAATTAATACTTATCATCGTCTCAGAGACATTTGAACGCCACCTCGAAGTGCTTAGGGAAGTTATGAGGCGTATCCAAGAAGCGGGACTGGTATTAAGTCGGGAAAAATGCGAGTTCTGCAAGTCAGAGTTGAGATACTTGGGATACATAGTCAACGGCAACGGTCTTCTGGTCGATCCGGAGAAAGTAAGATGTATGGTGGAGTACCCGAGGCCTGCTACGGTCTCGCAGGTGCGGAGGTTCATTGGCATGGTCTCGTGGTATCGTCGTTTCGTTCACAACTTCTCGGATCTGATCTCCCCGATCACGCAACTATTGAAGAAGAAGCGGAGGTTCGAATGGACGAATGCGTGTGAGGAAGCCTTCCGAACTCTAAAGGACAAATTGGTTCAGGCACCAATTCTTACTTGTCCAAGTTTCGAGCTCCCCTTCATTGTGCACACCGATGCATCTGGCGTAGGCATAGGAGCAGTATTGTCGCAGGAGGTACCCGGAGAGGGCGAAAAAGTGGTGAGTTACCTAAGCCGTTCGCTAACCAGAACTGAGCGAAACTTTTCTACGATTGAGCGAGAGTGTCTTGCCGTGATTTGGGCAGTAGAGAAGCTTCGTCCATATCTGGAAGGCAGTCGATTCACGGTTGTGACCGATCATCACTCTTTAGTCTGGCTGAACAACTTGAAGGATCCCCAGGGCAGGTTGGCTCGGTGGGCGGTCAGGTTGCAGCAGTTCGACTTCACCATCGTGCATCGGAAAGGTAAAGAACATTTGGTACCTGATGCTCTATCTAGAGCAAATGAGGCAGTAGCGACGGTATCCGTCAATACCAAAGACCCTTGGTACCTCAAGATGACCCAGATGGTGAAAAGTTGTGATGGTGGGTACCCGGATTGGAGGATAGATGGCGGAGCCCTTTTTAAACATGTCCCGCCGAGGTTTCCCAAGTTAGCGTCAGAGGGGGAGCAGTGGAAACGCGTTGTTCCGAGGGAAGAGAGAAAGGGAATTCTTCGAGAGTGTCACGATGACATTCTCAGCGGCCATGGAGGTATCCAAAAAACCTTGAATAAGGTGTCTCGACGGTACTATTGGCCCCGAATAAGGCAGAGCATTGCACGATATGTACGGGGGTGCCCGGTTTGTCAGGCTGTTAAGCCCGAATTGCAGAAACCCGCGGGGCTAATGGCATCGCGCTGCAATGTCACAAAGCCGTGGGAAATGTTGTGCGTCGACTTCGTTGGACCCCTACCAAGATCGACAAGGGGTTACGTCTACATTTTGACCGTCGTCGATCACTTCTCAAAGTTTCCCCTGTTCTTTCCAGTTAGGTCGGCTACTGCGAAGTCGTTAAGGGTAGTTCTGGAGGAGCAGGTATTCATGGTTTTTGGTGTTCCACGGTGGATCGTTTGCGACAACGGCGTGCAGTTCAGAAGTAAGGAGATGTCCGATTTAGCCGATATATACGGTGTTACATTGGACTTCACGGCCTACTACCATCCTCAGGCCAACCCTGCTGAACGCTATAACCAGACGGTTAAGACTATGCTACGAGCGTACGTGTCCGAGAATCATCGTACATGGGATATCCTCCTTCCTAAAGTCGCATGCGCAATCCGCAACTCGACGCACGAGGTACTTAAGACTACTCCATTCTTTGTGCTGTTCGGTAGGAACATGGTCGTTAGTGGAGGGAACTCTCCTATTCCCGCAGAAGGCTATATGGCAAAGAGGTCAGCGGATGGCGGAAAAGAAGAACGGGGTGAAGCTCTGAAGGAGCTTTTCGCTGATGTGAGGGATCGACTCCAAGCCGCAGCCAAGAAGTCGGGGAATACGTATAATCTGAGACGAAGGGACGTCCAGTTCCTCCCGAAAGATCTTGTCCTCAGAAGGAATTTCGTGTTGTCCGATGCGGCGAAGTATTTCACTGCCAAGCTTGCCCCAAAATATTTGGGACCGTTCGAGGTAGCGCGAAGAGTGTCCCCTTGGACATATGAACTTGCCGATAGCAACGGGAAAACAGCTGGGGTATGGCACGTTAAGGATCTCAAGCCATTTTACCACCAAAGTGATGCTGTTTAGAGTGTACTGTGGCGAAAACCTTTCGAAAGGAAGGGAGGAGTGTTATGATTTTCCTTCAGTTGAAAAGTTTTCGCCTGAAAGTATACCCTCGATTGGTTGAATTGAGTGGGTGGATAATGGTGAGCATCGTGACGTAGGCTGTACGTCCATCGTGGATCAATTAGCCAGATGGCTTAGAGGTAGAGTAGTCGCTAGGGCGCTGAACGTTGTGGGTTCAATCCCAGGTTTTGTCATCGTGCTTATTTTGTTATTTTTCTTTCTGTCCTGCCGGTGGTTTTCCCAGCTTTTGTGGACCGATGGACTGACCCTTGATCCTCCTCGAACGAAACGTGAGGATAGCCGTTCTTTGGTGGTACGATGGAGAGTTTGCGGCCTTCCTGGTGGTTCGATCTATTTCGACCGGTACGGGTGGTCAGGCGATCATGTCCCAAAGTGGACGAAAGATATCGATCGTCTGATCAGCCAGGAGTTCGAGGTAGGTTGGACGAGATGAGGATGGGCAGTCTTTGGGAGGCGACAGTTGAAATCGGTCGGCTAGGTTGGGCGCGATCCGGAAAATTCGGTTCCAAGTAAGAAGTCGGAAAAGAAAAAGCTAAAAAAAAAACAAAACCTAAAATTGAGCTAGTGCTAGTTGCCACGAAATTTTTTTTTTTTTTTTATTATCAGTGCGATAGGGAGAATTTACCCTCCCAACCCACCAAAAGCAACGAGACCCACCAAATAAGAATAGTGTAGTGTGGTGTTGAGTGGTGCAACAAGTATATAACCCTCCTCTCGAAGCCTTTTAATAACAAATAAAAAAAAAAAAAAAAAAAAAACAAGTAAAGAAATAACAAAAAAAAAAAAAAAAAAACGAATAAGAATAGTGTGTGTGTGTGTTAGTATGTGAGACCGCACAAACAGAACGAGTGATCTTTGACGAGCCAACCCCTTTTCCTCACCTCTTTCAAATAAAAAAAAAAAACCGAATACGAATAGTGTGTGTGTTAGTGTGTGAGACCGCACAAACAGAAAGAGTAAACTTTAAAGAGCCAACCCCTTTTCCTCACCTCTTTCAAAAAAAAAAAAGAACCAAAAACAAAAAAAAAAAAACGTAAAATAGAGTGAAGTCAAGAACTCAATCAGGACGAGAAGCGACCAGGTCATCAGGACGTCCCAGACGAAGGCAGGAAGACGGCAGGTGACCCCTCTCCAGGGAAGAACTTCTTTTTTTTTTAATTTAACCCTTATCACCTAGTTAACTTAGCATTATTTTTTTTCTTCTTCAATTTATTTAGTTGGTAGTTTTTTTTAATTCTGTTTCTTTAGTTTTTTTTTTTTTTATTTTATTTTATTTTTAATAATTTTTTTTATGGATGATAAAAGATTTTATTAAAACGAATTAGTAATTGGAGTTAGTGTTGTCGTTCAAAGCGTGGGATCGTTGGGTACTACCGGTCGCGAATCGCGGGTTCGAGAACGGTTCGGGGACATTTTTTTTTTATTTTCCCTTTTGTTTCCCTCTGGTGTGGTGTCTAGTGTCTTGGTTAAGATAGTGGTAAGAATTTATTGTGAAGTATTGATAAGTTTTTCTGAAGTTTTTTTTTTTTTTTTTTTTTTTGTGTTTGTACTGATAAGTATTACTTAAGTCACAAACTTCCTTGTTTATGAATTAATACTTTAATAAAAGAAAAAACATTGTTTAGGTTTAAGGTGAATCGCTGTGTTTTTTTTTTATCTCTTCCCATCCTCAGTTCCTGAGTTTCCCTTTTTTTTGTTGATTCCTTTTAGTCATTTTCCTTTTTGCCTTGCTTTTTTTTGTTTTTTTTTCTGCGGGGACGGATTGGATCCTTGCCCCTTAGTCGCAGTTCTAGGGGTACGGACCGTGTCGAGCGGAAGGGCAACTGCGTGGCGCCCTAATTCCATCTTTCCCACGACCATACTCCATTGAGTGGCTTGGCGCTCTTTCGTTCGACCCCAATCGGGAATTTTTAAAATTCGACGGTAACATGTTCCTCTACTTAAGAATTCTTTTGGAAGTGGGGTTACAACTGTTTGATCTACTGTATTAGTACCATTGATTGTACTATAAAATATAGGATCTTTTAATTCTATGTGTGGATAGTTTTTTAGAAAATTGGGTTTAATGATGCTAGTTTCTGACCCAGTGTCAATCAAGCATTTTAATTTTTCTTCGCCTATAGGTAAAGTTACTGTGGGTAGTCTTGTGTATGAGGCCTTCTTGTAAAATTTTGACGAATATTGCCTATCTCCATTGGCTCACTACTATCGTTTGGTTTCTGCCTAGTTCTAGTGGATCTCATTCCGGAACTGTTAGATACATAGTTTCTACTTTTAGGCTGGTAATTTGGAGATTGTCCTTTATTATTATACACATTTTTTTCACAAAGCTATTGCTGTTGGTGTTCTGTTTAAAATTAAACGCATTACCCCTATTTCTGCTTGAATGGTCTACGGTGTCTGAAATATTGTTGTCGTTCTGTCTGTACTTATTTGGTCGGCTATGATTTCTGCAATTGTTTCTATTTCGATGAGCAATGTCTATCGCTCTGACATCATCTAATAATTTTAACTCAGCAAATCTATTGTACATTTCTACCTCCAGACGATGTGACTGGATTTATGAATCACATGATTCAAAATCACATCCGTATCACTATTTATAGTGACAACGAAAACACTGATGGAGGAAAGACCATCTGTGGCGGGATGGCGGCTAACAGACCCAGACTTTGAGGGAACCTGACTGGTAGTGACAGCTTAACCAGAGGCTATATTCTGGTGCCACGGGAGGTCAGGGGCCCCTAGAACTTCGGTTCCAGCCCCCTTGTGGGAGTTTCGTGGTGGCTGTGGTTTACCACCTAACATCGCGGGTAGAGTCGAGGATAGTGTACTGGACTTGTCTAGCCCATTGTTTAAGCAAAACTAGGCAAGTCGGTTAGGGGACTATCCCTTCTCAGTGTGGAGTTGCATTCTCAACCGGGCGCTGCGACCCAAAGAGCGGAAGAGGTTTTAGGAAGGCTTCGCATCAAACCAAGGTGGGGTGATTGCCCCTCAAGCATGATCCCAGTTTGATACTTGGGTAACTGAGGCGTCTAGTCTTGCGTTACTTACGACTCTTAGGAAAAGGGTTCTCCGTGATATAAGCCGTTAAGGCAGGTGGTTACCTAAAACCAGATCCCATATCTGTGCTGCTGGCTGCTGCTGTGCTGCTGCCTGTTGTTGCTGCTGAGCTGCTGGCTGCTTTTGTTGCTGGGCTGCTTTCTTTTGCGGAGATGGCTCTTATTGGCGCTTTTGTTGTTGTTCCAGCGCTCGCCTAGCGATAGTTCTAGCTCTCAGTATTCTTAATTCAGAGAGGAGACGCTTCTTTTTTTTCTCTATGTCTAGTATTTCGCTTTCTTTGGAACAAAGTTTTCGCTCCACTTCATCTTCTCTGTCTGAGACCAAAGACTCGAAACTGTTGATGTTGTTGTTGTTGGTACTTGGGTAACTAAGGCGTTTAGTCTTGCGTTACTTACTACTCTTGGGAAAAGGTTCCCCGTGATATAAGCCGTTAAGGCAGGTGATCACGTAAAACCAAATCCGACATCTGTACATTTCTACCCTCCAAATGATGTGACTAGATTTATGAATCACATGATACAAAATCACATCCGTATCACTATTTATAGTGTCAACGGAATCACTGATGGAGAAAAGACCATCTACGGATGGCGGCTAACAGACCCAGGCTTTGAGGGAACCTGACTGGTAGTGACAGCTTGACCAGAGGCTATATTCTGGTGCCACGGGATGTCAGACGCCCCTCATTCGCTTTGAAGTCACCCTTTCCGTTAAATTCCTCTATATTACGGAAATGTTTTAATGTTTGTTCAGGTAACAATTGGAAGGCATTATTACTTTGTTCTCTTTCTACATTCGGCTGTTGCAAATGTTGGTTCAGATGAGCTTGTAACTAAGCAATCTGCTCCTGTTGCTTTTGCATTGTTTTCAGTTATAATGCCAATTTCTGTTGATTTGCCCTTTTTGCACTTGTTGTTGTTGTTTCTTCACTTTCACTTTCACTTGCACTGTGATTGTTCAAATTACTCATTCGATCACTACTTTTATTTTCTTTAGAAAACAAAGTTACCGATTGCGCCAGTTACTTCTTTGGTGTTCTTTAGAAACCAAAAAATGAGTTTTAAATAAAAAAAACACACGATTTCGGATGTGCTTTAGGATTCTATTTGAGAACTTTATTTTTTTTAGGAGAAGATCGTCCAACACGACCGAAGCTTGAAATTAAACTTGCTGATACTCTTTTAAGTGCAAGCGAATTGCAGTTCGGTGATATTGCATAATCAGGTGTCTTGCACTTTGAGTTCATTTCAGTGACCAAGCTGAGTCGACCTTGGTGTTGTTTTTTATTGAACTCAATGATTTCCGGCCTTTGGCTGCTTGTATCAATTGTCGAGTCAACATGTTTTCCTTCGAACTTCGGTTTCTCGACTCGCAGCCACGAGGAACTCCTACTGTTCAGTACAGCAAAGGGAACGATATTTTTACTAGTGGTTGCCAGAACCAGCATTCGGTGCCGCTAACATCCTAATGAAAAAGACATGGTAGTTGAAACAGTAGTGCCAACTCACAATTGTAGCTTAAAAAAGTTATAACGTATTTTACAGAACAAAATAAAAATAAGCAAAAAAAAAAAAAAAAAAACAAAAAAGAAAAGAACAATAAAAAACTAGACCAGAAATAAAAATAAGAAAACCAAGGTTAATTACAGTATTATATAACATTGTTGCAAATATAAGGTGTACGCTTAAGTTTAAGTTTATTTTTATCGCAGTATATTTAGGATAAAAGTTGCGTTAAAGACAATTAAGTAATCCAAATTTGTTTTTTAATTTTCTTGGAGGGAACCGAAAAATTATATATAGATTAAAGTACTGAATTAAGAATATATAAGAAAGGCATAAGGCTAACAATTCGGTATAAGCTTAGAGTACTCATGAAGAGTCAATAAATTAGAATTCAGATCAGTTTGTAATCTAGCTTCAAATATTTTTGTCAAGCAAGTAAAGAAATGAATGAAGCAAAATAAGAATGCATTGAAATAAAATAAATAAAATTGATCAGTAGCGCTCTAGTATATCGTTGCTGGATTATGTTGAAGAGAGATGGGATGGGCCAGGCATACAAAACGATGAAGAACTGCGATATCCACTACAGCAATCGCTATAGAGAGAGAAGGCAGCGCTTATTCGGATGCGGATTTGTTGTTCGAGGCAGACTTAGGCAAAAAGTCTTGAGCTACGACCCCGTCAGCGAACGCCTCATGACAATCCGCATCAAGGCTGAATTTGGGAACATCAGCCTAATATGCGCTCGCGCCCCGACAGAGGTGAAGGATGACAACATCAAGGATGACTTCCATGATCTCCTGGAAAGAACATACGATCGAAGCCCCAGCTACGACACCAAGATCGTTCTAGGAGATTTCAACGCTCAGCTGGGAAAGGAGGACATCTTTGCTGGAGTCATCGGTAAACACAGCCTGCACGACAACACATCCGGAAACGGACTCAGGCTGTTGGACTTCGCCTCGGGGCGGAACCACTCTGTGGCTTGCACGCGGTTCCCACACCTGGACATTCACAAAGGGATCTGGCGACCTCCTGATCAATCAACCGTCAACCAGATTGATCACGTTGCGATCGACGTCAGACACTCCTCCAGTATTCTCGATGTCCGAGCCTTCCGAGGTGCAAACATCGACTCGGATCATCACCTTGTTGTAGCCAAGGTAAGAACCCGGATATCGAGAGAGCAACGGAGTCGGGACAGGCCAAAACGGTTTGACGTCGAAAAGCTACAATCGCAGCCGATTGCTGGGAACTTTGCCGACAGAGTCTCCCTGAAACTCGCTCAGAGTTCGACGCTTCCTGCACTAAGCATAGAAGAAGAATTGAAACGTTGTCAGGAAGCCATCAAAGATGCTGCCACTGATGTGCTGGGTTTCACGTCACCACCCAGAAGGAACCCATGGTTTGACGACGAGTGCAGGTAAGCGCACGCAGCTAAACAAGACGCCTATAAGGCGACGGTGCATCGAACAACGAGGGCTGTTCGTGAGCTCTACTAAGGATACAAGGTTCGGACCAAGGCCTGCCGGGACCAGAACGGACAACTCGTAGTAGAGTCGCAGTCTGTGCTGAGAATCTGGAAGGATCATTTCTGCAGACTCTCTAACGGTGAAGACGGCCCAAATCCCGCTATTAGGCAGAATGTTCCACTCAATTTGGACGATGATAGACAAGCATTCCGTCCCCCCGACGAAGTGGAGATAGCAATATCCAAGCTGAAGTTGAACAAAGCTGCTGAAGCGGACGCACTGTCCGCAGAACTATTTAAAGCAGCTGTAGATGACCTGGTTGGGCGCATGCACCAGCTCATCTGTAAGATATGGTCGGAGGAAAGCATGCCCGATGAGTGGAATCTGAGCGTCGTTTGCCCGGTTCACAAAAAAGGAGACCCCTTTGACTGCGCCAACTACCGAGGGATAAGTCTCCTGAACATCGCATACAAGATCCTCTCTGCCGTATTTTGTGAGCGTCTAAAGCCGTTTGTCCATGACTTGATAGGTCCCTATCAGTGTGGTTTCAGGCCAGGGAAGTCCACAATATACCAGATCTTCACATTACGGCAGATCCTGGAAAAGATCCAAGAAATGCGAATTGACATTCACCATTAATTCGTCGATTTCAAGGCTGCATATGACAGTATGCATAGAGACGAGCTATACAGTGCCATGTCTAGGTTTGGCACTCCTACCAAACTCGTTAGATTGTGTACGATAGAGAACTCTCGCTGCTCCGTCAAAGTCGGTAACGAGCTCACCGAGACCTTCAATGTCAAAAAAGGTTTTAGACAAGGCGACGCACTGTCATGTGACTTCTTTAACATCATCCTCGAGAAGATCGTGCGAAACTCACAAGTCAACACCAGAGGCACGATCTTCCCGAAGTCAGTTCAATTGCTAGCTTACGCTGACGACATTGACGTGATTGGACGAACAAAGCGAGCCGTCAATGAAGCGTTTGCTGGAATTGAGTCGGAAGCGGCTGAAATGGGTCTGGCGGTAAATGATGGCAAAACGAAGTATATGCTGTCTCGGCCGGAGCGTTACACTAGGCAGCAGTCTACCTCGGCTCCGCGGTAAACAGGGACAACTACATCAGTACCGAAATCAAACGCAGAATCACTCTTGCCAATCGCTGTTTCTTTGGGCTCAAGAGGCAATTGAGTAATAAAGCCCTCTCTCGAAAGACGAAGCTCGCTTTATATAACAGCTTGATTATCCCCGTCCTGCTTTATGGCGCGGAATCTTGGACGTTAGCAAAGGCGAATGAGGAAGCCCTTAGTTTCTTCGACAGAAAAGTTTTGCGTACGATTTTTGGTCCTGTTTGCGTTGATGGCATCTGGAGGAGAAGATTTAATGACGAACTCTATGGGCTGTACAGCGACATGCGCCTGGTTAAGCGTCTACGGGTACAACGCTTAAGATGGCTAGGCCATGTAGAGCGTATGGACACCACTGCTCCGGCCCGAAAAGTCTTTGAATCCAAGCCATTGAGACAACGCAACAGAGGACGACCTAGACTAAAGTGGCGCACACAAGTTGTGAAGGACCTCAACCAACTTGGAGTGCGCAACTGGAGACAGCTGGCGAATGATCGTGCTGGCTGGAGAGGCATGTTGGTTGAGGCCCAGGTCCACCTCGGCCTGTAGCGCCACAAGAAGAAGAAGAAGATAAATTTTTATATACATCTGTGATATTAGTTTCGTATAACATCCAGTTGTAAGGGGGATCTGGAGATCGCGAACGTTCGTGAGTGTTGAAAAATTAAATTCGCAACTTGGTAAAGTGATAAGAATCTGTGATATATAAAGCCCGGCTATCTCCGTCGAAACAGCATGAGACTTTGGGCGTGGGCCCTGACCACACGTTGAAAGCTTTGAGTGACTGACAAAATTTCAGGAAAGGGCTTCCTTGCTTTTACGAGGCCGGCTTACTCACGACCACTCGGCGTCGTTGAGCCTGTTACGGTACTCAGTTCCTGAGATAGGTGAAGAAATAATAAAACCATGAGATTGAAATCTAAGGAACTCCTTGACCTCTATCAAACATCCCCGTCGTCCATTGTTTTCATACCGGTAATGTATAAACAAAAGAAAATACTGATATACTCATTGGTTTTAGGCGTTTACGTACCTGTAAGTTTGTCCTCCTGTCCATCTTTCTGTTACCTGAAAAAAAAAACATATAGGCAAAAACAATAAAATAAATAGGGAAAAAGAATTTAGACACAAAAAAAAACATTGCAAGTGATTGACAATTAACTTGACACTAATGATAAAAGACGAGATAATAGAGGAATGCAACTGGTAAACAGAGAGGAGGAAAAGCTCAAGATCAAGGAGAAATCACACTTAGCAAGAACAAAGTCAAACGAAAAGTGATAAAAAAGTTCAGAATGTGAATAGTGATCGTACGGAGGCAAAAACTATTTTTTTTTGTTCTATACAAAAGAAAAACAAAAAAAAAACTACGCTTAGAGTTTATGTTTTACCAAAGAAAAAAGGTACAACCTTATCAAAAACATTAGTCCTTGTGGCTGGGTCTCCCCATTATATACAAACATTTATACAAAAAGAAAAGTGATCAGTGCACTGCTCTGTAGTGGATAAACCAACAAAGAAAAAATATTTGGAGAGACACATGCCCAAGGGCAAAGTGCGTGCCATCTTACACATCAAATAAACGAAGAAACCAAAAAACAGTTGTTCACATACCTCCGCGGAGTACGCATGTTTTCCGACTTCTTGATCCACTAACAAACAATTCTCACTTCATACTCCGCTATGTAAGAGTGGCAGAAACCCAAAGTACGCTGCCCACCTATCCACGTTTTTTGCATGGGAATCAAATAGCTGACGATTTTATGTGAATTAACGCATGGCGGCAAAATTGACGCGGAGAAATGCAATGTGGAGTTCCGCTGCGCAATTTGCACACTTAAGTCGAGGATCAGGTGCTTCTCAAATGTTTGTTGTACGCAAGAAATGGACACCCTGTAACCTATTTCTGGTGTCCATAAATTAAAGAACTTCGGCAGATAGAAAAACCAGTAAGGAGCGAAAAAAGGTAGCAGGCCGATAATCCCCTATAACGGATAGTGCCGATGGTTGCTCCGACCCCAATGGCCAGACAACCTGAGGCAGAGGCCTCCATAAGGGATGTTATGTTCTCCATACAGTCGATGCAAGCGCAGATGAATGCCTTGCAGAAAAGGATGGTCGAATCGTAGACCAGTCTCCTTACTCAGACGGCGAGATTACATTTCCTCTTCTCTCAGCTGCTCGCAAACAAGCGCTCTTTGATATAGTGGGCTCAATGTGGGTAATAACCCTTTTTTTTCTAATTCGCGCACTAATGGGATTGTGTATGCCCTTAAATGACTGAAATTCAGTCGCAGCATGGGCCGAAGATATAGAGGAAGAGATTGAAAGGAGGTACCAATACATATTGATTTAAAATGCCTGTGGATTGTAATGCGAGGAAAAGTTGGGCTGGGAAGAGCGTTTCGTATTCGTGGAGTGCGGATGAAGAACGAGTTTCTAAACTTAACTGTACGTCCGAAGATGGGCTTAAGGGTGAATGGGTGAGCATTTCTAGCGAGGCCCGAGGTATTGCGGGTGAATTCTTGAAGGGGAGCAATGCAGCTGGCTCACTCATTAGAGCATTTTTTGGTGAAATAGCGACCAAATAGTGATAGAAACGCAACATTTCATCGATGTTCAAGCGAGTCGATTGATTTCGCAGCATTATTATCACTAATTAGTTTATTCGCTCGCTGTTGAACTCGATCTAATAGGTGCAGACAGGTCTTATGAGCACCGGACCAGATATGAGACTTGTACTCAAGCTTTTGGCGGTTGTAAGCTATATATATTGTTGTCAGTCAGAGGGGGTGAAATATTTCTTGCATCGTTTAAGAAACCTAGACATTTCGCTGCATTTTTGGCGATCTTGAATATGTGATCATTCCAGCTTAGTATTGAGTTGATACCCGTACCGAGGATGGAAAGTATTTCAGTTTCAACAATGCAGGAGCCATTCATAGATAATGGCAGTTTTTTTTTGAAAACGCTAAAGTGACAGTAGACAGCACAGAGTTTTGGAAGCATTAAATTTGTCTCTATTTCTTTTACCCCAAGATCCTACCTTAAGATTCTAGCAGTGGATGTAAATTCGCTGATAAGGATCGAACGGAACCAATGCACAAGTGCTTATTTGATAGACATGGAAAAGGCGTTCGAAACAGGTTGTTTAGAAGGCCTCTTCCTTAATTTAGTCAGACTAGGCATGTATAAAACACTGCTGTATATGATCTATGATATGGTTGCAGGTAGTTGTTAAAAATGGCAACATTTACATCCACCACAGTATTTCACATAAAAAAATGGGTTGCAACAAAGAGCAGTTTTCTCACCGATCCTTTTCGCTAATTTCACTAGCGAACTTATTGGTGCCATGCCGCATTTAATCGCGTACGCCGATGATCTTACAGATCAGGCCCAAAAATTGAAGCGATAAATAACTTTTTGCAGCATGACTTAGGCGAAATTCAGCGATTTTGCACCGACTGAAAGTTGAAAATCAACTTCCGGAAGTGCAAAACTATTCTCTTTAGAATCCCGCTATCCAGCGCCTCAAGGGCACCAAGAAAAACTGTTGCAAGTTCAGCGTATTTGACCCGCGGCACCAGCAGAATCTAGGTAGATATCTTGGTATTTGGTTGGATCAGTATTTGTACTGAGGTAAGCATGCAGCTACTGCTCTAACAAAAGTAAAGAAAGCCTTTGCTGCGGCAAGTTGGCCATTTTACAGCAGCCAACTTGACATCAGAGTAAAAGTTAGGGCCATGTAGCCCGTATACGGCCAATCATGGTTTACGGTTGCCCAGTCTGGTTCAATCTCAGTCCTTCGCAGATGGAAAAGATGAGGGCGTTCGAGAGACTTCGGGCCTGCCTCCGGTTGTATAGAACACCTGAATCCGATCACAAGAAATTCTGTCCCAACGACGTTTTGTATGACGAGCAAATTTAATCAGGCTAGATAATTTCATTGTTAATCTGACTCGAGGGCACATTGTACTAGCGATAGCTTCATCCAACAATCTCATCTTTGGGGCATGTCACCCCAACTTCATGTAGCATGAAAATGTGCGTCTGAACGGATTCATACCTCCTATGTAGACTCCAAAGGGCTTCCATGTCGTAAACCGAAAAAGTGGATAGGCGGCTCCAATACGATACCCGACGTCGCTCGTAGCCCCGAAGGACTTCTGCGGTTCAGTACGGCGCTCTCCGCCCGAAATAGGGCTGTATTGTTTATTTCAAAGAAAAACAAAATTAATAATAATAATAAAATCTATAAGAACAACACAAAAAAAACAAACAAAAAAAAAAAATAAAAAATAAAATAAATAAAAAACAAATAAATGGAGCAGTATGGATTATTAACTATATACAGTGTGTTAAGAAATTGTTTACACTAGGTAAGAAAAAGCAAATTCTGCATTCTCGCTTCAATATTAGACACTTTTTACACAGTTTTACTTTCACTTTTAGAAACTTTATTTTACTAATTTTTTTCTATTTCCATACTTCATGTTTTAAAATGTTAATAACATAAACAAAACTCCATATAGTATAATAATAACAACAACAAAAAAACAAAAAGCAAAGAGGAAACAAAATTTAAATCTAAATCTAAAATCTTGACACATTCTTCTCCGCATTCCTTTCGCAGTGCATACATATGGTATTTAAAAACGTACCGTTATAGCGGTTTTTTTTTTTTCATTTTTTCTATGAGATGTAGGAAGTAGAAAGCGAAAATGTTTATTGTTACTTCTGCTGTTGAATCAGTAGGAACAATTTTTGGTAATTCATTTTAATATGCGTTTTAAGAGAATTTCTTTTGACGTAAAGCAGTTGGTTTATTATAAGCATTATAATGGCAAAAGTGTGAAAGAAACTACCGAGATGTTTGGTTTATCTAAGTAAGCCATTTACAATATAATTAACCGAGCAGAACCTGAAAATCGGTTAGAAAATATTGCACTAAACGGCAGGCTAAAAAAGTTATCGGACAGAAATGAGCGCTGTTTTTTATGAAAAGTGCATGAAATCTCTCAAATATTGATTCGAGCCTTGTCCAGAGAAATAAACCAAGACTGCGGCGTACAAGTTTCCAACGAAACTGTAAACATCAAGAGTTGCAGGGAAAAACCATTACTTTCGCCTCAAAATGTACAAAAACGTTTATCATTTGCTACAGAGTACAGCATGCAACCGAATGAGTCATATTTTGTAATGAAACAAAAATAATGCTGTATTACAACGAAGGGCCCAATAGAGTGTGGCACAAATCTTTAAAATCGTTGCTTAACAAGAACATTATTCCAACCGATAAATTTGGTAAGCTATCTGTGATGGTGTGTGCATTTCCAGCAAAGGTTGGGTAGTAGTAAAAGATAGTTTTATTTGAAAATACCATGGACACAAAGAAGTACTTGAGCATTTTGCAAGCTCATTTGCTTGATAGTGCCAACAATTTTGGTTTCAATGGAGGTGTTAGCGGCAGAAAACCACAACTTAAGTTCTATCAAGACAACGATCCGAAACACAAAGAACTTACGTTGAAGACGTGGCTGCTTTATAATTGCACAACGTATGGGATATATCAGCTCAGATCCCAGACCTTAACCCAATAGAAAATCTATGGCCACATTTGAAAAAGAAGATAGCAAAATGAGCCCCAAAAATATAAATTAACTGATACAGTGCATCAATAAAAAATGGGTTAACATTCCAAATAATTATGGTATAAAAAAATTAATTGGATCAATGATAAAGCGGATAAATTGATGATAAAGGTGGTCACACCAAATACTAACACGAGAATTTTGCAGTATTCATAAGCTTTTGAAGCAAAATCAGTTTATAAGATGTGTAAGGGCTTTGTTGACAGTTAAATTTTTGTTCCTTTTTGATTTTTTTTTTTGTTCTTATTCTTATGTTATATGGAGTTTTGTTTCAGTAATTTACTTTTTAAAAAATGAAGTATGGAAATAAAAAACTTGGTGAAATAAAGTTTATAAAAGCGTCTAGTATTGAAGAAAGTAGAAATTGCTTTTTTTTACCTAGGGTAAACACTTCCTTAACGAACTGTTTCTAAATACCCCATGGTGCCAAGTTTTGTTACTTTTTCTTGGGGAAAAACAATATACATTAGTATATCTTAACAAATACATCAATACACAAAACCATGCTCAAAAGCAATTTTTAAATTTCATAAAGAATAGCTTACAGCACAGTGAGTTAGTTTTAGAAACTATTGTTAGGATATATATAAGCTAGTTTTAAGTATTTTTCTAGAATTAAAATAAGATTATCTTATACATCCAATAAAATATGCAAAAAAATCTAAAAAAAAAGGATCGAACGCTGTCTAATTTGTTGCAAACCCACAATGTTTGCGAAACTAAGCTTAACCAGACGCACTATCGTAGGTACAAAAATTACTATGGCATAAGAAAAAAACGACCCTTAATCCACTCACCATTTATCATAAATTTATATATAGTGATGATGTACGTAGATGTATTGTTCTAGAGGCAGCGATTGCACGCATCGCTCTCCAAGGTGGAAAAAAGTCGTTTGATCACCGCCTATGCATCCGAACCTTAAAACCCTAACTTTCTTCCGGAACTCAAGGCTCTTTTTCTAGCATCCTCTTGGATTCGGAAAAAATTATTATATCCCAGCCAGTGATTTAAACGCCAAACACGTTGAATGGGGTATCACTGTCCCAAATGAGAGAGAAAACGCTCTCTTAGAGTGGATGGAATAACATACAACAACAACAATGCGGTCTCGCCGAGATAATACCGCTCCCGATCGAGCTGGAGGAACTTAAGGAATATGTCCAAGCGCACCCTTAAAATTATAATAAGGCAAGCTGGTCACATTTTTCTAGAGCCTTAGCCAGAGGAATAAGTTCGAGTACGATCAATCCTCCTACGAACAGAAAACTTACGAAAGAAGAGGTTGCCGGGTACATCACACAAATGGACGAAGTCCTTAAACATACAATGGACAAGACGATCCCGAAGGTATCACAAACTGATTATAGATATATCTAGCAGAATTCTGAATTAATGCACTTCACGTGCAAAACAGTCAAGACTAAAACTCTTGTGCAGGCAGTTTACAGATCAACAGAATGCAGAGATTCGCTCTCTGAAATTGCAGATCCAGAGAGTGTACACGGTCAACGAGACTCGTAATCCTAATTACGACCTGGAGAACAGAGCCTGGCTGAACCACTTCTGCCTTCGTAACAAAATATATCAATGGCGATCCGAGAACCCTAGTTTTAATAGGTTCAGTGACGATCTTCTGGCAAATTATGCCGTTGCCGATGATGGAATTAATTTTGTCTTTATTTCCAAAGATGATCTCCAGGGTATCTTCAACTCATTGAAGAAGAAGAAGTCAGTGGGCATCGATGGGATACCAAATATTCTGCCCTCTGAGGCGGAGGACGTATACACAACTTTGTTCGTCAATGTGCTGAGTAATGCATATTGCCTGGCCCATTGGAAAACATCTGTGGTACAGCCAATTCCAAAACGGGACCAAGGTACAATTCAAAAATGTCAGAAACTGCGATGAGTGTCTTAACTTCCTTTATTCCAACTTTTAACAGCAGTAGTGAAGAAGTTTTTATTTTCATTGAATGTAATTATGCTATGGAACTGGCAACAAATACCCAGAAAAATATTATTTTCAAATGTATTAAGACAAGAATAAGGGGAAATGCTACACAAGTTCTAATAAATAAAGAAATTACAAATTGGAAAACACTATAAAGTGAACTAAGCTTACAGCTTACAGCTACACAGAGAACTAACTAGCATCCGTCAATGACGCAATGAATCTGTTGCTTAATATACCCAAAGAGTAATTCTTGAAAGTAGATTGATGCAAGCTAAATTGCGTGATGTTAAGCAGGAACACCAGCAAGGTCAAATGGAGTACATTGAGGCTGAAACCATAACTATAAATAGATTACTAGAAAGATTATCTTCATATGTAGTTACTCAGAAACCAAAGGACATAGCTGAGGCAAGTCGCTTTGCAGAAGAGGAAGAACAGCGTTTGAATTTATTTTGCACAAGTACAAATAATGATTATACGGTTAAGATCGTTGGTAGGAATTTTCAAAGAATTCGAAGTTAAGAAACAAAGAATAAGTGAATTTACGGCAGATCCTGGAAAAGATCCAAGAAATGCGAATTGACACTCACCACCAATTCGTCGATTTCAAGGCTCCATATGATAGTATGCATAGAGACGAGCTATACAGTGCCATGTCTAGGTTTGGCACTCCTACCAAACTCGTCAGATTGTGTAGGATGACGATAGAGAACTCTCGCTGCTCCGTCAAAGTCGGTAACGAGCTCACCGAGACCTTCAATGTCAAAAAAGGTTTTAGACAAGGCGACGCACTGTCATGTGACTTCTTTAACATCATCATCGAGAAGATCGTGCGTAACTCACAAGTCAACACCAGAGGCACGATCTTCCAGAAGTCAGTTCAATTGTTAGCTTACGCTGATGACATTGACGTGATTGGACGAACACAGCGAGCCGTCAATGAAGCGTTTGCTGGCATTAAAGCGGAAGCGGCTAAAATGGGTCTTGCGGTAAATGAGGGCAAAACGAAGTACATGTTGTCATCAAGGAAGGACACACAACATCGACGTATCGGACGGAGAGTCACACTAGCCAGCAGAAAATTCGGGACAACAACATCAGTACCGAAATCAAACGCAGAATCACTCTTGCCAACCGCTGTTTCTTTGGGCTCAAGAGGCAATTGAGTAATAAAGCCCTCTCTCGAAGGACGCAACAGAGGACGGCCTAGACTGAAGTGGCGCACACAAGTGGAGAAGGACCTCAACCAATTTGGAGTGAGCAACTGGAGACAGCTCTCGAAAGATCGTGCTGGCTGGAGAGGCATGTTGGTTGAGGCCCAGGTCCACCCCGGACTGTAGCGCCACAAGAAAAAGAAGAAGATATTAGTTTCCGTATAACATCCAGTTGTAAGGGGGGATCTGGAGATCGCGAACGTTCGTGAGTGTTGAAAAATTAAATTCGCAACTTGGTGAAGTGATAAGAATCTGTGATATATAAAGCCCGGCTATCTCCGTCGAAACAGCATGAGACTTTGGGCGTGGGCCCTGACCACACGTTGAAAGCTTTGAGTGACTGACAAAATTTCAGAAAAGGGCTTCCTTTCTTTTACGAGGCCGGCTTACTTACGACCACTCGGCGTCGTTGAGCCTGTTACGGTACTCAGTTCCTGAGATAGGTGAAGAAATAATAAAACCATGAGATTGAAATCCAAGGAACTCCTTGACCTCTATCAAACATCCCGTTCGACCATTGTTCTCATACCGGTAATCTATAAACAAAAGAAAATACTGATATACCCATTGGTTTTAGGCGTTTACGTACCTGTAAGTATGTCCTCCTGTCCATCTTTCTGTTACCTGAAAAAAAAAACATATAGGCAAAAACAATAAAATAAATAGGGAAAAAGAATTTAGACACAACAAAAAAAAAACAGGGCAAGTGATTGATATTTAACCTGACACTAATGATAAAAGACGAGATCATAGAGGAATGCAACTGGTAAACAGAGAGAAGGAAAAGCTCAAGATCAAGGAGAAATCAGACTTAGCAAGAACAAAATAAAACGAAAAGTGATAATAAAGATCAGAATGTGAATAGTGATCGTACGGAGGCAAAAACTATTTTTTTTTGTTCTATACAAAAGAAAAACAAAAAAAAAACTACGCTTAGAGTTTATGTTTTACCAAAGAAAAAAGGTACAACCTTATCAAAAACATTAGTCCTTGTGGCTGGGTCTCCCCATTATAAAAAAACATTTATACAAAAAGAAAAGTGACCAACCAACAAAGAAAAAATATTTGAAGAGACGCATGCCCAAGGGCAAAGTGCGTGCCATCTTACACATCAAATAAACGAAGAAACCAAAAAACAGTTGTTCACATACCTCCGCGGAGTACGCATGTTTTCCGACTTCTTGATCCACTAACAAACAATTCTCACTTCATACTCCGCTATGTAAGAGTGGCAGAAACCCAAAGTACGCTGCCCACCTATCCACGTTTTTGGCATGGGAATCAAATAGCTGACAATTTTATGTGAGTTAACGCATGGCGGCAAAATTGACGCGGAGAAATGCAATGTGGAGTTCCGCTGCGCAATTTGCACATTTAAGTCGAGGATCGTGGCCGCCGTGGCTTAGTGGGTAGAGTGCGACGCTCACACGCCGAAGGGTCTAGGTTCGATTCCCGGCTGAACACCTCGAACATTTTTTCACGGCACCACCTCTTTCGAGCTGCTGACAACACTCAAAGAGTAGTAATTGTCTAAAAAGGCTTCTCAAATTTCGCCGTTCGGAGTCGGCAAAAAACTGTAGGTCCCTAATACTTGTGAGAGAACAGTAGCGCGCACAACACAAGTAGTTGATGAGCAAGCTAGGCCCTGGTCCCTCTGTGGACTGTCGCGCCAACAATTATTTATTATTACTATTATTAAGTCGAGGATCAGGTGCTTCTCAAATGTGTGTTGTACGCAAGAAATGGACACCCTGTAACCTATTTCTGGTGTCCACAAATTAAAGAACTTCGGCAGATAGAAAAACCAGTAAGGAGCGAAAAAAGGTAGCAGGCCGATAATCCCCTATAACGGACAGTGCCGAAGGTTGCTCCGATCCCAATGGCCAGACAACCTGAGGCAGAGGCCTCCATAAGGGATGTTATGTTCTCCATACAGTCCATGCAAGCGCAGATGAATGCCTTGCAGAAAAAGATGGTAGAATCGTAGACCAGTCTCCTTACTCAGACGGCTAGAGTACATTTCCTCTTCTCTCAGCTGCTCGCAAACAAGCGCTCTTTGATATAGTGGGCTCAATGTGGGTAATAACCCTTTTTTTATAATTAGCGCACACTAATGGGATTGTGTATGCCCTTAAATGACTGAAATTCAGTCGCAGCATGGGCCGAAGATATAGAGGAAGATATTGAAAGGAGGTACCGATACACATTGATTTAAAATGCCTGTGGATTGTAATGCGAGGAAAAGTTGGGCTGGGAAGAGCGTTTCGTATTCGTGGAGTGCGGATGAAGAACGAGTTTCTAAACTTAACTGTACGTCCGAAGATGGGCTTAAGGGTGAATGGGTGAGCATTTCTAGCGAGGCCCGAGGTATTGCGGGTGAATTCTTGAAGGGGAGCAATGCAGCTGGCTCACTCATTAGAGCATTTTTTGTTGAAATAGCGACCAAATAGTGATAGAAACGCAACATTTCATCGATATTCAAGCGAGTCGATTGATTTCGCAGCATTATTATCACTAATTAGTTTATTCGCTCGCTGTTGAACTCAATCTTATAGGTGCAGACAGGTCTTATGAGCACCGGACCAGATAGGAGCCTTGTACTCAAGCTTTTGGCGGTTGTAAGCTATATAAATTGTTGTCAGTCAGAGGGGGTGAAATATTTCTTGTATCGCTTTAAGAAGCCTAGACATTTCGCTGCATTTTTGGCGATCTTGAATATGTGATCATTCCAGCTTAGTATTGAGTTGATACCCGTACCGAGGATAGAAAGTCGTTCAGTTTCACCAATGCAGGAGCCATTTATAGATAATGGCAGTTTTTTTTTGAAAACGCTAAAGTGACAGTAGACAGTACAGAGTTTTGGAAGCATTAAATTTGCCTCTATTTCTTTTACCCCAAGATCCTACCTTAAGATCCTAGCAGTGAATGTAAATTCGCTGATAAGGATCGAACGGAACCAATGCACAAGTGCCTATTTGATAGACATGGAAAAGGCGTTCGAAACAGGTTGTTTAGAAGGCCTCTTCCTTAATTTAATCAGACTAGGCATGTATAAAACACTGCTGTATATGATCTATGATATGTAGACTCCAAAGGGTTTCCATGTCGTAAACCGAAAAAGTGGATACAATACAAAACCCGACGTCGCTCGTAGCCCCGAAGGACTTCTGCGGTTCAGTACGGCGGTCTCCGCCCGAAATAGGACTGTAATACTAAACTAATAATAATAATAAAATCTATAAAAACAACACAAAAAAAAAAAAAAAAAAACAAAACAAAAAAAAAAAAATTAAATAAATAAAAAACAAATAAATGGAGCAGTATGGATTATTAACTATATACAGTGTGTTAAGAAATTGTTTACACTAGGTAAGAAAAAGCAAATTCTGCATTCTCGCTTCAATATTAGACACTTTTTACACAGTTTTACTTTCACTTTTAGAAACTTTATTTTACTAATTTTTTTCTATTTCCATACTTCATGTTTTAAAATGTTAATAACATAAACAAAACTCCATATAGTATAATAATAACAACAACAAAAAAACAAAAAGCAAAGAGGAAACAAAATTTAAATCTAAATCTAAAATCTTGACACATTCTTCTCCGCATTCCTTTCGCAGTGCATACATATGGTATTTAAAAACGTACCGTTATAGCGGTTTTTTTTTCATTTTTTCTATGAGATGTAGGAAGTAGAAAGCGAAAATGTTTATTGTTACTTCTGCTGTTGAATCAGTAGGAACAATTTTTGTTAATTCATTTTAATATGCGTTTTAAGAGAATTTCTTTTGACGTAAAGCAGTTGGTTTATTATAAGCATTATAATGGCAAAAGTGTGAAAGAAACTACCGAGATGTTTGGTTTATCTAAGTAAACCATTTACAATATAATTAACCGAGCAGAACCTGAAAATCGGTTAGAAAATATTGCACTAAACGGCAGGCTAAAAAAGTTATCGGACAGAAATGAGCGCTGTTTTTTATGAAAAGTGCATGAAATCTCTCAAATATTGATTCGAGCCTTGTCCAGAGAAATAAACCAAGACTGCGGCGTACAAGTTTCCAACGAAACTGTAAACATCAAGAGTTGCAGGGAAAAACCATTACTTTCGCCTCAAAATGTACAAAAACGTTTATCATTTGCTACAGAGTACAGCATGCAACCGAATGAGTCATATTTTGTAATGAAACAAAAATAATGCTGTATTACAACGAAGGGCCCAATAGAGTGTGGCACAAATCTTTAAAATCGTTGCTTAACAAGAACATTATTCCAACCGATAAATTTGGTAAGCTATCTGTGATGGTGTGTGCATTTCCAGCAAAGGTTGGGTAGTAGTAGTAGGTAGTTTTAATTGAAAATACCATGGACGCAAAGAAGTACTTGAGCATTTTGCAAGCTCATTTGCTTGATAGTGCCAACAATTTTGGTTTCAATGGAGGTGTTAACGGCAGAAAACCACAACTTAAGTTCTATCAAGACAACGATCCGAAACACAAAGAACTTACGTTGAAGACGTGGCTGCTTTATAATTGCACAACGTATGGGATATACCAGCTCAGATCCCAGACCTTAACCCAATAGAAAATCTATGGCCACATTTGAACTAATAATAATTAATAAATTAACTGATACAGTGCATCAATGAAAAATGGGTTAACATTCCAAATAATTATGGTATAAAAAAATTAATTGGATCAATGATAAAGCGGATAAATTGATGATAAAGTTGGTCACACCAAATACTAACACGAGAATTTTGCAGTATTCATAAGCGTTTGAAGCAAAATCAGTTTATAAGTTGTGTAAGGGCTTTGTTGACAGTTAAATTTTTGTTCCTTTTTGATTTTTTTTGTGTTCTTATTCTTATGTTATATGGAGTTTTGTTTCAGTTATTTACTTTTTAAAAAATGAAGTATGGAAATAAAAAACTTGGTGAAATAAAGTTTATAAAAGCGTCTAGTATTGAAGAAAGTAGAAATTGCTTTTTTTTACCTAGGGTAAACACTTCCTTAACGAACTGTTTCTAAATACCCCATGGTGCACGCGTCCGTATTTTTATATGGACACAATTAATTTTATTTCTTGGTAGATTTGAATTAAGTTAAAATTTATGATATGTTAGGCTTAAGTTAAAAAAAGGTAACGGAGCCAAGTTTTGTTACTTTTTCTTGAGGAAAAACAATATACATTAGTATATCTTAAAAAAATACATCAATACACAAAACCATGCTCAAAAGCAATTTTTAAATTTCATAAAGAACAGCTTACAGCACAGTGAGTTAGTTTTAGAAACTATTGTTAAGATATATATAAGCTAGTTTTAAGTATTTTTCTAGAATTAAAATAAGATTATCTTACACATCCAATAAAATATGCAAAAAAATCTAAGGAAAGGATCGAACGCTGTCTAATTTGTTGCAAACCCACAATGTTTGCGAAACTAAGCTAAACCAGACGCACTATCGTAGGTACAAAAATTAGTATGGCATAAGAAAAAAACGACCCTTAATCCACTCACCATTTATCATAAATTTATATATAGTGATGATGTACGTAGATGTATTGTTCTAGAGGCAGCGATTGCACGCATCGCTCTCCAAGGTGGAAAAAAGTCGTTTGATCACCGCCTATGCATCCGAACCTCAAAACCCTAACTTTCTTCCGGAACTCAAGGCTCTTTTTCTAGCATCCTCTTGGATTCGGAAAAAATTATTATATCCCAGCCGGTGATTTAAACGCCAAACACGTTGAATGGGGTATCACTGTCCCAAATGAGAGAGAAAACGCTCTCTTAGAGTGGATGGAATAACATACAACAACAACAATGCGGTCTCGCCGAGATAGTACCGCTCCCGATCGAGCTGGAGGAACTTAAGGAATATGTCCAAGCGCACCCTTAAAATTATAATAAGGCAAGCTGGTCACATTTTTCTAGAGCCTTAGCCAGAGGAATAAGTTCGAGTACGATCAATCCTCCTACGAACAGAAACCTTACGAAAGAAGAGGTTGCCGGGTACATCACACAAATGGACGAAGTCCTTAAACATACAATGGACAAGACGATCCCGAAGGTATCACAAACTGATTATAGAGATATCTAGCAGAATTCTGAATTAATGCACTTCACGTGCAAAACAGTCAAGACTAAAACTCTTGTGCAGGCAGTTTACAGATCAGCAGAATGCAGAGATTCGCTCTCTGAAATTGCAGATCCAGAGAGTGTACACGGTCAACGAGACTCGTAATCCTAATTACGACCTGGAGAATAGAGCCTGGCTGAACCACTTCTGCCTTCGTAACAAAATATATCAATGGCGATCCGAGAACCCTAGTTTTAATAGGTTCAGTGACGATCTTCTGGCAAATTATGCCGTTGCCGATGATGGAATTAATTTTGTCTTTATTTCCAAAGATGATCTCCAGGGTATCTTCAACTCATTGAAGAAGAAGAAGTCAGTGGGCATCGATGGGATACCAAATATTCTGCCCTCTGAGGCGGTGGACGTATACACAACTTTGTTCGTCAATGTGCTGAGTAATGCATATTGCCTGGCCCATTGGAAAACATCTGTGGTACAGCCAATTCCAAAACGGGACCAAGGTACAATTCAAAAATGTCAGAAACTGCGATGAGTGTCTTAACTTCCTTTATTCCAACTTTTAACAGCAGTAGTGAAGAAGTTTTTATTTTCATTGAATGTAATTATGCTATGGAACTGGCAACAAATACCCAGAAAAATATTATTTTCAAATGTATTAAGACAAGAATAAGGGGAAATGCTACACAAGTTCTAATAAATAAAGAAATTACAAATTGGAAAACACTAAAAAGTGAACTAAGCTTACAGCTTACAGCTACACAGAGAACTAACTAGCATCCGTCAATGACGCAATGAATGTGTTGCATCATATACCCAAAGAGTAATTCTTGAAAGTAGATTGATGCAAACTAAATTGCGTGATGTTAAGCAGGAACACCAGCAAGGTCAAATGGAGTACATTGAGGCTGAAACCATAACTATAAATAGATTACTAGAAAGATTATCTTCATATGTAGTTACTCAGAAACCAAAGGACGTAGCTGAGGCAAGTCGCTTTGCAGAAGAGGAAGAACAGCGTTTGAATTTATTTTGCACAAGTACAAATAATGATTATACGGTTAAGATCGTTGGTAGGAATTTTCAAAGAATTCGAAGTTAAGAAACAAAGAATAAGTGAATTTACGGCAGATCCTGGAAAAGATCCAAGAAATGCGAATTGACACTCACCACCAATTCGTCGATTTCAAGGCTGCATATGATAGTATGCATAGAGAAGAGCTATACAGTGCCATGTCTAGGTTTGGCACTCCTACCAAACACGTCAGATTGTGTAGGATGACGATAGAGAACTCTCGCTGCTCCGTAAAAGTCGGTTACGAGCTCACCGAGACCTTCAATGTCAAAAAAGGTTTTAGACAAGGCGACGCACTGTCATGTGACTTCTTTAACATCATCCTCGAGAAGATCGTGCGAAACTCACAAGTCAACACCAGAGGCACGATGTTCCAGAAGTCAGTTCAATTGCTAGCTTACGCTGACGACATTGACGTGATTGGACGAACACAGCGAGCCGTCAATGAAGCGTTTGCTGGAATTGAATCGGAAGCGGCTGAAATGGGTCTGGCGGTAAAACGAAGTATATGCTGTCTCGGCCGGAGCGTCACACTAGGCAGCAGTCTACCTCGGCTCCGCGGTAAACAGGGACAACAACACCAGTTCCGAAATCAAACGCAGATTCGCTCTTGCCAATCGCTGTTTCTTTGGGCTCAAGAGGCAATTGAGTAACAAGGCCCTCTTTCGAAAGACGAAGCTCGCTTTATATAACAGCTTGATTATCCCCGTCCTACTTTATGGCGCGGAATCTTGGACGTTAGCAAAGGCGAATGAGAAAGCCCTTAGTTTCTTCGACAGAAAAGTTTTGCGTACGATTTTTGGTCCTTTTTGCGTTGATGGCATCTGGAGGAGAAGATTTAATGACAAACTCTATGGGCTGTACAGCGACATGCGCCTGGTTATGCGACTACGGATACAACGCTTAAGATGGCTAGGCCATGTAGAGCGTATGGATACCACTGCTCCGGCCCGAAAAGTCTTTGAATCCGAGCCATTGGGACAACGCAACAGAGGACGACCTAGACTAAAGTGGCGCACACAAGTTGTGAAGGACCTCAACCAACTTGGAGTGTGCAACTGGAGACAGCTGGCGAAAGATCGTGCTAACTGGAGAGGCATGTTGGTTGAGGCCCAGGTCCACCTCGGACTATAGCGCCACAAGAAGAAGAAGAAGAAGATATATTTTTATATACATCTGTGATATTAGGAAACGTTGTCAAGAAGCCATCAAAGATGCTGCCACTGATGTGTTGGGTTTCACGTCACCACCCAGAAGGAACCCATGGTTTGACGACGAGTGCAGGCAAGCGCACGCAGCTAAACAAGACGCCTATAAGGCGACGCTGCATCGAAAAACGCGAGCTGTTCGTGAACTCTACGAACAGAGAAGAAGGGAAGAGCACCGGCTTCTCAGAAGGAAGAAGAAAGAGCATGAGAAGCGCGCGGTCGAGGAAATGGAAAGGTGCTTTGGCAGGAATGAAGTCCGAAAGTTTTACCGAAAGGTAAAACAGCTATCCGGAGGATACAAGGTTCGGACCAAGGCCTGCCGGGACCAAAATGGACAACTAGTAGTAGAGTCGCAGTCTGTGCTGAGAATCTGGAAGGATCATTTCTGCAGACTCCTAAACGGCGATGACGACCCAAATCCCGCTGTTAGGCAGAATGTTCCACTCAATTTGGACGATGGTAGACAAGCATTCCGTCCCCCGACTTAGACGAGGTGAAGATAGCAATATCCAAGCTAAAGTCGAACAAAGCTGCTGGAGCGGACGGACTGTCCGCAGAACTATTTAAAGCAGCTGGAGATGACCTGGTTGGGCGCATGCACCAGCTCATCTGTAAGATATGGTCGGAGGAAAGCATGCCCGATGAGTGGAATCTCAGCGTCGTTTGCCCGGTGCACAAAAAAGGAGACCCCTTTGACTGCGCCAACTACAGAGGGATTAGTCTCCTGAACATCGCATACAAGATCCTCTCCGCCGTATTGTGTGAGCGTCTTAAACCATTTGTCCATGACCTGATAGGTCCCTATCAGTGTGGTTTTAGACCAGCGAAGTCCACAATAGACCAGATCTTCACATTACGGCAGATCCTGGAAAAGACCCAAGAAATGCAAATTGACACTCACCACCTATTCGTCGATTTCAATTCTGCATATGACAGTGTGCATAGAGACGAGCTATACAGTGCCATGTCTAGTTTTGGCATTCCTACCAAACTCGTCAGATTGTGTAGGATGACGATGGAGAACTCTCGCTGCTCCGTCAAGGTCGGTACCGAACTCACCGAGACCTTCAATGTCAAAAAAAGGTTTTAGACAAGGCGACGCACTGTCATGTGACTTCTTTAACATCATCCTCGAGAAGATCGTGCGTAACTCACAAGTCAACACCAGAGGCACGATCTTCCAGAAGTCAGTTCAATTGTTAGCTTACGCTGATGACATTGACGTGATTGGACGAACACAGCGAGCCGTCAATAAGGCGTTTGCTGGCATTGAAGCGGAAGCGGCTAAAATGGGTCTTGCGGTAAATGAGGGCAAAACGAAGTACATGCTGTCATCAAGGAAGGACACACAACAACGACGTCTCGGACGGAGCGTCACACTAGGCAGCAGAAACTACGAGGTAGTTAAGGACTTCGTCTACATCGGCTCCGCGGTAAACAGGGACAACAACATCAGTACCGAAATCAAATGCAGAATCACTCTTGCCAACCGCTGTTTCTTTGGGCTCAAGAGGCAATTGAGTAATAAAGCCCTCTCTCGAAGGACGCTACAGAGGACGGCCTAGACTGAAGTGGCGCACACAAGTGGAGAAGGACCTCAACCAACTTGGAGTGAGCAACTGGAGACAGCTGGCGAAAGATCGTGCTGGCTGGAGAGGCATGTTGGTTGGGGCCCAGGTCCACCCCGGACTGTAGCACCACAAGAAGAAGAAGAAGATATTAGTTTCCGTATAACATCCAGTTGTAAGGGGAGATCTGGAGATCGCGAACGTTCGTGAGTGTTGAAAAATTAAATTCGCAACTTGGTAAAGTGATAAGAATCTGTGATATATAAAGCCCGGCTATCTCCGTCGAAACAGCATGAGACTTTGGGCGTGGGCCCTGACCACACGTTGAAAGCTTTGAGTGACTGACAAAATTTCAGGAAAGGGCTTCCTTTCTTTTACGAGGCCGGCTTACTCACGACCACTCGCCGTCGTTGAGCCTGTTACGGTACTCATTTCTTGAGATAGGTGAAGAAATAATAAAACCATGAGATTGAAATCCAAGGAGATCCTTGACCTCTATCAAACATCCCGGTCGACCATTGTTCTCATACCGGTAATCTATAAACAAAAGAAAATACTGGTATACCCATTGGTTTTAGGCGTTTACGTACCTGTAAGTATGTCCTCCTGTCCATCTTTCTGTTACCTGAAAAAAAAACATATAGGCAAAAACAATAAAATAAATAGGGAAAAAGAATTTAGACACAAAAAAAAAAAAACAGGGCAAATGATTGACATTTAACTTGACACTAATGATAAAAGACGAGATCATAGAGGAATGCTCAAGATCAAGGAGAAATCAGACTTAGCAAGAACAAAGTAAAACGAAAAGTGATAATAAAGATCAGAATGTGAATAGTGATCGTACGGAGGCAAAAACTATTTTTTTTTGTTCTATACAAAAGAAAAACAAAAAAAAAACTACGCTTAGAGTTTATGTTTTACCAAAGAAAAAAGGTACAACCTTATCAAAAACATTAGTCCTTGTGGCTGGGTCTCCCCACTATATAAAAACATTTATACAAAAAGAAAAGTGATCAGTGCAGTGCTCTGTAGTGGATAAACCAACAAAGAAAAAATATTTGAAGAGACGCATGCCCAAGGGCAAAGTGCGTGCCATCTTACACATCAAATAAACGAAGAAACCAAAAAACAGTTGTTCACATACCTCCGCGGAGTACGCATGTTTTCCGACTTCTTGATCCACTAACAAACAATTCTCACTTCATACTCCGCTACGTAAGAGTGGCAGAAACCCAAAGTACGCTGCCCACCTATCCACGTTTTTGGCATGGGAATTAAATAGCTGACGATTTTATGTGAGTTAACGCATGGCGGCAAAATTGACGCGGAGAAATGCAATGTGGAGTTCCGCTGCGCAATTTGCACATTTAAGTCGAGGATCGTGGCCTCCGTGGCGTAGTGGGTAGAGTGCGACGCTCACACGCCGAAGGGTCTAGGTTCGATTCCCGGCTGAACACCTCGAACATTTTTTTACGGCACCACCTCTTTCGAGCTGCTGACAACACTCAAAGAGTAGTAATTGTCTAAAAAGGCTTCTCAAATTTCGCCGTTCGGAGTCGGCAAAAAACTGTAGGTCCCTTCTACTTGTGAGAGAACAGTAGCACAAAAAAAAAAATGATTAATAAAAAATAAAAATACAAAAAAATGTGCACTATGGCGTATTACTTATATATGTTAAACATATAAATTCTACATACGCCATGGTACACACGTCCGTACTTTGATATGGGCATAGTTTAGCTAGGTTTTTATTAAGTTTAAATTTAAGGTAGGTTAGGTTAGGCTTAGATTTAGGCTCAGGTCCAAGTTTTTATAACTTTTCTTGGAAAAAAAAAATTTAATTATTACAAACAAAATTTTACTTGCAAGTATGCCCAAAGGCAATTTAAAAAAAAAATCAAGAATAGCTTAGAGCACCTGCTAATGGTCAGTAAGTTAGATTTAAGAAGTACTGTTATGATTAATGTAAGCTAGTTTTAAGTATTTTTCTAGAATTAAAATAAGATAACATTAGATATTTAATAAAATATGCCCAAAAAACAAAAAACAAAGAACAGTAGCGCGGACAACACGAGTAGTTGATGAGCAAGCTAGGCCCTGGTCCCTCTGTGGACTGTCGCGCCAACAATTATTTATTATTACTATTATTAAGTCGAGGATCAGGTGCTTCTCAAATGTGTGTTGTACGCAAGAAATGGACACCCTGTAACCTATTTCTGGTGTCCACAAATTAAAGAACTTCGGCAGATAGAAAAACCAGTAAGGAGCGAAAAAAGGTAGCAGGCCGATAATCCCCTATAACGGACAGTGCCGAAGGTTGCTCCGACCCCAATGGCCAGACAACCTGAGGCAGAGGCCTCCATAAGGGATGTTATGTTCTCCATACAGTCCATGCAAGCGCAGATGAATGCCTTGCAGAAAAAGATGGTAGAATCGTAGACCAGTCTCCTTACTCAGATGGCTAGAGTACATTTCCTCTTCTCTCAGCTGCTCGCAAACAAGCGCTCTTTGATATAGTGGGCTCAATGTGGGTAATAACCCTTTTTTTATAATTAGCGCGCACTAATGGGATTGTGTATGCCCTTAAATGACTGAAATTCAGTCGCAGCATGGGCCGAAGATATAGAGGAAGAGATTGAAAGGAGGTACCGATACACATTGATTTAAAATGCCTGTGGATTGTAATGCGAGGAAAAGTTGGGCTGGGAAGAGCGTTTCGTATTCGTGGAGTGCGGATGAAGAACGAGTTTCTAAACTTAACTGTACGTCCGAAGATGGGCTTAAGGGTGAATGGGTGAGCATTTCTAGCGAGGCCCGAGGTATTGCGGGTGAATTCTTGAAGGGGAGCAATGCAGCTGGCTCACTCATTAGAGCATTTTTTGTTGAAATAGCGACCAAATAGTGATAGAAACGCAACATTTCATCGATGTTCAAGCGAGTCGATTGATTTCGCAGCATTGTTATCACTAATTAGTTTATTCGCTCGCTGTTGAACTCGATCTTATAGGTGCAGACAGGTCTTATGAGCACCGGACCAGATAGGAGCCTTGTACTCAAGCTTTTGGCGGTTGTAAGCTATATATATTGTTGTCAGTCAGAGGGGGTGAAATATTTCTTGCATCGCTTTAAGAAACCTAGACATTTCGCTGCATTTTGGACGATCTTGAATATGTGATCATTCCAGCTTAGTATTGAGTTGATACACGTACCGAGGATGGAAAGTCGTTCAGTTTCAACAATGCAGGAGCCATTCATAGATAATGGCAGTTTGTTTTGAAAACGCTAAAGTGACAGTAGACAGCACAGAGTTTTGGAAGCATTAAATTTGCCTCTATTTCGTTTGCCCAAAGATCCTACCTTAAGATCCTAGCAGTGAATGTAAATTCGCTGATAAGGATCGAACGGAACCAATGCACAAGTGCTTATTTGATAGACATGGAAAAGGCGTTCGAAACAGGTTGTTTAGAAGGCCTCTTCCTTAATTTAATCAGACTAGGCATGTATAAAACACTGCTGTATATGATCTATGATATGGTTGCAGGTAGTTGTTAAAAATGGCAACATTTACATCCACCACAGTATTTCACATAAAAAAATATGTTGCAACAAAGGGCAGTTTTCTCACCGATCCTTTTCGCTAATTTCACTAGCGATCTTATTGGTGCCATGCCGCATTTAATCGCGTACGCCGATGATCTTACAGATCAGGCCCGAAAATTGAAGCGATAAATAACTTGTTGCAGCATGACTTAGGCGAAATTCAGCGATTTTGCACCGACTGAAAGTTGAAAATCAACTTCCGGAAGTGCAAAACTATTCTCTTTAGAATCCCGCTATCCAGCGCCTCAAGGGCACCAAGAAAAACTGTTGCAAGTTCAGCGTATTTGACCCGCGGCACCAGCAGAATCTAGGTAGGTATCTTGGTATTTGGTTGGACCAGTATTTGTACTGAGGTAAGCATGCAGCTACTGCTCTAACAAAAGTAAAGAAAGCCTTTGCTGCGGCAAGTTGGCCATTTTACAGCAGCCAACTTGACATCAGAGTAAAAGTTAGGGCCATGTAGCCCGTATACGGCCAATCATGGTTTACGGTTGCCCAGTCTGGTTCAATCTCAGTCCTTCGCAGATGGAAAAGATGAGGGCGTTCGAGAGACTTCGGGCCTGCCTCCGGTTGTATAGAACACCTGAATCCGATCACAAGAAATTCTGTCCCAACGACGTTTTGTATGACGAGCAAATTTAATCAGGCTAGATAATTTCATTGTTAAGCTGACTCGAGGGCACATTGTACTAGCGATAGCTTCATCCAACAATCTCATCTTTGGGGCGTGTTACCCCAACTTCATGTAGCATGAAAAGGTGCGTCTGAACGGATTCATACCTCCTATGTAGACTCCAAAGGGCTTCCATGTCGTAAACCGAAAAAGTGGATAGGCGGCTCCAATACGATACCCGACGTCGCTCGTAGCCCCGAAGGACTTCTGCGGTTCAGTACAGCGCTCTCCGCCCGAAATAGGGCTGTAATACTAAACTAATAATAATAATAAAATCTATAAAAACAACAAAAAAAAAAAAAAAAAAAACAAAAAAAAAAAAAATAAATAAAATAAATAAAAAACAAATAAATGGAGCAGTATGGATTATTAACTATATACAGTGTGTTAAGAAATTGTTTACACTAGGTAAGAAAAAGCAAATTCTGCATTCTCGCTTCAATATTAGACACTTTTTACACAGTTTTACTTTCACTTTTAGAAACTTTATTTTACTATTTTTTTTCTATTTCCATACTTCATGTTTTAAAATGTTAATAACATAAACAAAACTCCATATAGTATAATAATAACAACAGCAAAAAAACAAAAAGCAAAGAGGAAACAAAATTTAAATCTAAATCTAAAATCTTGACACATTATTCTCCGCATTCCTTTCGCAGTGCATACATATGGTATCTAAAAACGTACCGTTATAGCGGTTTTTTTTTTTCATTTTTTCTATGAGATGTAGGAAGTAGAAAGCGAAAATGTTTATTGTTACTTCTGCTGTTGAATCAGTAGGAACAATTTTTGGTAATTCATTTTAATATGCGTTTTAAGAGAATTTCTTTTGACGTAAAGCAGTTGGTTTATTATAAGCATTATAATGGCAAAAGTGTGAAAGAAACTGCCGAGATGTTTGGTTTATCTAAGTAAACCATTTACAATATAATTAACCGAGCAGAACCTGAAAATCGGTTAGAAAATATTGCACTAAACGGCAGGCTAAAAAAGTTATCGGACAGAAATGAGCGCTGTTTTTTATGAAAAGTGCATGAAATCTCTCAAATATTGATTCGAGCCTTGTCCAGAGAAATAAACCAAGACTGCGGCGTACATGTTTCCAACGAAACTGTAAACATCAAGAGTTCTAGGGAAAAACCATTACTTTCGCCTCAAAATGTACAAAAACGTTTATCATTTGCTACAGAGTACAGCATGCAACCGAATGAGTCATATTTTGTGATAAAACAAAAATAATGCTGTATTACAACGAAGGGCCCAATAGAGTGTGGCACAAATCTTTAAAATCGTTGCTTAACAAGAACATTATTCCCACCGATAAATTTGGTAAGCTATCTGTGATGGTGTGTGCATTTCCAGCAAAGGTTGGGTAGTAGTAGTAGGTAGTTTTATTTGAAAATACCATGGACACAAAGAAGTACTTGAGCATTTTGCAAGCTCATTTGCTTGATAGTGCCAACAATTTTGGTTTCAATGGAGGTGTTAGCGGCAGAAAACCACAACTTAAGTTCTATCAAGACAACGATCCGAAACACAAAGAACTTACGTTGAAGACGTGGCTGCTTTATAATTGCACAACGTATGGGATATATCAGCTCAGATCCCAGACCTTAACCCAATAGAAAATCTATGGCCACATTTGAAAAAGAAGATAGCAAAATGAGCCCCAAAAATATAAATTAACTGATACAGTGCATCAATAAAAAAGGGGTTAACATTCCAAATAATTATGGTATAAAAAAATTAATTGGATCAATGATAAAGCGGATAAATTGATGATAAAGGTGGTCACACCAAATACTAACACGAGAATTTTGCAGTATTCATAAGCTTTTGAAGCAAAATCAGTTTATAAGATGTGTAAGGGCTTTGTTGACAGTTAAATTTTTGTTCCTTTTTGAATTTTTTTTGTTCTTATTCTTATGTTATATGGAGTTTTGTTTCAGTTATTTACTTATTAAAAAATGAAGTATGGAAATAAAAAACTTGGTGAAATAAAGTTTATAAAAGCGTCTAGTATTGAAGAAAGTAGAAATTGCTTTTTTTTACCTAGGGTAAACACTTCCTTAACGAACTGTTTCTAAATACCCCATGGTGCCAAGTTTTGTTACTTTTTCTTGGGGAAAAACAATATACATTAGTATATCTTAAAAAATACATCAATACACAAAACCATGCTCAAAAGCAATTTTTAAATTTCATAAAGAAGAGCTTACAGCACAGTAAGTTAGTTTTAGAAACTATTGTTAAGATATATATAAGCTAGTTTTAAGTATTTTTCTAGAATTAAAATAAGATTATCTTACACATCCAATAAAATATGCAACAAAATCTAAGAAAAGGATCGAACGCTGTCTAATTTGTTGCAAACCCACAATGTTTGCGAAACTAAGCTAAACCAGACGCACTATCGTAGGTACAAAAATTAGTATGGCATAAGAAAAAAACGACCCTTAATCCACTCACCATTTATCATAAATTTATATATAGTGATGATGTACGTAGATGTATTGTTCTAGAGGCAGCGATTGCACGCATCGCTCTCCAAGGTGGAAAAAAGTCGTTTGATCACCGCCTATGCATCCGAACCTCAAAACCCTAACTTTCTTCCGGAACTCAAGGCTCTTTTTCTAGCATCCTCTTGGATTCGGAAAAAATTATTATATCCCAGCCGGTGATTTAAACGCCAAACACGTTGAATGGGGTATCACTGTCCCAAATGAGAGAGAAAACGCTCTCTTAGAGTGGATGGAATAACATACAACAACAACAATGCGGTCTCGCCGAGATAGTACCGCTCCCGATCGAGCTGGAGGAACTTAAGGAATATGTCCAAGCGCACCCTTAAAATTATAATAAGGCAAGCTGGTCACATTTTTCTAGAGCCTTAGCCAGAGGAATAAGTTCGAGTACGATCAATCCTCCTACGAACAGAAACCTTACGAAAGAAGAGGTTGCCGGGTACATCACACAAATGGACGAAGTCCTTAAACATACAATGGACAAGACGATCCCGAAGGTATCACAAACTGATTATAGAGATATCTAGCAGAATTCTGAATTAATGCACTTCACGTGCAAAACAGTCAAGACTACAACTCTTGTGCAGGCAGTTTACAGATCAGCAGAATGCAGAGATTCGCTCTCTGAAATTGCAGATCCAGAGAGTGTACACGGTCAACGAGACTCGTAATCCTAATTACGACCTGGAGAACAGAGCCTGGCTGAACCACTTCTGCCTTCGTAACAAAATATATCAATGGCGATCCGAGAACCCTAGTTTTAATAGGTTCAGTGACGATCTTCTGGCAAATTATGCCGTTGCCGATGATGGAATTAATTTTGTCTTTATTTCCAAAGATGATCTCCAGGGTATCTTCAACTCATTGAAGAAGAAGAAGTCAGTGGTCATCGATGGGATACCAAATATTCTGCCCTCTGAGGCGGTGGACGTATACACAACTTTGTTCGTCAATGTGCTGAGTAATGCATATTGCCTGGCCCATTGGAAAACATCTGTGGTACAGCCAATTCCAAAACGGGACCAAGGTACAATTCAAAAATGTCAGAAACTGCGATGAGTGTCTTAACTTCCTTTATTCCAACTTTTAACAGTAGTAGTGAAGAAGTTTTTATTTTCATTGAATGTAATTATGCTATGGAACTAGCAACAAATACCCAGAAAAATATTATTTTCAAATGTATTAAGACAAGAATAAGGGGAAATGCTACACAAGTTCTAATAAATAAAGAAATTACAAATTGGAAAACACTAAAAAGTGAACTAAGCTTACAGCTTACAGCTACACAGAGAACTAAGTAGCATCCGTCAATGACGCAATGAATCTGTTGCATCATATACCCAAAGAGTAATTCTTGAAAGTAGATTGATGCAAACTAAATTGCGTGATGTTAAGCAGGAACACCAGCAAGGTCAAATGGAGTACATTGAGGCTGAAACCATAACTATAAATAGATTACTAGAAAGATTATCTTCATATGTAGTTATTCAGAAACCAAAGGACGTAGCTGAGGCAAGTCGCTTTGCAGAAGAGGAAGAACAGCGTTTGAATTTATTTTGCACAAGTACAAATAATGATTATACGGTTAAGATCGTTGGTAGGAATTTTCAAAGAATTCGAAGTTAAGAAACAAAGAATAAGTGAAGTTACCGAAAATTTAATAGTAGAACACATGAATTAGGAGGAAAATAATAGCATTTCGGAGATCATTAAAGTTATAGGGATATATTTAGCATCCAAGATGAAAAATTAACACATACACATGTAGCTGCACACAAAATTAGGACAATAGAATCAGCGCAACCGGTTTTCATAAAAACATAGATATCCAAAGATACACGAGGAGGAATTCCGTAATCAAATTGAAAAACCAAAGCAGGATGGTGTCATTAGGAATAGTAGTTCACCTTGGAGCTCTTTGGATTTTTCCAAAGAAGGTAGATGCGGGCGTCAAAAAAAGTGGAGGATGGTTATAGACTATCGGTAGCTCAATGAGTTGACGATAGCTGATAACTATCCTCTCCCAAAAATCAATATTTGAAGAACTGGGAATGGCGAGATATTTCTCAACGCTTGACCTCACCTCGGAATTTCATCAAATTCCGGTTGTTGACAATGACATCGAAAAAACGGCATTTAGTACGCCATACGGTCATTCTGAGTACACGAGGATGCCTTTTGGCATAAAGAATGCTCCGACACGTATTCAGCGCCTGATAAACGCGGTATTGGCATGCCTTCAGGGGATCAAAAGTTTTGTGTACCGATCATAGGCCATTGACTTGGCCCTTCAATGTTAAAGATGCAGGGTCGAGTTAGGTGAAGACTAAAGCTTGAGGAGTTTCAGTACGAAATTAGATATAACAAGGGTTGTGATAACGTAGTACCAGATGAATGTTAGAATGGTAGAAAAGAAAAAAGAAAAGAAACGAATTGAAGTATTCGACTTAGATGAAAAAAAGGGTATAATTCATGAAAATCATAATGGACTTTTGAATGGTCATAAGGGTCGGAATGGGTGGCTGGGTGATATGGGAACAGGGTAGGCACTGATTGGTATCAACCTGGCGATGCCCAGCTGTTGTAACTGTCTTCCACACATCAATTGTGCTTATTCTACCTCCACGTTGGTAGCCACCGGGTATTGGTTGTTGTTCATCCGAACTCAACCTGCTAAACCTATAAGTGCGACTTCCGAAGAGGTACAAAAAAGGGCCTGGTTTTGGTTTGGGGGTGTGCGTCGGGGTAACTGCCCGGCCTCATCAAAAAATAATCCAGTTACGTACCAACCGAATGCATCGGATATGAACGGATACACTGTTGACGACCCACGCAAACGAAAGAAGGATAATGCTTTACGGATATGGACGTGGAATGTGAGGTACCGAAACAGACCACGTGTAGCCGATAAACTTGCGGAGGCCCTGGACTGCTATAAAGCAGACATTACCGCGATTCAGGAAATGCGGTGGGATGGGCCGGGCAAGAGAAGAGTGAGAAACAGCGACATATATCACGGCGACTGCTACAGGGAGAGAGGGAAACGCTTATTTGGATGCGGTTTTGTTGTTCGAGGCAGACTTAGGCAAAAAGTCTTAAGCTTCCAATACATAAGTGAACGCCTCATAATAATCCGCATCAAGGCTAAATTCGGGAATATAAGCCGCATGTGCGCCCACTCCCCTACAGAGGAAAAAGATGACAGCAGTAAAGAGGACTTCTATCACCTCCTAGAAAATACATACGATCGATGCCCCAGCTACGGCAACAAGATTGTTCTAGAAGATTTCAACGCTCAGCTGGGAAGAGAAAAAGTCTTTGCTAAAGTCATTGGAAGACACAGCCTGCACGCCAACACCTCCGGAAACGGACTCAGGCTAGTTGTCTGTTAACACACCTCAATATTCATAAAGGTACCTGGCGATCACCTGGAAATTTTTACCGCAAGAGAAAACAGTTATCTGGCGGTTATAAGCCTCGGACAGAAGCCCGCCGGGACCAAAATGGACAACTGGTGGTAGAGTCGCAATCGGTGCTGAGAATCTGGAAGGATCATTTCTGCAGACTTCTAAACGGCGATGACGACGCAAATCCCGATGTTAGGCAGAATGTCCCACTCAATTTGGACGACGATGGACAAAAATTCCGTCCCCCCGACTTCGAAAAGGTCAAGATAGCGATATCGAGACTGAAGTCTAACAAACCTGCTGGCGCGGACGGACTATCCGCAGAGCTGTTCAAAGCGGCTGGGGATGAGCTGGTTGGGTGCATGCACCAGCTCATCTGTGAGATATGGTCGGAGGAAAGCATGCCCGACGAGTGGAATCTCAGCATCGTTTGTCCGGTCCACAAGAAAGGAGACTCCTTCGACTGCGCCAACTACTGAGGGATCAGTCTCCTTAACATCGCATATAAAATTTTCTCTGTGTGAGCGCTTGAAACCGTTCGCCATCAACCTGGTAGGTCCTTATCAGTGTGGTTTCAGTAGAGGGAAGTACACAATCGACCAGATCTTCACACTGCGGCAGATCCTGGAGAAGTCCCAAGAAGTACAAATGGACACCCACCATCTATTCGTCGATTTCAAGGCCGCGTATGACAGCGTGCATAGGGACGAGCTATACAGTGCCATGTCTAGTTTTAGCATCCCTACCAAACTCGTCAGATTGTGTATGATTACGATGGAGAACTCTCGCTGCTCCGTCAAGGTCGGTAGCGAACTTACCGAGACCTTCGATGTCAAAAAAGGATTAAGACAAGGCGATGCGCTGTCACGCGACTTCTTTAACATCATCCTTGAGGGGATCGTGCGGAAGTCACACGACAACACCAGAGGCACGATCTTCCACAAGTCCGTTCAATTGCTAGCTTATGCGGATGACATTGACGTGATCGGCCGAACTCAGCGAGCCGTCAATGAGGCGTTTTCTAGCATTGAAGCGGAAGCGGCTAAAGTGGGACTGGTGGTAAACGAGGGCAAAACGAAGTATATGCTGTCATCGAAGAAGGACGCAGAACATCGACGTTTCGGACAGAGCGTCACTATGGGCAGCAGAAACTTCGAGGTAGTGAAGGACTTCGTCTATCTCGACTCCGTGGTGAATAGGGACAACAACATCAGTACCGAAATCAAATGCAGAATCACTCTTGCCAACCGCTGTTTCTTTGGGCTTAAGCGGCAATTGAGTAATAAAGCCCTCCCCCGAACGACCAAAGTGACTTTGTACAACACCTTGATCATCATTGTCCTGCTTTATAACGCAGAAACCTGGACGCTACTAAAAGCGGATGAGGGAGCCATTGGTCTCTTCGAGAGAAGAGTGCGATTTTTGGTCCTGTTTGCGTTTATGGCATCTGGAAGCGGTATGAGCCTAGTGAAACGTCTATGGATACAACGCTTAAGGTGGCTAGGCACTGCTCCGGCCCGAAGAGTTTTCGAATCCGAACTACAGGGACAACGCAACAGAGGACGTCTTAGACTGAGATGGCGTACACAAGTGGAAAAGGCCCTCAACCAACTTGGAGTGCGCAATTGGAGGCAGCTGGCAAGAGCTCGTGCTAGTTGGAGAGGCATGTTGGTTGAGGCCCAGGTTCACCCCGGACTGTAGCGCCATGCGAAGAAGAAGAAGAAGAAGGGTCGGAATGCCACCTAAGCTAGTTTATGAGTAAAATACAAATTTCATTGGAAAGGAATGCAGGAAGATATAGAACAGTATGTCAGGAGTTGAAACCGTCTGCCAATACAAAAAAGTTGTACGAAAGACGACTAGTAATCCAATGAAAAAAGTCTCAACTGCCGACACGGCATTAGAATAAGTCTGTACGGATTTATTAGGCCACTTAAACAAACAAACGAAGTTTTTAAATTTGGATTAACTATTCAGAACAACCTATCTAAGTTCATTAAATTTATACCTCTTAAAATTATGGAAATGCAGGAAGTAGTCAAAGCATTCACTAAAGAATGGATACATAATTTTGGATTACTTAAAATAATTCTAATGGAAAGGAATTTTGTATCGAATTGTCTGGAAAGCTCTGTAAAATATTTAACATGACACATATTAATACCATATCCACAAGCAAATTGTGGAGTCGAACGAGTCCATTGCGGATTATTTGAGTACTTGAAAGTTACAGATAGAAAGTTAGGCGACGAAGATGAGTGGCAAGAGAGAATGCCCAACACAATACAACTGGGTACACAGTCGTTCACAGACATTCGTGTAGTAAGGACGTGTTTCGGCTTCGCAAAGTACATTATTGTTTCTCGTCAAGTCTCAATGCCCATATAAAATTCCTCAACGAGCAATCAACGGCCAGAAAAGCAGCGGAAAAAGCAGCCAAACAGAAGCAGCAACAGCGCGAGGTCATGGAACTGCAACAGAGACAACAACTGCACAAGGAGAAGAAGCAACAAGAGCAACTTAAAGCTAAACAAGAGAACGAGCCAATACCGTATACATCAAAGGCAGTACATCAACGGCTACAGCAAATACAAAAGCAGCTGAGCCAACAAAACAGCAGCAGCCGAAACAAAAGTGAGCTACCGCACCGAAGATAGCTCAAGAGGAAATGCAGCGATAACATACTAAACGACAGCCACAACGGAAGCAACAACAGCAACAAAGTGCACTACCCGCCCATCAACGTCTTTGACATGGGAACCGAAGAACTGGAGACCCTATGTGAGTTGGCTAGTGCCAACAGTTATTATTATTAAATATTAAGTTATTTTTTTTATTAAGTATAAGACTCCCAATATTCACACCGTCTATTGCCTAACAACGGACGAACAGCGAACGCTGACTTTTACACATACACACCTAGAGGAGAAAGAACACAGACACTGCTTCTGAAAGCCGTTAATACTTCGACTGACCGGAAAGTTCTCCTCGGTAAGCTGCGCCAAGTAGAGAGCGACGAGGTCCATTTCGTAAGAGTTAAGTCTTTCAACACTGCGGCATCGAAAGCGAAGAAGAAGGCACTTCCCTTCTTCTTAAAGATGGAAAAGTTTAATTGGACTGACCACGCACTTCAATGAGCGAGGTGCAGAAGGCTGTGGAACGTCGCGGAGAACTGCAACATGGAGTTCCGCTGCGCACGATGCACCTTCAGCCACAACAAAGGGGAATGCTCTTTGGGGACGAAAAATGTTGAGGATAAGACGCTCCTCAAATGTGAACTCTGCGGAGGAAGTGCACACCCTGCAACATATTTGGTAAGAATTCCGACAGAAAGTAAAAGAAGCTAGGAATGACAAAAAGGTAACGGCCAGGCCAGTGACCCGTGCTAAAACTACCACTGTTTCGCTGGGTATCTCCTACGCCCAAATGGTGTCAGGAAGATAACCGGCACAACGTACAGTTCCGAAGGTTGCTCCGGTTCCTACGGCCAAGCAACCCGAGGTAGAGCCCTCCATAGGAGATCTTATGTCCCCCATACAGTCGATGCAGGCGCAGATGATTGCCTTGCAGAAACAGATGGTCGAACTACAAACCAGTTTCCTTACGCAGACAGCTAAAGTAGATTTGCTCTTCTCTCAGCTACCTGTAGACAAGTGCGCCCAGATATAATGGGCTCACGTGAGGTAACAACCCTTAAGATCCTTGCAGTGAATGTAAGTTTGCTGATAAGAATCGAACGGAAACTAACGCTCTCCAAATTGTTGCAAAATCACAATCCTGACGTGCTGATGGTTAGCGAAACTAAGCTCAACCAGACGCGTTACAAAAATTACCATATAATCAGAAGAGATCTACCCCTTTCGATTAAAAGTGACATTCATCACAAGGTTATATATAGCAATGATGCACGTAGATTTAGTGTGCTAGAAGAAGCAGTGTGCTCTCCAAGGTGGAAAGAAGTTATTTGTGATCGCTGCCTATGCATCAGAACCCCAAAACCCTAACTTTCTTTCGGAGCTAGAGGCTCTAGTGGGATTGAGATTCGGAAGAAAATGACTATATGACTATTTCGTATTTGAAGGCCAAGGAGAAGGTGAATGCAATTGGTGCTGTATTCCAGAGAGTGTATACGGTGAACGAGGCTCGTGGTCCGAATCACGACCTGGAAAACATATAGCTTGCTAAACTATGTTTCTCTGAATGAAATAAGTCAATCTCGATTCGAGAACCCTGGTTTTACCAAGTTCAGTGACAATTTTCCGGCAAATAATGTCGTAGCCGATGATGAAAACACTCCGAAACTCCAAGGTATTCTCAACTCACTGAAGAAGAAGAAGTCAGTGGGAATACATGGGATACTAAATATTGTTCTGCGCCATCTACCCTCTGAGGCGGTGGACGTATACACAACTATATTGCATATTACCCGGCGTATTCGAAAACAGCTGTGGTACAGCCCATTCCAAAACGGGGCAAATATACCTCCATACCGACGAATCTCTGTTCTATAAGTCTTTTTCCGTGTATAAGCTAGGTATTCGAGAAGATAGTCATTAGAGCTCTGAAAGAATGGGTCACGGAAAAACAATTAACACCAGAAAAGTAATTTGGCTTCAGGGCGGGGCACGACACCATTCATGCCGCATCTAAATTGGTTTCCGACATTCAGTGGCTGCTTGATCGACATGAAAAAGGCTTTCGACAACGTATTGTTTGAAGGCCTCTACCTCAAGGTGGTCAGTCTCGGCATTCATAAAACATTTGTATATATGATCTACCATGTGATATAGTAGCAGGTAGAAAGTTCGTTGTAAAAAGTGGCTACGACATTTCCACCACTGTGATCCATATAAAAAATGGGCTGCAACAAGGCGCGGAGGGTTCGACGATCTTGTTCACTATCGTTTGCCGACGATCTAATCGTGTACAAATCAGTTCCGAAGGTAGATGAAATAAATGGTTTGGCGCAGTAACGTTTTTTGATAACCGTTTATTCAAAAAAAAAAAAACTTAATCGAATTTGTTTGATTTTTTCTTTATTGAAAATGCGGTTATACAAAGTGACGTTTACAAAATTCGAATGACGACTGACAACTCACGACTGACATCGTCTACAAAATTGCTTAAGAATTTAATACATAAAAGTGTTTACTCAGCTTTTTGTACCTGTGGGAATGTGAACATGATCCACACGCTGCTGGTCATGCACTTGTTATTGGGTAAGAGGGGTGGTGGTGACGGGGTGGTTCCCGTTGGAGGGGATGCGTATGGGGCTTAGTGGTGTCCAATGGCACACGCGCTTCACAGTACTGGGGGAAAGGGGGTGTTGCAACTTGTGCAAAAAGAAAATTTAGTTAGAGGGAGAAGTAAGGAGTGGAGAAGGGAAGTGAAGTGTCTGACGTAACTCGCCCCCCCTTAAGATTCTGCTCCGGAGAATCTATAATTTTTACAATAGTTCGTGTTTTACTTTTACAATAGAGGATTAAACCGATAACTAAGAACATTATAATTACTAGCATTATTGTAAAAAGTGTATATTCAGGTACATATGTTTTAATTTGATTTCCTTCAACAATTTGCGATTTTTGACACTTCTTATATGGATTTCTTTTGTAGGATAACTTGTTACAATTTTATCTATGGTTACATTGTTATAATTAGTGGTAATAATATTATAGTAAGTAACAAATTTTTTTATTTAAGTAGAGATATACTTTACATTTTTCAAATCTTAACAGATTGTTACCCATGATATTAAAAGAAAAATTATTACAATTTTGTTGAGTTATTGTATATGGAATGTTTTTAGTAATAATGATATTGTTATATGTTTGCTTAATTTCTACATTTTTATTTTCTGTAAAATTACATTTGGGGTTTTCTTTCAAAATATTAGATATACAATTATCATCTATGATTTCTAAATCTTTAAACTTAATCGTATCAATTGTGTATTTATAATTGAAATGTCCATCAGTTAGGAATTGATAGTATGACGTTAAAATTTGTAGACCATTTTTATTAGGGATGGGTTCAAGTAAAACTTTGTAGAAATTTTCATTATTATTATTTCATTTTCATATATTACAACAGAACTTTTGATCTTTCTTAATTTGCTAATTGTTATATTAAAATCTGTTATTTCTTTAGGAGACAGAATGTCCTTTCCTAGAATTCCGAGCTTACTAAGCAACAGATTTTCTTTTACTTTCCTAACTTGTTCCCTTAGTAAATTAATATCATACTCGATTTATCTTTGAAAACTTTGTTTATGGAGTTGCCAATACCTAAAATTTGTGCCTTTATTTCCCGTTGTTGTTGGTTTATATGTTTCGTCATATTGTTTATAGCTTCGTTGATATGGTGGTTTGTCTTTATTTGGTCATTAAGTCCGTCAATTAGTTTTTCATTGTTTCTTCTTTTTATTTCTAGACTTTGTCTAATTTCCTGGTCATCGTCATAGTCCATTGTCCCTGTTAAGTATTTAAGTCCTGTTCCTAGACCTCTTTTTTGCTTATGATGGCTTTCTAATAATTTTTCTATTTCTTCTGCCAGGCTATTAAAATTATGTGTTATTGAAGGATATTCATTTTTGTAATTTAGTCTATTTAGTGTCCAAGATGTTAAATTTATGTTGTGAAGTATCTTCGTATAGCTTACTATTACTGGAACCTTTTCGTCTCTGATTGTAATATAACTTGGCCCGGAGTTTAAATTATGTACGTCAAGTTTTTGTCCGTTTGCTACTATGGTTAGTAACAGTATTGTCAAAAATGTTTAATAGGAGAAAAAAATTTAAATTTATGTATTTTCATATTTATATCTACGTTTTAATTGTGTTTTATAGAATTTACTTTTTTCATCTCTTACATGGTCTTTATCTACTATTTCGGCATTTGATTTTTTGTGTTTTGGTCTTAGTTTATTACTACTTCTATTTTTGAAATACATATGTTTCTTCTCTCTAAGATCTACATCTGTTTTATTCCTATTTAACTTGTTAATATAATTTTCCTTATTTCCCCTAACTAATTCTACTATTTTGGGGTATTCTTCGCTTTTTATTTCCCCATTAGTAAAATCGATGGGTCTTTTGTGTGTGCTGGAGTGGATTGTTCTGTTATATATGGTAACCGCTTTAAGAACTTTATTACGTAATGTGTCTCTATTTTTGTCGTCGTATGAGGTTGTTACGTGTAATTCTACATTGTTTTCTTATTTGATTGATGACGATTGGCTATTTCTATCCGATGGAACCCTTTAGCCAAGTGGAGTGTCGTAAAGTACTGCGCTTTGCCTAACTTGTGGAAGATGTTATCAATGTGGGGAATTGGGAATTTATCGTCTATAGCTATCTCGTTGAGCTTTCTATAGTCGATAACTATTCGCCACTTTTTCAGGCCCTATGCGTCCGCTTTCTTTGGGAAAACCCAGATTGGGGCTGAGTATGGAGACTTGCTGGGACGAATTATTCCTTGTCTCAACATCTCGTTTATCTGTGACCCAACTTCCTGTCGATAGACTTCTGGGTATCTATAGTTTCTGGTATAAATCGGGATTGTATTCTTAGTTTTTATTTTGTGCTTAATCGCACTTGTAAAAGACAAGTCATCTCCTTCTTGAAAAAATATTGTTGGATATTCTTTGACAAGTTTTGTGATCGCTTCTTTTTCTTCCTCATTTAAATGTTGCGTACGGATTTGGTTTAAAATTGGTTCCATACTCGTCTCTGTGCTATAGATTTCAAAATCAGGAATTTGTTTTTCATACTCCTCGTATTTAACTTCTTCTTCATCTTTGTTTAAAAAAATATTAATATTATTTCCGTCTACTGTTAGAATTCTTCGTTTCAAGTCAACGATGGCTTCTATTGGCAGTAATATGTTGTTTCCAATTAGTCCATCGAACTTGAAATTTGAGTTCTAGAAATTCAGCTGTTTTATTGGGTTTTCCAAATTTCTTGAACAGCGGGATTTTTACCTTTTTGCTTAAGTAAATGGGGGTACTGGTTGTAAGAATTTCTATAGGTTTGTGTAGGATCGTTTGCCATTTGGGGTGGCATATACCCGGGTTTGGAATACTAGTCTCAGATCCCGTGTCGATCAGTATTCTAAGTTTTTTATTATTTTTTGCTTCAACTTTTATATAGGGTAATCTATTGTTGGGCCTACCTTCTGAAAATCCTCATTTTTCTCTAACTTGTTCATTTGTCTTGTTACTGCCGAGAAAGTGTCCATTGGTTCGACCATGCTAATAGGTTGATTGTTGTGATCTATCCTTAATTGATTACTATGATTTGTTCTTTCATTTGTTCTAGACTGACTATTATAGTTTGTTCTAACCTGTTTACTTTGGTTTGGACTAAACTGATTCTTTTCATTACGTCTAAAATTTCCTGAACTGTGAGGTTCTACTCTCTCACTTCTTGTATTTTCCCTATAGTTTCCTAAGTTATTGTTCGCTTCAGGACTAAATGTATTATTTTGATTATGCCTGTTCCGATATTGAGAGTATTCAGCCTTTTGCGGTTCCGAATTATGCTTTTTATACGCATAACCTGTTTCAAAGAAGATCTGCATGGCCTCTTCCAAGTTTCTCGGGTTTCTACTATATAATAGACCTCTCATAGACTCAGGGATCTTATTTATGAATATACGTAAAGCGGTCTTGCAATTTTGGTCCACTTCCACTAAAGTTATTTGGGTTAGTTATTCTCACTTTATTATTTAGTCTTCCTAGAGTTGCCTTTATATCGTTATAAAAATCTTGACAGTGCGTTCTAAATGGTGTGGCTCTAAGGTCGTCATATAGTTGCTCTACAGACTTCCTATCGCCGAAATATTGAAGGAATATTTGCTTAACTTCTCCCCAATTTTTTACAGAGTTGTTTATTTCTATAGCTTCCCGTGCCTTGCCTGTTAACCTTCTTTTGATTACATGAAAAAAGATAAACTGGCTTTGTTCATCAAATCTCGCTAGTGTGGGAAAAATTCTGACCACTAAGTCTATAAAGTTATAAAGATTTTCTCGACTACCACCGTAGTGGGGAAGGTTGCTTTAATACTTAATTGGATCAAGTGTTATCGATAAAGGGGTTACTGCTTGTTGAATTGCTGTTGTTCCTGCTGTTGCCGTTGCTGTTGCTGCTGTTGGTGGGGGTGTTGTCATCTTCCTGTGTTGATCGAAGAGCAGCGATCTTTCTAATCTGTCCAGAGTTGAGTTGGTAATCCTTTCTTTTTTTTTCACTGGTTCGAGTTGCACTCGTTTGAAATTATTTATTTTCTATCACTTGTTGCGCAATTTTTGTAATTTTTTGTTCTTAGAACTTTTTCTTTCGTTTCACTGATTTGAGTTGAACGTTTTTCAAAATACTTATTTTTTTTTACTTATCACTTTTTCGTAATTTTGTTATTAATTTTTTGTCATTTGTTACCATTTTGAACTTAGCGAATTTCTTAGAACTTATTTATTCTGAATGTGCTTTTCTTGCCTTTTTTTTTGCAATGGCTTTGCTATTTTTTGTTTAAAGAATATATTTGTTTAAAATTCACTTAATTTATAAATCTGGCGTACAGGACGATTTCTCCGAACACTGTGCAATAACTTGGATGTGGAAGAGTTTAATCACTCAAACGCTTTCTCCAAACACTGTAGACTTATATGTGAACGAGTTTGATCAGTCTATTCACTATTATTGTTTACTTGTGTTAAAAAATTAAAATTTACCGCGAATAACTATTCTTCTACGAACACACGCGTACGGAAGGGCTACCGACTGCGCCAGTAACGTTTTTTGATAACCGTTTATTCAAAAAAAAAAAACCTAATCGAATTTGTTTGATTTTTTCTTTATAGAAATGACGACTGACTACTCACAACTCACGACTGACATCGTCTACAAAATTGCTTAAGAATTAAATACATAAAAGTGTTTACTCAGCTATTTGTACCTGTGAGAATGGGAATGTGAACATGATCCACACGCTGCTGGTCATGCACTTGTGATTGGGTAAGGGGGGAGGTGGTGACGGGGTGGTTCCAGTTGTAGCGGATGTGCGTGGGGCTTAGTGGTGTCCAATGGCACACACGCTTCACAGTACTGGGGGAAAGGGGTGTTGCAACTTGTGCAAAAAGAAAATGGAGTTAGGGGGAGGAGTAAGAAGTGGAGAAGGGAAGTGAAGTGTCTGACGTAACTGCGCAGAGTGACTTCGATGCAATTTAACGATTTTGAGACGACTGGGAGTTCAAAACCAACTACCAGAACTGTGAAACTATTCTTCTTAGAACCCCGCTCTCCAGAGCCTCAAGGAACACCAAAATGAACTGGCATTAGTTTGGCATTGTTGACCCACTGGGGCGGCCATTTACCGTGAAAAGTGTAGTTAGATGTCTAGGTATCTGATTGGACCAGTATCTACATGGAGTACATGGTGTATATACATACTGCTCTGACTAGGGCTAAGAATTTACAGCAGTCAACGACACCAGAGTGAAGATAATCTGCTAC